>JAFFSR010000207.1:2875000-3207500 GCA_017163975.1 Anastatus disparis | reverse complement strand
GTGTGTGTGTCTGTGTGAGTGTGTCTGTTTGTGTGTCTGTGTGTGTGTGTCCGTGTCTGTCCGTGTGTGTCTGTGTGTGTGTGTCTGTGTGTGTGTGTGTGTGTGTGTGTGTGTGTCTGTGTGGGTGTCTGTGTCTCTGTGAGTGTGTCTGTGTGTGTGTCTGTCTGTGTGTGTCTGTGTGTCTGTGTGTGTCTGTGTGTGTGTCTGTGTGTGTGTCTGTATGTTTGTCTGTGTGTGTGTGTCTGTGTGTGTGTTCGTGTGTGTCTGTGTGTGTCTGTGTGTCTGTGTGTGTGTCTGTGTGTGGGTGTCTGTGTGTGTGTGTCTGTGTGTGTGTGCGTGTCTGTGTTTGTGTGTCTGTGCGTCTGTCTGTGTGTGTGTCTGTGTGTTTGTGTGTGTCTGTATGTGTGTCTGTGTGAGTGTGTCTGTGTGTGTGTCTGTGTGTGTGTGTCCGTGTGTGTTTGTGTGTGTCTGTGTGTGTGTGTGTGTGTCTGTGTGTGTGTGTGTCTGGGTGAGTGTGTCTGTGTGTGTGTGTCCGTGTGTGTGTGTGTGTGTGTGTGTGTGTGTGTGTGTGTGTGTCTGTGTGTAAGTGTGTGTGTGTGTGTGTGTCTGTGTGTGTGTCCATGTGTTTGTGTGTGTCTGTGTGTGTGTCTGGGTGTGTGTGTCTGTGTCTGTGGGTGTGTGTGTCTGTGTGTGTGTGTCTGTGTGTGTGCGCGTGTGCGTGTGTGTCTGTGTGTGTGTCTGTGTCTTTGTATGTGTGTGTCTGTGTGTGTGTCTGTATGTGTGTCTGTGTGTGTGTGTGTGTCTGTTTGTGTATCCTTGTGTGTGCATGTGTGTGTATGTGTGTGTATCTGTGTGTGTATCTCTCTGTGTGTGTGTGTGTCTGTGTGTGTGCGTGTGTGTGTCTGTGTTTGTGTGTGTATCTGTGTGTGTGTCTGTGTGTGTGTCTGTGTTTCTGTATGTCTGTGTTTGTGTATGTCTGTGTGTGTGTGTGTGTGTGTCTGTGTTTGTGTCTGTGTGTGTGTGTCTGTGTCTGTGTGTCTGTGTGTCTGTGTGTCTGTGTGTTTGTGTGTCTGTGTGTGCGTGTGTGCGTGTGTGCGTGTGTGTGTGTGTTTATGTCTGTGTGAGTGTGTGATTTCAAAGTTATCTCAATTGTTTATGTAAATAAATAATTATTTTACCATAATTGTTTGTTTTAATAGTTAATTCATTATCGTATCTTATTTATTTGTTTAAATAAATAAGATATTATCTTATTTTAATTGATGGTTTATGTAATCAATGTGTTATTTTATTTTATTTTTTATGTAAACATCGTTATCTCAATCGAGTTGTTTATGTAATAATAGACAGGTATAGCGAGTGATGTGATTTGTTGTGACTCGCTATACCTTTCTATATACCACTTATGAGGCTTGGATTAACTCTTTATTAGAAGATATTAAGTACAATATGGAATCTATTTAATTATATGAATGTCTGCCTTGCTCGAGACAATGCCCACACAGCATGAAATATTGCAGTGAAACTTTACTGAAATATTGTGCTGAAATATTGTCACAAGATTGCAGCAATCTTGTCTTAACATTGCTAAGAGGTTTTATGAAACATTTCAGTGTGATATTGCTGCAAACTTGCTACAAGGTTACAGAAAATAATTTAAGCAATATTGCAAGGAACCTTTCATGAAAGGTTGCAGCGAGGTTTCTGCAAGGTTTTATAAAACATTTCGTGAAATATTGCAAGAAACCTTTTATGAAAGGTTGCATGGAGGTTTCCAGCAAAATTTAGAAAACATTTTATAAAATATTGCAAGGAACCTTTCACGAAAGGTTGCAGCGAGGTTTTCAGCACGATTTAGAAACATTTCATGAAATATTGGACGAAAACTTTCACGACATGTTTCAGCGAGGTTTTCAGCAAAATTTAGAAAACATTTAATGGAATATTGCAAGGAACCTTTCATGGAAGGTTGCAGCAAGTTTTCCGCAAGTTTTTAGAAATATTTCATGAAATATTGCAAGAAACCTTTCATGAAAGGTTGCAGCGTGGGTTCTGCAAGACTTTAAAAACATTTCATGAAATATTGCAAGAAAACTTTTATTACATGTTTCAGCGGGATTTTCGGCAAGATTTAGACAACATTTTGATGGAATGTTGCATCGAACATTCTATGATAGATTGCAGCGAGCTTTTTGCAAGATTTTAGAAACATTTTATAAAATATTGCAAGAAATCTTTCACGAAAGGTTGCAGCGAGGTTTCTGCAAGATTCTTAAAACATTTCATGAAATATTGCAAGAAACTTTTCATGAAAGGTTTCAGCGAGTTCTCCAGCAAGATTTAGGGAACTTTTTATGGAATATTGCAAGAAACCTTTCATGAAAGGTTGCAGCGAGGTTTCTGTAAGATTTTAGAAACATTTCATGAAATATTGCAAGAAAACTTTCACGAAAGGTTGCAGCGAGGTTTCTGCAAGATTTTAGAAACATTTCATGAAATATTGGACGAAAACTTTCACGACATGTTTCAGCGACGTTTTCAGCAAAATTTAGAAAACATTTCATGGAATATTGCAAGGAACCTTCCATGGAAGGTTGCAGCAAGTTTTCTGCAAGATTTTAGAAATATTTTATAAAATATTGCAAGAAACCTTTCATGAAAGGTTGCAGCGCGGTTTCTGTAAGGCTTTAAAAACATTTGATGCAATATTGCAAGAAAACTTTTATTACATGTTTCAGCGGGATTTGCAGCAACATTTAGACAACATTTTGATGGAATATTGCATCGAACTTTCTATGAAAGATTGCAGTGAGGTTCCTGCAAGATTTTAGAAACATTTTATGAAATATTGCAAGAAATCTTTTATGAAAGGTTTCAGTGAGGTTCCTAGCAAAATTTGTGAAACATTTTACGAAATATCGCAAGAGACCTTTGATGAAAGGTTGCAGCAAGGTTTGTGCAAGATTTTAGAAACATTTTACGAAATATTGCAAGATACCTTTTAGGAAAGGTTTCAACGAGGTTTCCAGCAAAATTTGATGAATATTTTATGAAATATTACGAGGTATCTTTTGTTAAAAGTTGCAGTAAGATTTCTGCAAGGTTTTTGACAAGATTTTTAAGATATCACAAAAAAATATTGCTATGTACATTTCGCCAATGGTTATTACCATATTTTTGTCAATCTTTATAAAATATTCCAGAAAAGCGTTTGACAAAAAGTATCAGCAAAGTTTCATGAATAATTTCAAAATGAAATTGCAGCAAACCTATCATAAACAGTTTTAGCAATAATTCCGCAAGTTTTTATAAAAGATTCTAAGAGCAGTCTCGATTCGCTGTTCTTGTCTTATATTTGGTTTCCTGTTATTTACTCAAGTATTTATTGCTGTAGTTGTATTGTAAACGGGAAGTTGAGCGCAATAAGTATGCTATTATTATAAATATTTATGCGTAGGGTAAAAAAATCCATCGAATTCTTATTGAAAAAAGTAAAGAACGCATAAATATTAGAAACAAAACCTTTTATTACAATATTCTCTACTTTTCTCAAAATCGATGCTGAGAAATTTTTTCTTCTTGTGCACAAATATTGATAATAATACTATTGCGCTCAACTAGTAATTTATAGATACAACGATTGATACTTAAGCAAATAAGAAAAACTTGATCACACAAGGATAGAAAATCCTGCCTACTATTAAATTTTACTGCAGCAAGCTTTTGGCAAGATTTAAGAAATATTTTACAAAATATTGCAGGAAACCATACGGAAAGGTATGAGCGTTGTTCGCGGCAAAATTTGGGAAAAATTTCATGAAATATTACGAGAAACCTTTTATGAAAGATTGCTGCAAGGTTTCTTGAAATGTTGCTGCGAGGTCTTCATGAAAGGTTGCTGCGAGGTTTTTAGAAATATTTCATTTGGGTTCTAGCGCGGACATATAAATGTTGCTGCAATATCTCATAAAAGGTTGCTATGTGGTTTTCTGCAAGGTTACGGCGAGATTTTCTGAAAAATTGCTGTGTGGTTGCTTGAAATGTTTTTGCTATTTTTCCCGCAAGATTCCTGTGAGGTTTCTTGAAATGTTTCTGTTACATTTCCTGAAAGATTGCTGCGAGGTTTCCTGCAAGGTTGCGGCAAGGTATTCTAAAAGATTGATGCAAGGTTTCTTGAAATGTTTCTGTTACATTTCCTGAAATATTGCTGTGAGGTTTTCATGAAAGGTTGCTGCAAGATTTTATGAAAGATTGCTGCGAGGTTTTTAGAAATATTTCAACCGGGTTCTAGCGCGGACATATAAATGTTGCTGCAATCTTTCATGAAAGGTTGCTGCGAAGTTTTGAAACTTTCATGAAATCTTGCAGCAACCTTGCAGCAATCTTTCATGCTGTGTGGGTGCTATGGCAGAGAGCCTGTATTTGCCTTGAGCAAAGTATGACTACGCGTTAGAAGAGCTGATCCAAGAGTAACAAGGGTCACGAGTTCCTCGCACTGTTTGCTTCAACTCTTCTTGGTATCTCTCCCACTCCACTACTAAAGTAGAAGAGTGGGACAGAGGCCCGTGCAGTTATAGCGGTACTTACACATGCAAAAGCATGTGTACGTACATGCGTACTTGCATGTGCAACCACTTAGGTCTTTTTGGGTATTTGCGCGCGCATCTATCAGTATCTTACGGTGTCAGGGCCGTACGTACTCGGGCGCTCACATTGCTTCTCAAAATCAAAAGTGATTTTGAATTTTAATTAACTCAATTAATAAAAAAATCTATTTTATTTTTCAATTACGCGACTATAGAAGATACGCGCACAAACACCAACTTACGCACTTACACTCCACCCTGGTGTTCAGGTTAGCCTCCCAAAATAAAATACAATTTTTTTTTCACGATAAAAAACTATATTTTTGATTTTTAACTTATAACAAATTAACGATTTTTCTTACTGTTTTTATTTTTTAACTAAAAATTCACAATAAATGTTTGTTTTTTTTTTTTCATTACACGAACTAAAAAATTATGTCGTTCTTTTATAAAGGTTTACAAACATTTTTTTTTATACTTAACTTAAACTCTTTTAACACTAAAATAATACCGTTTTTTTTAATTCAAACTACAAACTAAATATCTTCTTTTTTTAACTTAAAACTCAAACCAAATTAAACTTTTCTTTTCCTTTACATCAACTGAATTTTTTTATTTTTTATTTACCGCACATTTTTATTTTATTTCACTCTTATATTTAAAAGGAAAAAAAACTTTCACTTTCACTAATTAATTTTTTCTTTTTTGTTTCTTTTCACTCTTATTTGTCCATTTTTTTACATCTTCTTCACTATCTTCTAAATCTTCTCTATTTGTATTTATTCCTTCTTTTTCTTTTTCTTCTTTCTTTTTTAATTCATCTAGTATGTGTCCTGCGAAAAAAATTTTTATTTTACCACTTCCTCTTTTTGACTCAAATTTAGTGACAAATCTCTCTTCTTCATCTTCTTTGTTTTTCATTTTTCTTTTATTATTTTTCTTTTTAAGGTTTTTTTCACAGTTTTCAAGGGCTGGGGTGTTCGTGGTTTTATTCACTTTAAAATTATTCGTATAATAATAGTACTCTGGATCAGCAAAATCCATGGGTTTTGGCTGGATGAAGCGTGAGGTGCCTGCGTTGCCACTAAACGTCTCTGGATCGTTATCCTCTTCACATATTAATACTTTATTTTCAATCAACTCTTCGGTCACGTTTATTGATATGTGTCGTTGATTGAAGTACCGCATGGTATTGGCACTCGAATCTCTTAGTCTAGTGGCCATTTTAATCACTTTAAAAAACGTTTTTTTTTCTTCAAGTTGCAATGTGCCTTGCGCGGTCGTTCAACAAAGAACAGTACCATCAAAATTTTTTCTACATTTTTACATAATTTTTGACTATTTGTATGTGTACGTATATATGTATACTTATTTCGTTTGTTTTAGTACATTTTTGGTCATTGCCTTTGACCTTTTCTGTACTATAAGTGTAAGTACGCATACTACAGAGTACACATTTTGCCTTATAGCTGTTATGCACATGTTACTTTTCTATCTTTTCTGCATTCCTTTGCTTTTAATATTTTTCTTTATTTTAAAATAATTTTTTAACTAAAATACTTTTAGAACGGTTTAAGGTGTTCTATATGGGACTTTTCACGTTTTTATTTTTAATAATTACAATAGATTGAGTTTACTATTTTTATTTATTTTAATCACTAGCCTTATACGGTTTAAGGTGTTCTATATGGAACTTTTCATGTTCTACGTTTTCCATATCATTTAATAGATATGTATCTGGGGCTATAATATTTTTTATTATATACGGGCCTCCGTATATCTCAAAAAATTTATATATTTTATCTTCTTCTGAGTTTGATACATTTAACGATTTAAGAAGTACTTCATCATTTAATTTAAATTGAAAATGATTATTCTTCGCGTTTTTTGCGTTCATTCTATCTTTTATTTTCTTATGCATTTTATTTTTTACAAAGAAAATTTTTCTATTTTATGGAATGTCTTTATTTTGTAATTAAAAGTACTTATCCCATACTTTAGATGGTTTTTTGCCCATATGTAATTCAATAGGCGTGAAACCTGTTGTTTCATGGGTTGTTTCATTTATTTTGCTTGAATTTTTTGTATATACGAAGCCCATGATTTATGTGAATTATTCACATATGTTCTAAAGAATCTACCCTATTCATGATGGATTCTTTCTACCATGTTACTTTGTAGATGTCTTATAGAAGAATAGATTATTTTTATATCTTCTTCTTCTAATTTCTTAATCCATTTTTTAGAGGTAAACTGAGTACCATGGTCCGTAATTATTGACTTAGGTTTGCCATAATTTGGTATATAATCATTAAATATTTTTCTAATTTTTGTTAATGTATTAGCCTTTTTGATCGGGTACATTACAACGTATTTAGAAAATACATTTATGGATGTTAATATATACTTAAACCCTCCTATAGATGTTGGCAATGGGCCATAAAAGTCAATCGATAGTATTTAATTTTTATTATTTACTACTATTAGTTGCATTTCTGCATTATATTTTACTGTCAGGTGTTTCGTTTTTTGGCACGTAACACACGGTTTTAATTGATTGTATACGTGCTTTTTTAATTTTGGAGCTGTAAAACTCTCATTTAATAATTTATATGTTTTTTTTGGGACCAATATGTCCATAATGATTATGTATTTCAGTTATTAATTGTTTTATTATTTTTGACCCTGATTCAATTATTTTATATAATAAATCATTTTCTATTTTATAATGACTTTTTATATTAATATTATTTTCTTCAATTAGTTTCTTTTTAATTTTGACGCAATGTGCATCATCTTTTTGAGCTTTTTTAAAACTTTTCAACAATTTTTCCAATGGTTTATTAATTTTTAATTTATTTTTGATGTTGGCAATTAATATTTCATTTTGGTCATATTTTGCTCCATCTGATACTTGCCTGCTTAGAAAATCTGCAGCTGCATTTGTTGTTCCAGGTATATGTTCTGGTGTTATGTTGAAGTCTTGGATTGATAAAGCCCATCTTCTTAACCTATAATTGTTTAACTTACATTTATTTAAAAATGTAATCGCTTCGTGATCTGTCCTTACTATAATTTCTTCGGCACCTCTAAGATATGTGTCCAATTTATTTAAGGACCATACCACAGCTAATAACTCTTTTTCGGTAGTAAAGTAATTCAATTCACTACCTTTTAGAGTTCTGCTTATAAAACAGACTATATTTTCACGATTATATTCATCTGCGATAAAATTGCTGCTATTGCATAATCGCTTGCATCCGGTGTTAAGATGAATGGTTTATTTATATTTACGAATTTTAAAATTATGTTTTTATCAAAAAGCTCCTTTATGTTTTCGAGGGCTTTTTGCTGTCTTGCCCCCCATTCATAAGGCACATTTTTTCTTAAGAGTCCGCTGTATCTCTGTCCTTTTCTAATTGAAAAATTGACTTTTTTCCCAAAATTAGCAACAAGAGGCAAAAATAAAGAGATGGTTTCGATGTGTTTAATAAAATTTAATATTTTCTTTGATTAGTATGAATTAATTTTATTGCTTCGTTTTTAAGAAAAGTTGGAATAACTTAAAAAATTACAAATTAGTGTCAAATAATGGGATTTTCAAGTTATTCCAACTTTTCTTGAAAATAAAGCGGTGGAATTAAATTATTCTTATCAGAGAAAATATTGCTTTCTATTACACGAATCGAAACCATCTCTTTATTTCTGCCTGAAGCTATTCGTTTTTATAAAAAATAATTTTTAAATAGATTCGGTAAAACAGGTAACTGTGTCGGTATACAGCTGACTCTTAATAAACCTATCAAAGGTAAAATTTTATTCGCATAACCTTTGGTGAATTTAGTGTAAAAATTTACGAATCCCAAGAATGCTTGCAATTCTTTTACATTCATTGCTGTTTTAAAGTATTTAATTGACCGTATTTTTTCTGGGCCAGGTGTTATTCCTTTAGCAGTTATATAATGTCCAAGGAATTCAATTATTTGTTTTAAAAAATTTGATTTTTTGGAATTGAATGTTAAATTATAATCAATTTTTTGTTTTAAGTCATTATTCAAACTGATGAATACTATTTTATTATGTTATTATTACTTTTAAAAAAGTATATTTTAGGCGAGTTTAGTTATTAAACAGTATAGTATTCTTTAGAACATTTTTTCTAAATATTCCTTTTTTTTTTACTACATACATCATACTTTTTTTTTAATTTGGAAAGTACTGAAATGAATTAAGTAATTATTATTTAGTTTATACCTTTTACTAGATTTATCTATAGTTTTTGCTTAAGAAAGTTTTGAAATCAATCAAGCAATCGTCGAGTACTTCTGTATTCAATTCATTCTTTTTAATAATATAAAATTCATGAAATATTTACAGTTTCGGCTAAAGAAAGTTTTGAAATCAATAAAGCAATCGTCGAGTACTTCTGTATTCAATTCTTACTTTTTAATAATATAAAATCCATAAAATGTTCAATTTATACTCTCTTTGATAGCCGAATATTTGGAAAAACTTTGCCAAATGATTTTTGAAAAAAAGGGATTATTGAGATAAAGATAGCAATGATAGTACACATCAAAATTGAAAAAAAAAATTATATATCAGATCAACTTATTGTTTCATTTATGAGTGAATATTACTACTTAAACATTGATGAACTATACTTGATCTTAGTGATATCTATTTTATTTTGTTCCTGATGAAAAATTCACTTAATAAAAAATTTCCGAAACGATTAACTTCAAAGTTTCGGAATAATTTTCTATTTATTATGCTACGGTTGAAGACCAAAATTGTGCTTCTAAAAATTTTATTTCTAAAAACTTGGCAGAAAAGCCATTAGCTTCTAACAACTTATATTTGAGAATTTGCTGCCATTAACTTCAAAATTATTTATGCATTTTTTAAACTTTCAGGGAAGATACCCATTTAAATTGTAATACTTTTAATAAAATAAAATTATGCATTCTCTATCTCATCACACCATCTTTTTATTTTCAAGTGCTGTAAAATATATTAAATTTTACTAAATATCTACAAAATAACTAGCCAGGCCCGTGGTTTAATATTTTGTTGGTGAAATGCTCAATGTATGTGAGTATTGCTTTATAATTGAATTGTTAGCCAATTCAAGTGTGTTCAATAATAAGTAAAAATATGAATCTTTAAACCAATTGTGTACATGGACAATTTTTATCTGTCACAATATATTGTCAATGTAAAGGAGTAAAAAAATTTAGTCTTATCGAATATGCTTTTCCAATTTTCTATGTTCTAACTTTTTTAAATAAAAGAGGATAAATATTAACTGTATATAGTGAAGCTCAAACGTTAAGAATCAATCCGTATTTATTATTATGTAATGGTTAACATGATCTACTAATTTTTGTATTTTCCATATATATATATATATATATATATATATATATATATATATATATATACCTTTCAATGATTATTTACATCCGATGGAAAGTAGTTTTCTATATTCAAAGAATATTATTAAGAACATTAACATTCCGCTCAAAATATTGTACAATATATTTTTATATCACGGTGCGTGTGATTTTTTTCTGTATTATATTGATAGAAAATATTTTATTTAATATTCAACGATAAAAAACGAAGATACATCCTAATATAATGAACAAAATTCTATTTTGATCTCGAAAATTATTTTTTGTAATGCATGCGATGTAATACGAAAAAAAAATTCTTAGTTTTCTCTCACTTATCTTTACTATATAAACCTTTCAATTTTCAACCACACCATAAAATATTAAACCACGGGCCTGGCTAGTTATTTTGTAGATATTTAGTAAAATTTAATATATTTTACAGCACTTGAAAATAAAAAGATGGTGTGATGAGATAGAGAATGCATAATTTTATTTTATTAAAAGTATTACAATTTAAATGGGTATCTTCCCTGAAAGTTTAAAAAATGCATAAATAATTTTGAAGTTAATGGCAGCAAATTCTCAAATATAAGTTGTTAGAAGCTAATGGCTCTTCTGCCAAGTTTTTAGAAATAAAATTTTTAGAAGCACAATTTTGGTCTTCAACCGTAGCATAATAAATAGAAAATTATTCCGAAACTTTGAAGTTAATCGTTTCGGAAATTTTTTATTAAGTGAATTTTTCATCAGGAACAAAATAAAATAGATATCACTAAGATCAAGTATAGTTCATCAATGTTTAAGTAGTAATATTCACTCATAAATGAAACAATAAGTTGATCTGATATATAATTTTTTTTTTCAATTTTGATGTGTACTATCATTGCTATCTTTATCTCAATAATCCCTTTTTTTCAAAAATCATTTGGCAAAGTTTTTCCAAATATTCGTCTATCAAAGAGAGTATAAATTGAACATTTTATGGATTTTATATTATTAAAAAGTAAGAATTGAATACAGAAGTACTCGACGATTGCTTTATTGATTTCAAAACTTTCTTTAGCCGAAACTGTAAATATTTCATGAATTTTATATTATTAAAAAGAATGAATTGAATACAGAAGTACTCGACGATTGCTTGATTGATTTCAAAACTTTCTTAAGCAAAAACTATAGATAAATCTAGTAAAAGGTATAAACTTAATAATAATTACTCACTTTATTTCAGTACTCTGTAAATTAAAAAAAAAATATGATGTAAGTAGTAAAAAAAAAGAAATACTTAGAAAAAATGTTCTAAAAAATACTATATTGTTTAATAACTAAACTCGCCTTAAATATACTTTTTTAAAAGTAATAATGACATAATAAAATAGTATTCATCAGTTTGAATAATGACTTAAAACAAAAAATAACAGACATAATATTCAAAAGCTTTGAAGAAATTTTATTACATTCGAAAATTAAAAGATAGTGTAATGATATTTTTATGAATTTAATATTATTTTAAAAAGAATGAATTGAATACAGAAGTATTCGACGATTGCTTAATTGATTTCAAAACTTTCTTAATAAATAATAATATACATGGGAAAAATTGTCATAAAACGTCCTATATATATACCTGTGTGTATGTGGGTGTGCGCGCGTGTAAATTGACATAAAATATCCCATGTATATGTACATACATATAATCATAAACCCATGTGTGTGCGTGTATGCGCTATGAAAGGAACAGTCCCATATACACTACCCTCCAGTCACATTTGCCTACCCTACATGAAAATCGATAAAACTTTAAAGTTTTGTGGCTCAGTGAAAAATAGTCGTAATTAAAAAATTCCGACGGGGTTTTAAAAAGGGTTTATAAATCTTTAGTTTAAGCCGAGTTGAGCAAAAACAAATTAAAAAATACATGCCTTATGCGTAAAAAAATAACTAAAAAATATTCAATTTTTTTGCCCCTATTCAAACGCCTGCCATTTTTGCGGAAATTATCGAATCATAGAAAAACAAAATGGAGGTAAAAGCTAAAGGAGTCACCTTTAAAATGAGCTATAGAAAGCTCATTTATGGTCGATTTTACGGTAGTTATGGTCATTTTTTATGAAAAAAAACGATTTTTTTTAATAGCTATTATCTCAAAAAATACGCATGATATAAAAAAATTTTTAATAAAAAAGTTGTTTATTTTTGAGTTGAAAAAATAAATATTCAGGTAAAACTGAGAATCAGTAAAAAAAGATTTTATTCATTTTTGATCCCACTGAAAAAAAATCCATTAATTTAATATTTATCATTTAATGAATTAAAAAAAAAAATTTTCCTTCCGGATTTCAGTTAAATCTGAATATTTATATTTTTTACTCAAAAATAAACAATTTTCCATTAAAAGTTTTTTTATATTATGCGTATTTTTAGAGATAATAGCTATTTAAAAAAATCGTTTTTTTCATAAAAAATGACCATAACTACCGAAAAATCGATCATAAATGAGCTTTCTATAGCTCATTTTAAAGGTGACTCCTTTAGCTTTTACCTCCATTTTGTTTTTCTATGATTCGATAATTTCCGCAAAAATGGCAGGCATTTGAATAGGGGCAAAAAAATTGAATATTTTTTAGTTATTTTTTTACGCATAAGGCATGCATTTTTCAATTTGTTTTTGCTCAACTCGGTTTAAACTAAAGGTTTTTAAACCCTTTTAAAAACCCCATGGGAATTTTTTAATTACGACTGTTTTTCATTGAGCTACAAAACTTTAAAGGTTTATCGATTTTCATGTAGGGTGGGCAAATGTGGCTAGAGGGTAGTGTATATATAATGAAAAATGTATATAAACTCAAGTACGTGTGTCATGCATGTTAATTGACATGAAACGTCCCGTATATATAAATCTGTGTGTGATAGCGCGCGTGTGAATTAACATTAAATATCCCATGTATATGTATATACATATAATCATAAGCCCATGTGTGTGCATGCATGCGCTATGACAGAAACAGTCCTATATATATATACAAAGAAAAATATATATAAACTCAAGTACGTGTGTCATGCATGTTAATTGATATGAAACGTCTCGTATATATAAATCTGTGTGTGTTAGCGCGCGTGTGAATTAACATTAAATATCCCATCTATATGTATATACATGTATTCATAAGCCCATGTATGTGCGTGCCTGCGCCTTGACAGGAACAGTCCCATATATATATATATATATGGGACTGTTATATATATATATATATCTATATAATAAAGATATATCGCCTACGCCGCCGCCGCCGCCGCCGTGTATAAGAATTTTATGTGCCCTCAGTCAGCTGAAATTCAGCTAAAATTTAGCTGAAAGTTAGCTAAAAGTTAGCTGAAATTCAGATTAAATTTAGCTGAAAGTTAGCTGAGAGATAGCTGAAATTCAGATAAAATTTAGCTGAAAGTTAGCTGAAAGATAGCTGAAATTCAGATAAAATTTAGCTGAAAGTTAGCTGAGAGATAGCTGAAATTCAGATAAAATTTAGCTGAAAGTTAGCTGAGAGATAGCTGAAAGGTAGTTAATTGTTAGCTAATTTAATTAATTGTTATCTAATTAGGCAATTTAATATTTAATTTAATAGAGTTCTTTTTATGATCCGATGCATACACATCGTCCATAAATTGAATGAAAAGAATGAACGAAATTAGGAAGAGAAAAAAACATTGGGCTGAGCTCGAGGTAAATACATTGAATGGTTGTGCTCCTATCGTAAAGCGATTGAATATTATTATAGATATCTTCAAAATATTTAAAGTATTAAACTATCATAAAACGTTTTATTATACTTAACTTCATATACCTTAATAAGTGTATTTAACTTCTAATAAATACTAATCTTCATGACCAAGAAACAAAAAAAAAATAAAAATAATAATTTTAAATTAATATAAATTAAAAAATTATATATATAAAAGTTTATATTTGTAGAAGGTGATGCAATGGGGGGTTGGCGAGCGAAGAGAGCAGGGGGAACCCCCCTAGTATATATATATATATAAACTCAAGTACGTGTGTCATGCATGTTAATTGACATAAAACGTCCTGTATATATAAACCTGTGTGTGTGCGCGCACGTGTGATTTAAAATTAAATATCCCATGTATATGTGTACACGGATACACACACACACACACACACATATATATATATATATATATATATATATATATATATATATATATATATATATATATATATGGGTCAAAATAACATCTTTTTATAAAAGTGTGCGCATGTGGATCACCGATTTTGCTGATTTTGAGATATGTTTTAGTATTATTAAAGTTAGGAATCTGTGCAAAATTTCAGCTCTCTAAGTGCAAAACTCGCCGAAATATGGCCTTTCAAAGGTCAAAAACTCCGCTTTTTTCGGCTGTTTTTCACTCTTTTTCAAAATTCTGCCAAGACTCGAGTTTTTAACATATTTTAATTCGGCAGGCGGCAATTTCTTGGTTTTTATGTTAATTTTAAATTTTCGTAATTATATTTTTAAAAAATTCTAATCAGGCTTCTGACAACTCTTAGAATAAAATACTGATTTTTGACATTTTTGACAATTTTTAAACAGCTGTAACTCATTTAAATTTTGATATTTTTAAATTATCAAAATTTTGTTTTATTGGTCAAAAAGAAAGCTTTAATTTGCATTTTTAAATTTTCAAAAAGGTTTAAAATTGACGGAGATACGAAGGTTTAAAGTTTGCAAAATTTTTAAAATATACGTTTTTTACAAAATTTAGATCATTGTAACTCTGGCCGGACAACTTCAAATTCACTAAATCTTACAAGAAAACTTTCTATAAGTCACGTAAAATGAGGCCAAATAGGCCTGGTCAATGGTATCCTACGATTTTACTATTATTTGAACCTCTCATAATTCAGTATTTTGCTTCACAAGTAAATCAATACACCCAGCTGTTGCGTCTTCTACTCATAAATGCGAAAACCTTAAAAGATTCAACAGGCTATAAATTATGAAATGAGCGATAAAAAACTTGATTTTATGCTTGAGTATAGGTCTCTAGGTCGTTTAGAATAAAAGTTATAACAGTTTGAGAATTTTTTATTTCTCAAGGTATCAAATCCGTGAACGCTTACTCTAGCCGATTTTTAGATTGGTCTTAAATTTCCTATAACTTAATTTCTATGATACTTCAGGACTCTTATTGAAGCTCTAATTAAAAATTATTGCTTGTAATTTCAATATCTTTGATGAAGTATAAATGTAAGTCTGCTAACATCTAAAATAAACAACTTTATTTTTTTCTTATAACATCGTTAAGTCCCTATTGAAAATAATGACGTCTTTTAAAGACGTCTTTAGAAGACGTCTTTTAAAGACGTCTTTAAAAGACGTCTTTGGATGTGTCTGGATTTGTAACAAAAAAAGACGTCTCTAAAAGACGTCTTTGAAAGACGTCTTTCAAAGACGTCTTTAAAAGACGTCTTCAAAAGACGTCTTCAAAAGACGTCTTTTAAAGACGTCTTTTTTTGTTCCAAATCCAGACACGTCCAAAGACGTCATTATTTTCAATAGGGGTATCAGCTATTACTTTAATTGAGTGTGACATCTTTACCGACGACTATCATATCTGTGTGATTTAATATTTCATATAAAAAAATTGAAGTAACAGCTGATACTCAAGTAATGATACTTAAGTTCCAAGTGATACTCAATACTCAAGTCATGACTATAAATTCGAGCCCTACCCTCACCTTGTGAATTTTCATACCTGTTTATACGATCGTGTACTAAATAAAACTAGAATGAACGTCTATGTTACTTTCAATTGTTGTTTTTTTAAAATAGCAATTATTACTTTTACTCATAGTAAATAAATGGGAAAAAATAAACAAGAAGTTTTTTAAATATGGCTTTAAATTGCTATATTGCAAAACTATTAGTACATGAAACTGAAAAATGTATCAGTGATTCTTATACACAAAATAATACTTTAAAAAATATAGATTCTTTTAGCAAAGATGACTTAAAATATTTGAGTTACCGTGTTCCTGGTTTTAAAATTGATTGCAATGATGTAATTTGCACTCACCATGCTGATAAATATTTAAGACATTATTCAATGAAACAAAAAAAATGTTGCGACCCATTCAACAAACATGCAGTGAATGTGAAAATTCATTTGAATGTATTAAGTCTTCAGGATTGTGAAAGTTTTGAAAAAATTCTAAACATTAGATTAATCCCAGGGCAAAAAATATGTCGTAATTGTTATAGAAAAATAAAGACTGCAATATTAAACTATGGTAAGCAAAATAACTATTGCCGTGATCCCTTTAAAAGACACAGAAATCCAGTGAATAATTTTCTGAAAATAGTAGATGAAAATATATCTGTAAAATTTGCAGTAGCCTGCAGCGATATTGAATTGTTATCAGGTGTCACAGTATGTTCCTCTTGTTATAACAGAATCCAGTCAATAGTATCAGAGTTCGAAACACAACAAAATATAAAATCTGATGTGAAAGCTACTGCGACTCAAAGCAGCGAAAGTAATAGTGAATCATTAGCAAGTTTACAAAACTCTGAGAACTTCATATCTACAAGTCAAAATGCAAAAAATTTAGATTCACTTTATGCAATGTTTAATATTTCACCTATAGATAAAAATAAATTAACGCTTGATAGATTGAAAAATAAAGCATTAGATGCATTACAATGTATTGTTGGCGAAATTACCACTACAATGTGTAAAGTATATGATATTGAATTACCAAATTTTTCAAATTTAAATGAAATTCATCAGGATTCAGTAGCGTTTAAAGCATTTATCAAGAACTCAGTGAATTATTATAATTTAGCATCTAATACTAATGAAAAAATAAAAATTTTTAGCTTGATGCCATATGATTGGAGTTATAAAATGGTTAATCAATATTTTGACTGTTCTCGTTATTTTTATAATGAAGTAGTGAAACTACGAGAAAATGAAGGTAAATATTTGAATATCACATTGATAATAATATAATAATCACTATAATAATATTATAACAGTAATAATAATAATCACATTATTAATGTTAAATAGATTCAGAATTCATAACAAAAATAATAATTGTAAAAATTAAATTTTAATTAATAAATGCAATAATTAAAATATATTTTATCTAGTTCTGTTTCCTTAAAAAAATACAAAAATGACTAGTTTATAGTTATCACAGGAAAGTGTTAGTAATCAATGATTGTGATATACTAATAAATAAAAATAAATTATAAATTTAATACTAAAATAATTAATGAATTTTTTCGTTCAAATTTATCTGGAGAATTTTTTATTACAAAAACTTTTATTAAAACCAATGATCAAATATTGCAGTATAATACACAATATTTCATTTCTACTATTATAAAAAAATTTAATGAACTAATCATAGTAATTAAAATCCATACAATGTTTAAAATGCACATTAGAAGCATTATTTAATCATAATTTTTTAGAAATTGAAAATTTTGTATCTGTGGCATTTCATGTCAACTCACCTGGTCAAAGAATAAAAATCGCTAAAAATCTGAAAATATTTTCTATTTGATACCCAAAATATACAAAAAAAATTTTTAGAGGCTTAGGTCCAAGAGGTCAAGAGCTAAAGGTCATGAAATTTTGGGATTTTTTGAATTTTTTTGTTAAATTATCATCTTTGATATTTTTTTATTCAAAAACTAACGATCTTAGAAATAAATGTATAAACAAATTTTTTGTTGGAAATTATGTGTAGAAACTGTACAAATTTTTCCCAATTCCAGAGTGGCTATCTTCTGATTGGTCCATTATATATTTGCATATAATTTTAAATTACTCGAGTTCGCCCAGATTCATTTTATTCATTTAGCATTAAAAAGTTGCATTATATATTGACCTTTGACTGAAATTTTTCCTCATGTGCGAAAAGTTCTCTGTAAGCAGCTATGGAACTTTCAATTTTTCCAAAAATAATGTTTTCAGTGATATTGAAAATTTTTATTTGAAATTTGCTCTCAACACTCTTGATAATTCTTAATTATTAATATGATAATTATTTTGATATTGTTATTATATTTTAAAATTTTATTATATTTTAACAATTTGAATCTTATTCAATGCAGAATTAAGCTAAATTAATAACTGTACATTCACATAATAAAAATCCACTTATAAGTTTAAAGTCAAAGTACACTGAACAAAGAATTATTAAATTATTTCACAGTTGCATTCCACATTGCTATTTAATTAATATTAAATAGAAAAATTGTGAACTCACAATACACTAAACAATCAAGTTTAAAATACACAACAGAAATCTATAGAAAGAAAGCGAACAAGCTATTCAGCTTGATAACTTTTAAGTTATAAATAAAAATTAATTTTTCTGTTTAAATAAGCTGAGGTTGAAGTGATAATCCCAAAAATATCAGCAGAACCTACTGATTTATCTTACAGATTTATTGATACTGTTCACTGTTGAGTGTGAGGCAGCATCTATAATTGTATACTTAATAAATAGCTGTAAAAGTTATTGATTTTTTTAATTCTCTTGGTGTATTTAGTACAATGTTTGTAAATATGCAGACAAGAGCAAGGTCCTTTGTCTTGTTCAATTTCAGAATAAATTCCAAATTGGTGTGATAAAACTTTATGAAAGACATAGTCTAAGTATCACATACAAGTAGCTTTTTAATGGCAAAATTAAGAATTTATATAATATAATTATAAAATCATTGCATTGTTTGAAATTTTTAATTTAATCAATATTTCTATTTTTATTCTTTGAAATGCTTTATGATATAAATTTAAATTATAAATACGGTTGAAGTTATCAATTTTAAATTCACAAATATATTTATGAAAATATAATTTTATTATCAAAGCAGAAGATTCCAGTCAAATTGAGTCGCAAACAATAATTTTTAATAAAATCTTTCGAATTTGTATTGTGTACTTGAAATAAAAATAAAAAATATGAGATTATATAATGATATAAATAAAATTTATTTACCATAAATTTAATATTAATTCAATAGCAGTTTGGAATGCAACTGTAAAATAATGAAATAATTTTTCGTTCAGTGTGCTTTGACTTTCAACTAAGTGGCCTTTAATCTAATTGAGTGGATTTTGATTATGCGGTTGTGCAGTTATTGATTTAGCTTAATTCTGCACGAATCGAGATTAAAATTGTTAAAATATAATAACATTTCAAAATATAATAATAATATTAAAATAATTATCATATTAATAATTAAGAATTATCAAGAGTGTCGAGGAAAATTTCCAATAAAAATTTTCAATAACACTGAAAACATTATTTTTGGAAAAATTAAAAGTTTGATAGCTGCTTACAGAGACATTTTCCACATGGGGAAAATTTCAGTTAAAAGTCTATATATAATGCAACTTTTAATGCCAAATGAGTAAAATGAACCTGGACGAACTCGAGTAATTTAAAATTATATGCAATTATATAACGGATCAATCAGAAGATAGCAACTCTGGAATTGGGAAAAATTTGAACAGTTTCTACACATAATGTCCAACAAAAAATGTCTCGATACTTTTTTTCAAAGACCCTTAGTTTTTGAATAACAAAATATCAAAGATGATAATTTAACAAAAAAATTCAAAAAATCCCAAAATTTTATGATCTCTTGCTCTTGACCTCTTTGACCTAGACCTCTTAAAATTGTTTTGTATACTTTGAGTATCAAATATAACATATTTCCAGATTTTCAGCGATTTTTATTTTTTGACCAGGTGAATTGACATGAAATGCCCCATCTATATAAAATGATGTATATAATAAAATTCTATTTTATCATAGGGCCAATGTCACGTTCCAGAAAGTTATACACTCGCGTTCCTGATGAAGTAAAAAGGAAATCATTGAATACTATAAAAATGATTGCAATAGTCGTCCATGCAGTGGGATGAAGGAATGTGTTATGCAAAAAGTTCCTAATGCTAAATCGATTCCAGTACCAAAGAGACTTTTGATGTATGATACTAGAGATCTATACAATAATTGGTTACAGGAGAAAACGTGTGAAGAGAAACCATGTTTTTCATTCTTTGCATCTTTGCGCCCTAAAGAATGTGTATCAGCTGGAAGCCCTGGAACGCACACAGTTTGTGTATGCGAGTTACATCAAAATGTTAAATTAAGATTATCTGCTTGGAATAGAAAAATAAACTATAGACTGCTTATAGATGAAGCCGTTTGCTCTATTGATAACAAAAATTGCATGCTGCATCAAACATGTACAATGTGTCCAGGGCGCAATGCAATTTTTCAATACTTATCCAATGCGCAAGATAATTTGTCAATACTTTCCACTTGCATCTGTTTTAAAAAATGGGAAACTATCAAGACAAGTGCAGGAAAAGAAGGAGCTCAATTTAGTAAAACAGTTCTCAATGACTTGGAAGAACCTCGTGATGAGTTCTTAAATAAACTTGTAGAGGATATTTATAAATTAATGCCTCACCATTTTGTTAGTGAGAATCAAAAAATATTCCTCAAAGCATGCAAATCAAATTTAGACAAAAACACCTGTCTGATCTTAATGGATTTTTCAGAAAATTTTGCTTTTATCTGTCAAGATTCGACTCAGGGCTATTATTATAATAATAGTCAAGCCACTGTACACCCTTTTGCTGTATATTACAAGGATGAAGCGTCTGAAGAACTGAAGATTTTAAATTTCTGTGTAATATCAGATTGTACAAAACATACAGCGGTTGCAGTTAATATATTTCAAGAAAGAGTTTTAGAAAAACTCAAGGAGCTTCTTCCTTGGATAAAAAATATTATATATTTCTCAGACGGAGCACCTACCCAGTACAAAAACAAGTAAATATATATTTATTTTCATAATTTTATTTATCAATAAGTAATAGAATTTTGAAAAAAGTAAAATATTATTTATTTTTCATCCAAGTTCATTAGTTTATAAAAATAAAAATGTTTTAGGAATCATTTCATCAATTTATGCCATCATGAAGAAGATTTTAGGTTCAAAGTTATATCTCATAATTTTTCAGCAACAAGTCACGGCAAAAATGTATGTGATGGAATTGGTGCCACTGTTAAGAAATTGACAAGAAGAGCTTCATTACAAAGACCTATCAATAATCAAATACAAACTGCAAGGCAAATGTTTGATTATTGTCAAGATAATATTTCAGGAATAAGGTAAAAAAAATTAATAATTCTGTTACTAACAATTTATAATTGTTTTGATATTTATTCTTGTTATAGTAATAAATAATTTATTTGATAGATTTCTTTATGTTAATCAACAAGATGTTGAAGCAAGGGATCGAAAACTTCATTCTCGCTTTCAGGCAGCTCGAAGAATTAGTGACACTAGAATTCATCACTATTTTGAGCCAATCAGCCAATCTCGTATGAAAATTAAAATTTTCTCTGCTGATGATGAATTCGCATTAGTTAATATTGCATAAAGTAAATAGTAATTCCAAAAAATATTTTCCAAAATTCAAAATATAGTTTATTCAAATAGTAGGTTAAACTATATTTTTAATTCAGCATTTTCGTTTTATTCTTTATTCACTTGATTTTTTATCATTTTTAGATAACTATTTATAAGGCTAGCCAACTTTAAGTGTGTTACTATGCTTCATTTGATTATTTAGAAATTTAAATGATTTCCCAATCCAGTGTGAAAATTTTGAAAGTACTAATATCTATTAAAAGTTATGAAAAGATATTAGAGAATATCAGTGTGCATCAAAGAAAGTGGTTTTGAGTGGGGTTTTGCACATTTAAATATACATCAATACCTTCTAATCCTCTTTTAAAATTTGGTATCAAATAAAATGTTTATATTTTTATAACAGACATATTTTAATACATTTTGATACCTTTATACCTACATCGATGTCATTTTATGAATTTAAAAAAACTGCTTTACAAAATATTTCTAAAAAGAAAATCCGAAATTATGTAGTGCATTATGTTATATTTTAATACCTTTTAAAACTTTTTATACTTGTTACATCTTTTGATTATTCTTATGAGATAAATTTAGTCATGGATCTAATCAAAAACATTGCGGAGTGTAAAATAATTTAGTAAAAAAACTATTTGAATTATTTTAAAATAAGACTAGAAAGAATTCGTCAACCGAATCCTGAGTCTTTTTATAATATAAACCTTTCAAAATTCAGAATATTGCTTCTCAAGTAAGCCAACACTTTCACCTTTTGTGGCGTTTTTTTAAAAAATTTGAGAGCCCTAGGAGATTCTACACGTCATAAATTATTAAAGTAGATAGCAAAAGCTATTATTCAAGCTTTGATAATTTAGTATATTATTTGATATATCGTAATGATTTTGAGTTTTATAAGATTTATAGGATTATTTTGTTATAATTCCTTTTTTATATCTTTTTTCTCATTTTAAACATTTTATGAGATATATCAAAAATTCATACTAAAATTTATAAATTTATTATGATATTGTAAATGAAATTATTACATGATCATTATATCATATTTTATTTAAAATTTAGTTATTTATATAACAAATAAATAAATAAAATAATTTTAAATTATTTTATACTTACTTATATTACATTTACCTGTATAAAAGTTATGAATATGTTTTTTTTATTTATTGTTGTTAGTAGTTAAATTATTTATTTATTAAAATTTCGATTTATAAATTTTAAATAATCATAACTTTTAAATATTTTAGTTAATTTTTAAATATTTTATTTTTTTTTTATTTTTAATAATATTGATAATGTTTAAAAATTTTTTTAAAATTTATTATTATATATTGAAATATTTATGATTTATTTTAATTTTTCATATTTTATTAACCTTTTAAGGACGGGACTGGTCGATATATCGACCACCAATTTTATCAGGTACTCCACGTGATATATTTTTTTCATTTTATGCACAAATATTGTTTAAAAAAAAAGTCGAATTTCAACGTCAAAATCCCCGTCCTTAAAAGGTTAATAATGTTAGCTAATCTTAATAAATATTTAGAATAAATTTCATGACTTTGATTAAAGTAATATTCTGCTATTGGTTCGCAAATTATTTTTTTAATATTTCTTTCTAAACTATGTTAGGTACAATATCTCTGTTTTTCGATTCATTTTGAATATATATTTTATTTACATTTTTACAACGTGAAAGAGTTATTTGTGCTTCTATGTTATATTTGAATAATTTAGTTATTTTTAATCGCGTTTCATTACATAATCCATTTTTTATACTTAAATTTCGAATTAACATAATTATGGTATTTACTTTTCATTTCAGTTCGTGTGGAGGTAATCCTTCTCTTATGTTATTTAACATTTCTATTGAATAATTCAAATGAATATTATCATCCGTTTGATCTACACCTTTGTAAAACAAATATAAATAGTTATTAATCTTGAAAGTTATATAAATTTAAACATAAATATTAATATCAATTAATTTTAAAAGTTGTATAAATCAATACTATTAAAGGTTTATAATGTAAGGTGGTGTGGAAATCTGAATCCTCAACACTATATGCTTATTTTTATTTTAATACAATAAAATATTTATAATATGAACAAATTATTAAAAATCATTATGTTTTCAACAAATGAATTAATTATAGTGTTGAGGAATTGTAATAGAATTAATTTAAATTTATATTTATTAATTTCAGATAAACTATGTAAAAAATGGTAATAAGATATCTGATGAGGCACATGTTTTTCATTTTAAATATAATAAATTGTAATTTTATGCAACTACTTTCGAGTTCTCAACAAAAAAAAAATTAAAATTTTTATATTTTTATGTAATATTATACTTAAAATATAATAAAAAAATATAAAACTATATTATGCAATATTTGATGGTTCTAAACGGTTGTTGGGGGGATTGTGGGGGCAGATTGTGGGGGGGCAAGAGAGGGGTTAGTGGGGATCTATGGGGGGACGTGGGGGCGTGGGGGGGGGTAATGATCGATAACATAAAATAACGTAAATTTACGTTATTTAATTAATAAAAATCATGTGGGGGGCTGTGGGGGGGCGTGGGGGGATGTGGGAGGGCACCGACTGAATTTTGGTTCATATAACTATATAATATAGGGAGATATATATATATATACATAACACATGTATCAATGCGCATATACCATGAACATTAAAATATATTATAAAGCATCTATATTCGTTGATACTGCACATTTCCGGTTGCGCAGTTTATGCTGGCTGAAAACGATGAAGAAGAAAAAAAATAACGAGAATACGACATTTCGAAATTTCAAACTGCATTTTCTCGTGATTGAGTGAACCGATTGTAATTAATTTTTTTTTAAATTAAAGATAATAAAAATCTTTAAATATTATTAATTGTATTTATGTGTATATATCGATGTATTTTTATGGGATTCGATTTTGAAATTTTTGAAACTCTATTTTAAAGTATAAGAGGAGCGCCTCGACATTTTCGTATTCGTACCTTAACTCGCCGTCGAGGCGCTACCACGCCTCTTGATTTTAAAGCTTTTTTAAATAATTTCTCTAAATGATATAAATGTTCTACGAATGTAGATGATCTTATGTGCAAATCATCTACAAAAGCCGGTACAAATTCTTGCATATCCTTTAATACGTCATCTAGTCCTCTTAACAATGCAGCGCTGCTGGTTTTGATACCAAATGCTGCTACATTAAATTCATATACTTTTCTATCGATTTTAAACGCAGTATATGTTTTACTTGGCTCAGTTAATTCTTTTTGCCAATAGGAACTTGTAAAGTCTAGGCTAGACATAAATTCTTTTTCTTTACATCTGAGAAAAATTTCTTCTATTGAAGGTGGTGCTTCGTAATGATCTATTATTTTTTCTTTTAATTTGCGAGCATCTAAACAAAGCCTTACAGAGCCATCTTTTTTTATGACTGTAACAATTGAATTTATATAAGGGCTTTTTGATCTCCTTATGATTCCTAATTTTTTCATTTTTCCTATTTCTTTCAATACCTTTTCCCTATGATTTATTGGAATAGGATAAGGTTTAGGATAAAATGGGTGATTGTCTTTTAATGTGATATCATGTTGATATGATTTCAATAGACCTGGAGCTTTTCTAAATACTTCACTGTCCTTTTTATTAATAACATCAATTCATTTTTTTGTGTGATAGTTATATTATCACAATTATTAATTTTTTCTTGGATCTCATCATTGGTGAGTTCAGTAGTATTATAATAATTTTCAGAATTGAGAATTCGATGATTCTCGTTTTCTGATATAAAGTTATCTGAATTATGGTCTTTTTCGTCTTCAGAAACTTTAGTAATTTGTATAGCGGAGTATGCTTTAGTATTGAATTGTTTTTTAACATAAGATAAATTTATATCTTTATTGTTGATCATTAGTAAAATTTCTTCTCGTATTGTATTTATGATCATGCTCAAGGCTTTTTGTACATCATAACCAATAATGACATCTTTGACTAATTTGGAAATAATTAAATAAATCATTTTTATGCTCTCATCTTTAAATTTTGTTTGTAAAAGTATTTGTCTCTTTATTCTTGTTGTTTTTGTACCTGTTGCTGTTTTTATAAACTTTCCAGCTATTGGCAATAAAGGACAATTTTTAAATGTATCATAATTCTCAAAATAAAATTGTTCAGATATGCAAGTAACTTCACTGCCTAAATCAATTAGAGCATCTATTTTTATATTTTCCAATTGAATTTTGATATCTGGACATGATACAATTTTATTTTGTGACTCTTTTTGGTCAATGTCTTGAATTAAGTCATGCTTGATGCTTTGTTGCATGTGAGATATAATTTTTGGGGATTTTCCACTAGTTGCATCCTTACCCCATGCTTCTCTTCCATTAGGTGCAACCTTATTCAGTTTTCCTGATTTGTGGCCTCAAATTCTTCGTTAGCGATTATATTTAAAACATCTAATTCGTCATTGCTTTGTCTTAACATTTTTTTATTTACAGGTGATTTTAATTTTTACGCTGTATTGTTTTTGCCTTGTTATTTATATCAGCTACTTTTGTAGCATTTATATTTGCATCATATGGAGGCTTTCTATAATCTTTTTGATAACTTTTATTGTTATTCTCTTTGTTTTGATTATAAGGGGTTTTTTTATCCATATCATCATCTATATCTTTATTAAAGATTTTTTGTTTATTTTGTTCGTTTTTATTTGATGATCTTTTTTCTTGAATTTTAATGTCATTATCAAAATCTGATAAAATTCTAAATAATGTATTTTTATCTCTTTTCTGAGAGAATTGCATGGCTTGTTTAACGTTTCTGCTGAAATATTTGCTGATTTTATCAGCTAATTCTTCCTCAGTATATTGAAGATTTAACTTTTTAGCAAACCCATGTACTTGGGTAGCGTAAGCCATACGGCTTAATTTTCCGTTTTCATAGAATTGTCCAAATTCAACTTTTCTTCTAGTTGTTCTTTGGACATCTACATTCCAATATCTATCAAGAAAGAAATTTTTAAATCCTTGATATGTGGTCTTATCATCTTGATAGATGTACCTCCACTCATTCGCATTTTTTTGCAGAACAGTGTGCAGTAGCTCGAGAGTTTCTTCCTCTTCTAGCTTTTTTAAGGTAATGTATTTTTCTAACTCATTCAGAAATTTCATTGGCCTTTCTATCTCTGTGCCTTCGTGTTTGGGTAGAGGAATTTTTATCTTATTATTATATGGTTGAGCACCTTGTGTTCAAGTCCCATTATTTTTTAGTTTTTTTTTAACTCATTAGTTTTTTTTTCTTGCTCTTGAGCAGTATCATTTATTTTTTAAGTTAAATTGTCTCGAACCATTTTAATGGCTTCATCATCATTTATTTTCTTTTTTAATTTAATAACTTCTTCATTTAAATATTCATTTTTAGTTTATAAATCCTCGTTTTCTTTTTTATATTTATTTAAAAGATTTTTAATCACGATATTATCGTCTACTAAGTTTTTTATCTTGTTTGACAATTCATTTAATTGTTCTTTTAAGTTTATTGTTTCCACATCCGCGGTTTTTTCTAAATTCAAGTTTATGGATTTGTCTGGACTAGCTGAGTTGACTTTTACATCTGACTCTTGTTGTTTATTGAACAACAATGTTAGCTTATATGACACAACTTTCATCCAATCGTTTTGCTTTATGTTTGACGTCTTCCTCTATGGTCTTATAAAGATTTTCTAATTCTTGCATCAGTATATTTGATCTTCTTTTCGCCATTTTGATTTTTATTTTTA
Source organism: Anastatus disparis (assembly GCA_017163975.1). Taxonomy (NCBI): domain Eukaryota; kingdom Metazoa; phylum Arthropoda; class Insecta; order Hymenoptera; family Eupelmidae; genus Anastatus; species Anastatus disparis. The sequence continues at coordinate 3,180,206 of JAFFSR010000207.1, read as the reverse complement.
TTTTCGCTACTACAATTTAAATTTTTTCACTAGCTTTTTTTTTAAATCAAATTAATTAATATAAATCGTTTAATTTTAATAAGTAAAATTGTAACCAACGAAATATTTAAACTTCAATTTCGCTTAGAACAATAATTGTTTAATATAATTATTCACGATTTTTTCTTTATGATAGAGTTTTTTCTTTTAATAACTATTTGGCAAATGTATCTATTTTATTTTTTAATTCATCTTTATTATAAGCTAAATTAAATATTTTACTTTTTAAAGAATGTCCTTTATCAGTTTGCTAGCTGTTGACCTTTTAACTTTTTTTTTATTTCAACTGGCAGCATTTATACAAAATATTCGCGTTATAAACTTGAGTTTGGCACGGCTTTGGCAAAAGATGTTAAAGAATTTATATTGTGTCCATTGTGACATTTCATTTCTTTGTTTCACCGTGTGACCTTCAAGTTTTTTCTTTTTCAATTTGTGTATATTCTATAAAGGAATTCACAATAACAAATAAAAATTCTGGTCAACTTTTTCGCTATTTTATTTCACAAAGGAAATTTTTTTATAGATTTTATTTCTTAAGTATATTAGTATATCATTTTTCTTGCGTTTTCACGCCTTTTTTTTGATTTTTAATAAATTTTATAATTTTTCTTTTTTATGTTTTGTTATTATTTATTTATTTTCTTTATTTTATATTTTTAAGTTTTGCATTTTTAGTATGATTAATAGCACATTTGCTTCCAATTTAATCACACGTTTTTTTATTTCTAAATTTTGTCTATTTGATTTTTTATCAATCGCAATAATCTCATTTTCTAACTTTTCTATTCTACTACCAATAGATTTTAAACATTCAATGATTAGTTCATTTCTTTGATTATTTATATTTATTGAATCTTCGATTCTATTCTCCAAATATTCTACTCTATTATAATCTGTTCCTTGAAATAGACTATTTAGGAAATTTGAAATCATTTTATATTATTATTAATAAACGCAAATATGATTCACAATAATTTTATTTAACAATGTCTACTATTATAAATAATCAACGCAATGAGTTCATTTACGTGGGCCCCAATATAACGTTCCTTTCATACCAATTAATGTATTTATTCGAATATTTACAGAATATTTTGCTGAAATTATTACGGATATTCTATGACTATTTTCTTGGAAGATTTTAAAAGACTTCAAATTCTGTTAACGGAATATTACATTAATTTTTAAGAACTATTCCACGGAATACTTCATTGGAAGATTGGTGGAATCTCTCAGCGAAATATTTTGCAGATTTCACGATTATTTTATGAATATCCCGTTAGAAGATTCCAAAAGACTTCAAATTCTCTCTACGGAATATTACATTAATCTTTCAGAAATATTCCACGGAATACTTCACTTGAAGATTGTTGGATTTTCCAGCGAAATATTTCGCAGGATATTTCACGAATATTTCATAAATATTTCGTTGGAAGATTCCGAAAGACTTTCAATACTTTCATCAGAATTTCACGTTGATCTTCAAGCAATATTCTTCGGAATAATTCATAAGAAGACTGATAGAATCTTTCAGCGGAATGTTTTGCGGAAAATTTAACGAATATTCCATGAATATTTCGTTGGATGATTCTTAAAGACTTCAAATTCTTTCAACGGAATATTACAGCAATCTTTCAGAAATATTCCGCATAATACCTCACTTGAAGATTGTTGGAATTTTTCAGCGGAATATTTCGCGGAATATTTCACGAATATTTCATAAATATTTAGTTGGAAGATTCCGAAAGACTTTTAATACTTTTATTGGAATATAACATAAATCTTTCAGCAATATTCCACGAAATAATTCACAGAAAGACTGATGAAATGTTTCAATGGAATATTTTGTGAATGGTTCCATGAATATTCCATGAATATTTCGTTAGAAGCTCCCGAAGGATTCTGAAATTTGTCAGCGGAATATTACATAAATCTTCTAGCAATATTATTTCTAAATAATTCACTGAAAGGTTGTTGGAATTTTTCAATTAAATATTTTGCGGAAGATTACATCAATATACCACTAAAAGATTTCGATAGACTTATTTGTTTGATTGCCAGTTGCGCTGATAGAGGGATGCTTGTTAAATGGGAATTTCATCCCTAAGTGTTTGAAAGATGCCTTACTTGCTATTTTAGTCAAATGTTTGATGTTTTGTATATTCACTTGCAGCGATCATCTTAACCTTCCATTGTAATATTTCTGAAATCTTCCAAAAATATTCGATGCAATATTCCAATGTAAGAAGAATCAAGGACATACAAATATTAAATAAACAATTCGTGGAATATTCCTGAAATATTCAAAATCTTTCGCATCAATATTTTAGAAATTTCCCAGACATATTCCATGGAATATTTTATAAAAGATTTCTTAAATCCTCCAAGCATATTCCACGAAAGATTCATGAAGTGATTTAAATCTTCCGTTAAAATATTTCGAAAATCTTTTATGGATATTCCAGCGGAATATTTAATGAAATATTTCAATGGAAGATCTGAGATCACCCATATCTTTCATTGAAATATTGTTGGAATCTTCTAAGAATATTCCATAAAATATTCCTATATTAGAATTATCAAGGACATTCGAATATTTCAGGAATATTTCATGGAAGATTCCTAAAATATTTCAAATTTTCCGTGCCAATATTTCGTCAATCTTTCATAAATATTTTATGCCCTGTGGGTAGTAATTCATTAGCTTCGATTTAGTAAGGAAACTAGCAAAATTTACATCGCTCCTAACGTCGCTCGGTAGCATTTTCATGTATTATATTATTATATATAAATTTGCCAGTTTCATTGACAATAGTATTTTAATATAAAATATGTATTTAATTTTTTTTCGAACTTTAACAATTGAAATCATAAATATGTTGTTTGTTGTACTAAATTTAATAATCATTTGTTAATCACTAATAAAATGATACTATCGATATGTATATAAAATAAGTTTCCTTTTATAGAATCATATTGTATGTAAAAATATAAAATATTATATTTAATATGAAATTTTGTTATGCGTTAGCACTTAAGAAACTGGTATTGAATTATAATTTATAATAATCATTCTTATTTAAATTTATTTTACACTTATTTTGAAAAAGGTATATTCCCATCGAGAAGGATCTGCAAAATTATAGGTAAATGTATAAATATGAAAAAAAATTAATTGAAGCAAACTATGAGCGTTTCCAAAAACTAAAATAAAACCATCAATTGAATATATATTTTTTATTCCATACACACACACACTTACATACACACACAGCCATATACAAACACATATATAAACATACCCACATACATACGTAAATATACATACACCGACAATTACACTGAAAATCTCACTAAAGCACAGAGAAATATACTGATACACACACACATACACAAAAGACTCATGATAAAATTTACGCAAGTAGATAAGCTATACCGATTCGAATTCATACCGATTCTAATTCACCTGAACTAGAATTGATATGAATTCGAATCGGTATAGAGGTGGAGGGCCAGTTCTAATTCACCTGAAGTAGAGGTGAAGTAGAATTAGCTTAGGATTTTTTTAAGTAAAATCGATATAAAGGTGGGGGGCCAGTTCTAATTCACCTCGGTATAGAGGTGGGGGACCAGTTTGAATTCACCTGAAGTAGAATTGCAGAAACGAGTTAGAGTGGGGAGATTGATTCTAATTCATGTGAAGCAGAATTATTTGTCCATTATCTACTTAGTTAAAAACTTATAGCTTTTTATATTTTATATCTTTAGATGGCATTTGTGATTTATATTTTTCATAGTAATCTTTCCATGTTGTTTTCTCATCCTTCACCTTTTTATCAGGTGGAAGAAGAGGAGTGTACTCTGAACAATTTTGAGTGGTATGACTTGGAGTCTGTCCCATGATGAAATGAATGTGAATCACGATGTGTTTGCTTTTTATAGGAAGTGATGGAAGCCCCAACCTTCGCCTCCATCTGTGAGGTACAACCAAGAATCGCCACTTATGAACCTCTTACTCCAAGAAGTGCACCCGTGACTCGTATACCTCTCCGTTAACTTCCAAGCGCTTATGCCAAGGAGAACTCAAGACCTTTTCCGTTGTCATCATCTAAATACTTCACAAACAACTTTAAATTTTTAATGGCCTCTTGCAACTCGAAGTAAAACTCCTTATTCTCCTGTAAAGCTCTGCATGCGCGAGATGGGATAAAAATGCGCCATTCGTGATCTAAAGTTGCCATCAATCTAAACTTATCCTTACATTTAACTGGTCTAAACTCACTCACATAATAAGTCTGATCTTTCTTTAAGGGGAATATATTCCTAATGGCACGGTGGACGCGTCCACGAGCTGCCTCGTTGAATTTATCAAGATCCATATTTCGCTGATAAAGAATTCCAAGTTTACTCAGCAGAGTCTGATAAATGAATGAATCAAACTGGGAGTTCTCTTAAGTAGCGGTTGAGCCGTGACTACTGCGCAGATCCCCCCCCCCCTCCATAGGATGACATTAAACAAAAACTTTGTTTTTTAGGAAGTGGTGAGAGCCCCAACCATCGCCCTTCACCTGTGAGATACATCCATTAAGCATTATTTCTCCTTTTTACTTCCTATGGTAGCATAAATCAACTTATTTATTTTTAGTAAAGTATTTTTTCATAAGTCTGACATTGTGCAGAGCACAACGAGCTTTGTATTTATCATTGTGATTAGGGCAAACAGTCACAAGCTTTATTTTATCAGCTGGTGGAAAACCCATTTCTGTGACGTCGCATACTTTAAACTTGAAGCGTTCTAGCCATTTTTTTCTTATACTACCCACGACAAAAATTTTGGTCGCATCATGTAAGGTTTCTCTAAGAATATTGCCTACGTCAGTATATGGAATGGTACCAGAGTTCCATGATAAACCATGGTAATAATATTTCAACTACGTATTTTGCTCTTTGTACTCATCCGAAAGTCTACGCCAGGAATATGGTTTGTTGAAAAGGAGTACCAGAGGTTCGGTATCATCGTTGAGCGGCATTACAGCCAACTTTTTAAGAATATAGTCATCACCAGACTGTTTGAAACTTTGCATATCCACCAAGTACTCCATGCTGATAACTTATTTTACAGTTCTGTTTCACTGTCGGTATTTGCACGAGTGTCTTCCCAGTCCATAACCCAATCACTGAAATCACTGAAATACAACTTTTGTATTGATTTAACGTTGTTAAGAGCACATGTATTTTTATACATGCAATTATGATGTGAACAAGAGACTGTTTTAGTTAGCCGTTGATCAAAATGGGGAATACCCAGTTCACTGATATCCACAACTTTAAAATCAAACTTCTCTAACCACTCTTTTTTCACTTTACCAATCACAAAAACTTGTGTAGCGTTCTGCAGAGTTTGTCGAAGAATTTTTTCTATTTCAGTATAGTCATGATCTCCAGAATTCCAAGCTAGTCCATGATAGCAAAGCTCGAGCCAGAGATTTTCACGCTTGTATTTGGTAGTTTACTTTTTCCATGGAAAAGGTGGTTTGAAAAGATGTACTGTAGGTCCAGCCGATTCAACGAGAGGAACAGCAGCCAACTCTTTTAAAACAAACTCTTTACCTGGCTTTTTAAAACCTTGTAAGTCCACTGCGTATTCCATCTTGTTAAAGAATGAGATCCCAGCTCGCGCTCGCTTTCTTATATCATACTATCCCCACTCCTTTGCAGACGATCCCCTCTCCTTTGTAGACTATCCCCACTCCTTTAGACTAATTTTCTAACATCACCGCTTATGGCGTTGTATTCTATGATTCTATCATGTAAGATTAGACAGTAAGCTGAAGTTCCAATTGGAAAGTTTTGTTTGGTCTCGAATTCAAGACGAACATCAACTGGAGCACTCTTCAGAGAATCATTTTGTTTTGAACAATCGATGACTATCAGTGGCATGTGATTGATATAATCTGATTTTTTCAGCATTGGCTCGGACTCCTTCCCATAGTATGCATTTTGGAAATTAGCGTACATATCGTATAATATTGCATACTGATTATTGACAATATCAAGATTCATATTTCCGTAAGGATAGTATGTAGAATTGAGAAATAGTTTGACATTGCTCAAATTGCAGTGATCAAACTGACTAACGTTAGCAGTTTTTTATCCTTTTCGATTTGTCTGGAAATCAAGAATGATAAAACGAGGCTTCTCTAGCTGATTAGATGTTTTGACTGTCCATACATGTGTCGTTGATGCCGGTAATAATGGATATTCGTATAATTCCCAGGAACGAGAACTCATTGAGATAGGTTTATTTTTCTCGATTTGTCGAAGCTTGCGAATTTTACATTCATTGGATAACTATATGTGAGGCATAAGCCACTCGATCCTTAAAAGATCAATTTTGAAATCTTCGTAAGCATTAGTAGCATTCGGTGTTTGTATTACTGCGTTAATATCGTTCCTGGAACTCGTGAGGATAAGTTCATGTTTAACATTGACTATGATTTTGCGATAATCTTTGGCAAAGCCTAAAATCATACTGAGAGGTATGAAAATATCAAAATGGCCATTGTTATTAATGATCTTCCGAGTTTCCGTTGTATCAATCCAACCAGCATTTTCTATAATCAAACTCTGAGTGATACCCAACCCTTCATAACGGTGGTCAATCCAACATTCTTACAGCGATCGATCTCTATAGCATTAATTTCATAGCGAACTTCCTCGAATAGATGACAGATGCCATTATTAACTAAGTTAGTTCTTGTTAAAGCAGTGCCATCTTGTTGAGTTAATTTTCCCACTATGTGTAGAGAACTCCGCGAAGGCAAAAGATTTAAATCTTGATGTTGAATTGATATGCGAATTTCATCGCTATTATTGAAATTTGACGAGGTGTAAGGCTGGTACGCGTGCACCTCACAGTGAGCTATTGACTCATCCAATGTTACTCCTGTCCTTATGTTTAAAATTTCCTCCATTTCTTTGAAAGCAGCAAAAAATTAAGCATGTAATTTTCCACCAGGAGCTCTTATTTTTAAGCCTTGGCTTTTCAAAAACTGAATGTTCTGCCGTGTTAATACTTTGACTTGTCGATGACGACTGATGTTCGAATGCCATCTTGATTTACTTATATACCCTTTGTTATTTTTATGGTCATAAACTACGCCCATTTTTATACTGATTTTATATGTAATCTAACTGTAATAGTTTCTCCACGAAAGTTTATTAAATTCCCGTCTTTATCAGCTATGCGCACTTGTAAATGATCTTTGCTCTTGACGATCACTGGAAGGTAAATGACCTGTAATGGAACTTCAATGATCTTATATCCTGGTGGGACTGCAGGAAAGAATTCATGTATCGTGTGCACTTATCGACCGTTTATATAGGCACCAGAGATGATATTGCACTCGACTTGAAGAGCGTTCACCTTCAGGATAGCTACAGGTAAGTCTGAATGATTCGTGACGTCAGCAGGAAGTACACGTTTTGCGAAGCCTAATAAAGGTCCTATATAACGTTCTGGTCGAAAATCAATCGGATGATTACACTTTATTTCACTACGAAGTGTATTATTGTTTGGTTTAATACTGATTGATATACTTTTTGCCATCAATGTTTCACTGAGATAGTTCTCTATATCTTCGATCTCATAACTACCAGTCGGTAAAACAATTTCTTCCTGTCCAACGTGGAATAGATTACTACCCTTGTCGATATTAGGTATAGAATTGAATGTCATGAAAGCAAGTAATCCGAGAAAATAATTCTTGTCAGGTGAAAATTCAATTGGTGGAAAATACTGTTCTTCCAGTACAGACGATGTACCTGAAAGACTCAAAGTCAATGAATCTACCATGATTGTTGAACACATAATGAACAAATACTCATCATTCTTTTCTTTATATATCAAGAGTATTACTCAAGAATCTTAGACAAAAATGACCGCAATTAAAAGTATCAAAGTCTTGATACCTCTCAGGATTGTACTTGATGTTGTCTACTCTCAGATATGTCATTAAATCCAAAGGAGGTTGAAGATCACCGAAGCTATCGAAATACACAACATCCTTTCCTTGTTTGCGATATGCTAACCAGTGCATTCCAGGTCTATCTACATCATCGAGATTAACAATAGCTGATTCTCAATAGTGTGGTCCATTAATAGGCATAGCATTCCTCATGAATACTCCTCGAAAATTTGAGATTTTCAGAATTTTTGCATACTTGATGAGATCAGCATCGGTGAGTGCTCTTTGAGGTAATTTTACTTTAAGGATCTTTTTTTTTTTTTTTAAAGAATTCTTTGGTTTCATACGAAGACCAAGACCAGTTTTATATGGTTTCAAGTAAAGACCTTTACCAAGAGCTATTTCTTCCATCTTTATATTATGTCTCTTATTTTCTTCTAATTGTTGTTTAGCAGCTTTGGAATCGTTTACCGCCTTAGCGATTCCAGCGGCACCTTCAGCTATACCACCGACAGCACTCAAACCTGCAAAGATTGGTATAAGAAATGGTAAGAAACCTCCTACTTTCTTTGGAACTGGTAAAGTATGTGGAATTTTGACATTCTTTTTACCACCTGCTTTTTTAACAGCATTACGTGCACCTTTTAGAGCTGACAAAATGGCTTTTCGAGCACATTTTGTAGGAACAATTGATTTTGATGCAGCCTTTACTATTGTATTGAAAGTAGTAGTAGAAGGCTTCCTCCTCCTCCTCTTACCCTTCTTCTTCATACCCATTCCGAATTTAGACTTTACTTACATAATGTTTTTAATTGCAAATGCAGCTGCTTTCTCTCCAAAGCTAGCGTCTTTTGATGAAATCCTTTGATTAGCTTTTTCTGCTAAAATTCTATCAGAAGCGTTTCTAGCTTCTACGTTTTCACGATTCTGTGAATAAGCAATGTCGTGCTCTTTACAAGCTCTATCGAGAGGATTAATTCCTGGATCACCTCTAGCTAAACGTTTAGCTAATCTTGTACCGGGTCCACAGTATTGGTAGCCGGGTATATGAAGTTCGATTGGAAGACTATTAAGAAGCTTGTTGACAAAACCGCGACCACGTCGTCGTTGTCTATATATGATCATCACACTTCGAAGACTAAATGAAGACTGAGGGATTGGGTATAAAAGCCCTGTATTTATAGCTGGTCAAACATTCGTACGTCAGACGTGCTGTCATAATGAATTTCAAAGAACAATCCGTTAAGCTACCGATAGAAAATTTTGACACTATCGTGGAGCATGAGAAGAAATTAAAGAGGCATGGAGACTTACTTCCAAACAGTATTCAAGCTGTATTTTGCGGTCCATCAAATTGTGGTAAAACCAATAGTCTCTTAGCACTAATAACGCATCCTAATGGTCTCAGGTTTAAAAACGTTTATGTGTACTCCAAGTCTTTGAATCAACCAAAGTACAAGTTTTTGAAGAACCTTCTAGAGCCTTTAGAAGGTGTACAATACTTTCCCTTTAGTGAGCACGAATCTATTGTAGCCCCTGATAATGCGCTTTCAAATTCTGTCATGATTTTCGATGATGTAGCCTGTGAAAAACAAGATAATATCAGAGCTTACTTCTGTATGGGTGAACACAAAGATGTTGATTGTTTCTATCTCTGTCAATTTTATGCTCGAATCTAGTCAGAGACAATGTCAATTTGTTGGTGATTTTTCGTCAAGATGACGTCAATTTGAGACACTTATACGATGATCACGTCAATTCAGACATGACTTACGCGCAATTCAAAGAATTATGCTCCAAGTGTTGGACTGATGATAAATACGGATTTTTAATGATCGACAAAGATAGTTCGATCAATTCCGGTAGATATAGAAAAGGCTTTGATTGTTTTGCTATAAATATAGCACGCACATAGTCCTAAGAAAACAATTCATCATTGTACGTTGAAGCGTCAACATGGCTGACATTAGACGAAAGAAAGATGTTCTACATCAACTTGTACAAGCACGCAATGCAGTTAAACGAAAATATAACTTGTTAAAATTTGGAAAAGAAAATATTGAAAGAGCATTTGGCGAGACATTCAAACCTATCGTTGATCCTCTTCAGAAACTCGTTGCTACTACTGAGAAAAATAATGATTTTATACGTGACATAGCAAAAAATAAAAAAAAATGTCATAAAAAACAATCATACTTATTCCTCTTTCTTGCAGCCTTCTTCTCCTTCCTCTTCATTAATTGATGATGATGCTATAGATACGTCATTAAACGATACTATTCGACAAGTTGATACGGAATTTGAATCAGCTACAAGTGAGCAGGAATTAGAAAAAAAAGAAGATGATTTATTGCTTGATAATAAGTACATTCATATGCTCAATGAGGATCAATCAAAACAATTGGATAAAGTTTATGGAGTGCGCAAGGAAGGTAATAGTTACTTAATTGGTGACTCACCTCTATTTTTCGAAGATAAAAACATTCGTATAAAAGATCAAAAATATCCAAAAACTAAAGGATTGTTAGAATTGTTAATTACGAAAAATCCCGATAGAGGTCAGATAAATCCTAATGATATGCAAAATTACAAGAAGATTCTTGAAATTACTAATGCTCACAAACGACGCTACAGAAGTGATGAGTCTATTCGTACGCACAAAAGCAAAAAATTCAAAAGTATCATTAGTCCTTTGTTTTTATTGAAAAAAAGAGGAGGATCGTTACCTCGATATAAAACTGCAAGAAGAGATACGAGAATGGATTACATATGCTGGGATGATCCAAACGAACTCGTTGATAGACTTCGATTACTCATTGCTGAAAGAGAAGCTGGAAACCCTAGCCATACAAATGAGATACATTCAATTATAGAAGAGTTACGTGAAGGAGGCTATATATATTGAGGTGTAGACACCTATACCATGCATTATCAAAATGAGCGTCGATGTATTCGGACGTAATCTCAAACGAAGTCAGGGTAGTCGAGGACCTCCGGGTATTGGCTATAAACTCACAAAAGATGGACGATACGATATGGAAAATAAGAGGCTTTGTAATCTCGCATCACCTAATCAACTCAATGAAGCTGTAAATTTAGATACTTTACAGCGTATCGTACGTTTAGAAGTTCAAAAATTATTAGATTCAATATCTAGTTTGATAAGTGATCTCAATAACCTAGATAAAATTGTAGAGGTGCATAGAGACGAGCTAGATAAGAAATTCATACAAAGCCAGTTGGAGCTTGAGACTATAAAAAGAGGCATTATTTCTGTTAGTGCAAAACAGTCAATCGATAACCATCGATGGAACAACGTCATAGGCTTGTAGAAGTGCTTCATAAGCCAGCACGTCGTAATTATCCTCGTCGAAAGTTCGATGTGCGAGGTTTGGATGAGACTTGGCAAGCTGATTTGGTAGAGATGCAACCTTATTCTCGAGAAAACAAAGGCTACAAATACATGCTTACAGTTATAGATGTTTTTTCAAAATACCCCTGGGCTGCTCCTGTAAAACAAAAAACTAGTATAGATGTTTCTGCTGCTATGAAGTCTGTATTGACAAAAGGTAGAGTGCCTAAGAATCTTCACACCGATCGAGGTAAGGAGTTCTATAATACCAATTTCCAGAATCTCATGCAACGATATAAAATCAATCTCTACTCGACGTATAGTAATCTCAAGGCGTCTATTTGCGAACGCTTTAATCGTACGCTCAAAAACAAAATGTGGAAACAGTTTAGTTTACGTGGTAACTACAAGTGGATTGATATAATCTCCAATTTGATTGACAAGTACAATGATGAGAAGCATCGGACTATTAATATGAAACCGAAAGATGTTACAGCTGGAATCGAAGCTGAAGTTCTTCGACGATTCAAGCGTAATGTTAATTTAATAGAAAAGAAACCAAAGTTCAAAGTTGGTGATAAAGTACGAGTAAGTAAGTTAAAACAAGTATTCGAAAAAGGATACACACCCAACTGGTCTACTGAAATATTTACTGTACACCGAGTTCGAAAAACAAAACCAGTTATTTTTCTTTTGCAGGATTATAAAGATCAACCAATAGCTGGAGGTTTTTATGAACAAGAATTACAAAGTGTCGAATATCCTGATTACTATCTTGTAGAGAAGATTCTTAGAAGACGTGGAAATGAAGTATTAGTGAAGTGGCTTGGTTTCGACAATACTCACAATAGTTGGATTAATAAAGCAGATGCTCAATAAGTATTTTGTAATTAATTTATAAAGAATAAAAACTTACAAATAATTCAACGTGATCATGTATCGAATACAGCAAAACCGTCTTGAAAGTTTTAAAAATTGGCCTTTGAGTTTTTTAAAACCTGAAGATTTAGCTGCAGCAGGATTTTACTACACTGGTAAAATAGATAAAGTCCGTTGCTTTGAATGTTCTACAGAAATCTGTAGACGGGAAATTGATGACAATCCATTATTGGAGCACAAAAAGTGGAATGGCCGTTGCCGCTTCATCCGAGGTATACCTTGTCGGAATGATTCTGCTGAAGAAAATACCAATAGATGTAAAATTTGTCTTGATAATGAAGTAGAAGTAGAATTTATACCCTGTGGACACTGTTGTAGCTGTTATCATTGTTCATCCATTGTTAAAAAATGTGTAATTTGTAGAAAAGTTATTAATCAAAGAATTCAAATTTACATATCATAATTTTTTTTAATTTAAGGAAAATGTATTTAATAATGTATATGGGTGATTCTATTCTAACGGGTAATCACATGTAATCGTTTAATAAACTATCAATACAAGGTTCAAATATTATTAACCACAAATTTTTCATATACTTTCAGCTTGTAACTTTATGATCCGTTGACTTTTTAATCGCTAATTTCAATGTAGCTTTTATAGGGACCCTTAGACAGTATAAAAAGTAATCTCCCCTGTCTGTAATCATATATAAAATTTTTTTTAAACGTTGTAGAGATACAGGATAGATGAATTAATACTTCGGAAAGATCAAAAAATATTTTTTTCCATTCGTACATACATTTCAGCAGAATGGTTGAAAAAAAAATATTTTCTTTGACCCTTTGTTATTATAAAAAAAAATGTATATTTTTTCATAGATAAAAAGCAATAATAATAAAAAATGTTATATTTGAATCTTATGAAAATATAAGCTATTTCTATCATATGGAAATATTGTTATTATATGTTTATTACGCTAAAAAATTGCTTTGTTGATCATAGAATACATTTTTGTTTACGTGTAAACATCATTTCACTTATGCAAGCTAAGTTACCTTTTCTACGATAATTCCCCTGGCTCTAAACATTTAACTGTCACAGATGATATAAGCGCATATTCAAATACGTAATAGACGTTTAAGAAAGTAGTAATGTACAACTAAAAAACTTTGTATAGCAGTGAATGTTGGAGACCGTTTACTCGGTAAAAATTTCATTCAAATTATCAGGTAATCTCCCCTGGCATATAATTCCCCTGCCTTTTTTGAAATGCACTCACAAAATTCTAATTAAATAATAAAGTCAACAATTTTATTCATGAATTTCATACCATGAAGTGTTAAATTATTTGTACACTTGGAATTTAATACATATTATACTGCTTATAATTTTTAGATATTCAAAATTGAATATATATATATTTGTGGAGAATCTCCGAGTAAGCACATTCTCAAATCTTTTTGTAAACAATCACTGTAGTCATATTTACATACTGCACTATATACTACGTATATACTACAAATAAATAAAGCGAAATCAAAGGTTACATCGTAGTATTCAGAAAATAAAAATATCAGTTTGTCGTTGATATCAAAGTAAGTATATAATTATTTGAATTTAAATGAAAGTTTTTGAAAAATCTGAATTGGAAAATCTGTAAATTGATAATATATTATTTTAGATTGTATTGGTAATAAAATGGTTTCTACACGTGGACGTGGCGAACTTCCTACTAATCCTTTATCATCAAGTACACTTAACTCCACTCCCAAACACAAAAATAATGTTATTATATATTTTGAAAAAGCAAACTTTCTCAAGTATGGATATATTTGCTCTTTAACTTTCTTCTAATAATGTTTAAAAATACATATTTTTGCTGTAACTCGCACGGAGAAAAATTGTATGGTAACGACAGCAATAAGGATATCGCTAAACACATGCAGCGATAGTTTGGGCTAAAACAAACTAAATATTGTGAACTTCAAACATTAACTTTTTAGTTATTTTCATAGTTAATGCAACTAAATGCCATTTGCTAAAAAAGACAAAAGAAAAAGCTAACATTTTAGCGCGAGATAATGATTTCCGTAGCCAAAAAAATTGTAATCATAGCAACAATCATTAGCTAAAAAAGGCATTCTTTTTTCTTCTATAATTTTGTGTTCTGCAGCGATTAATATTACAACTATTGTCATAATCTTGACTGAAACAGCATGATTTTGTCGTCATTTCAACTATACGTAAGCGCTACATTAGCAAAACTTTGTAAACCATTTGACAGCTAAACGATCAGTCATAACCTTTATTTTTTTTAAAGTTGATATTAAAACTTTTGAGAATTCAAACCATACAAAAAAATTTCATTCACTTTCAAATATGCATTCATTCAATAACCATAAAAAATGTCATTGAAGATGTCAGCGCAAAACAATAGCTAATATTCACATCGATGGCAGCAAATAATGATAGTCTATTTTCGAATTCAAATTTTCGCTGTCTCAAACTAGCAAAAATTTTCGCTAATGGAACTATCTTTTTGTTGACTAATGCCATATATTTTTCTCCGTGCGTCGTTTTTTATTTTTAAAAATTCATCCATATATGGTAATAGCTAATTCTTAAGTATTTCAGATAGTTTAGAAACTTTGTTCGACATAAATATTATTAGAAAATAGTATATCAAGTGATGGTAATAAAAAAAGTAATTCCCCTGGAATAAAAGTAATTTCTCTGTATCAGTATATTTTTTATCTATCAGTTTTTCTGAGAATAACCTATGGACAGCTTGGCTACTTTGGGATATTGTTCTATTAGATATAACCATAAAAAAACCTGAGTAAAATTTTTAAAATGAACACCTTTATTTTCTATTATTTCAAAATTTGAATTTGACCCGTTCGAATAGAATCACCCATATTAAGAAATTGAAATAAAATAAACACTTTTTAAAGTAAAACATTGAATTTATTATAATGATATCCAATTTTCATTTATACACTCATAACTATACACTTATAATATATATATATATATATATATATATATATATATATATTTTACACACACACACACACACACACACGCACGCACACACACACACACGTCCACACTAAACATTAGAAAATTCAAGGATTTGGCTACCTTTGTACATTATAAAAAGCTTTAATTCATTAGCAGCACTTTGCATTTCCTCTAAAAACTTTAAGTCTTTTTGAAACACTTCGGACACTTTCTTAGGTAAAAAAATTTGGATTTCTTGATCCAGTTCTGCCACGATCTTTAATCCATATCGAGTGTTCACCTGTCTTAATTTTGTGACCGTATACAGGTTATCTTTCGTAAGTTCAGTCAACTTTTTCGTTGGAAGAAATCCTCCTCTAGCGATAGCGTTTAATTTAGAGATGTCTATTTTATCTATAACAAGAACAAAAATTCATAGTTAAGAATAGTAGAAATTTCAGTACTATTGGTACTGTATGAATACTGTATCAATACTGTATTAATACTGTATCAATACTGTATTAATACTGTATTAATACTTTATTGATACTATATTGAAACTATATTAATACAATATTGATACTTTATTAATACTTCATTTAAATACTATTAAATTATTTTAAAAACTTTTTTTCATAAGTTATATCGAAAGACTTAAACAATTGGCTTGGACTAAATTATCATCAAAGAAAAAAAACTAATCTCAATTTAAGATTCGCTGATAAAATCAAGTCTGGATCTTTTGCTACTGCCTGCTTCTTCGCTTGTTGACTGATGAGTTCTTTTGAGGACTTGTTGATTATCTCTTGAGGAGGCTGCGAACTGAATGATGCTAGGCCGCTCGTGCAGCTGCTCATATAGGGATCTCCCCACCTCAGCAGCAGCAACTTCTCCCACTACAAGTCTCGGCGGCTCGGCTGCGGCTACGCCCACTTCAGGTCTCGGCGGCTCGGTAGCTGCTTCCTCCACTTCTGGACTTGGCGGCTTTGACAAGTAATGACCCCAAGGAAGAGTGTCCGTAGTTTCTGACTGCAGATATCGTTTGTCGTCATAGGCACTGAGAGCGATCTTCGTCTCCTTCTCAGTGTACAGTTGGTGATTGCGAGATCTTATGTTTCGCTGTTGACGAACCTTGATCTCTTTCGTTTTCAAACAATCGATGTAGTCGTCGAAACAGATGGTCGCTTTGACTACGGAACTCTTCACTCCCTTGGCTTTTTTTATCGGCTTCTGATTTTTGACTCTGACGCTGTACATTTTACTCCTCAGTCCAACGAATTCCAGCATGATGTTTCCGTTGCATTCATCCTTCATTAAACCAACAATTTTCTTGTTAGCCGGAGGAATGTCGAATTGGTTAGGCTGTGGGTAGTCTGAGGTGTCGAACTCATGGATGTCCCGTCTCATTATCTTGTACATATCGATGTTGGTCATTTCATACACCAAGCTATCAGTATCGGTGTATAATAGCTTACAATTGGCTCCATTGTTTGCTACGTTGTCCAGCATATAGTCATAATGGAAGCGGAATACAAGAGTTTTGGACAAATCCAGTACAGAGAGCCCGATGTAGATGGGTTTCCTGATACAAATCTCTGTTCGTAAGAGCTGAATAGCCACAAGATTTTCATCAAAGATTGCACAACTACTGAAGTTAGGCCTGGCAATGAGCGCCTCCGCACCATAGCGTCCTTTCCATTTACTGACGAGCTTGATGTCCACATGTTTTCGCTCGTTCTCCATGGTTTTTCCATAAACAGCGTTGTTGAAGAGTTTGAAGAGCATCTTCTCGAACTCATTTTTAGCATTTTTTTTTCTTCTCGCTGTTCAAGTCGATGTACTTTTTGAGCCATCGACTTTGATCAAATTGAAGAGCTCGATGGATTTTCTTTAGACGTAATCCATGGAGTAATGCCTGCTTCAATGCACGATAATGAAACATGTAACGCTGCTTATCGTGCAAAGTTGTCATCAATTTCGTCTGCTTAGAATCTGGAGGTGCTCTGTGCTCAGCACAAAATGGCATATCCTTGTGTTTGTCGTGACGAGATTGAGGATATTCCAAGTCCACTTCCAGTATGTAACCGATTGGATAGTCATCAGGAATATCGAAGAAATCATATCTATCCAGGTTATCCACCCATCTGAAGCCACCACATGGTAAGGGTTCAGTCATGGCCCAACCGTACAAATTATTGACGTCGTAATACATCAAATATTTTTCATCTTCGTTGGGATTATAATCTTGTCCCATGTGCGGATTATTCGCTTTGCCATAGCGATTGCAACACTGACTGATTCCACCTCGTATAGCTTGTTCAATAAACATAAGCATGTCGATATCAGTCAAAAGTTCTAATTTTATCTGAGTATACTTTAACATCGCATCCCACGTCAATCCAGGAGTAGTGTAATAGTGGGCAGGATCCAAATCATATGCCTCGAGACAATTTTTTCTAAAATTCTCAAAGACTTCAGCTAGAAGCAAAACATCTGTCTTGAGATACAAATCAGAGTACTGTCCGAGTGTTTGAATATTGAATGTCTGCCAAACTTGTTTTGCATGTTCATAATCTTCATCACTGATGTGGGCCTCGTACAAGCTGCTGTAAAAGCTCTTCTTTGATAGAAGTTCAATTTCTTCCAGCTTGTCCAAAGACCTAACGTAGTCATACGGAAAGACACCTTTTCTCTTTAAAAGCATGATTTGATCTATAGTAAATCCATCAGTTTGCTGGAAAACTCGATCTACTATGTTATGTTTTTCCAAGTATGACGATAACTTGTCCAGCGATGAAGCCTTAAACCGAAACGAGTCAATAAAGCGCAAATTAATATCAGTTCCTTCCACAAACTTTGTAAAAGATATATATCTTTCCTTCGTTTGTGGAAGAAGCGACACTCGTCCTGGGAAACAAGTAGCGATCTCTTTTATGAAAATATGCGCATCATAACCACTTAGGTTATGAAAGATCACTGGTATCATGCGTGAATCTTGATATTTGATGTTGCATTCGTTGTGCGCAGGTCCTCTGTATTCTCCAGTGAGATGACAGTGATCTTTAACTTTTTTTTCTCCAGGAGTAAAAGACTTGACAAATATGACACAAGCGAGCACTATTGAATCTAATTCTTTCTATCATTGTTAAATCTCTCATTGGCTTCGGATTTTTATACATGTCTTGTAATTTTAACACGTGAAGATTTTTCACGAACCACTTGGCTGGTGTTTTATCTAGTTGTTTGCTTTGTTTGTAGCTTTTGTATTCCGATAAAGTGTCATCATAGTTACACTTTACCAAATATCCAACACTGTAAGCCTCGTGTAACTGATAGGCACGTTTTTGATTTTCTATTGGTCGAAGCAAGCATTCAAAATCTGCATAAACCACGAACGGCACAGGGATATTGTTCGTAAAATTTTTAAATTTTAATACACTATCCCTTTTATCAGGAAGAGTAACCTTGCATTTATTAAGATTCTCACAATCAATTACATGTGCTGCTAATTTTTCAATTGTTTTAAAATAATGCAAACATCGATTGCAAATGTGTGATTGATGTCCATATGCACTCAATTGTTTTCCTACCAATCGAGAAAGATTTTTTATCCAAACGTAGTGGTGCTTGTAGTCAATGTTGTCAAAAGAACCGTTATGCTGTTGTTGTTCTTCTTCTTCTTTGTTTTCATCGACATAGAACTTCTCGACTAGAAGAAGATTCACGTGCTTATTCTTCTTGCAGGTTGTAACATGTCGAGGTAAAACAACAAACTTATTTCCTGTCTTTTTCAAAAAATAAACGTTTACGGAAATATCATTTTGTTTTTCAAACTTTCCAACATCTTTTGGATCCACAGGAAAGTCTATTCCTTTAAAATTTAATTCGTCTTTATATTGCTCGTATGACGAAACTCTATGAGCATTTTGTTGTGCTGGATGTAAAGCTGACAGAATAGCCCACTTAAAACATTGGTCATCTTTATTCTCAACATTTATACAAACTCTCTTCTTCTTAATGAAATCAGGCACTTCAACATAAGAATTACTTCCTCTCATGGGATTCAATTTATTCATGTTAACGACTAAATTTAGTATTGCGCGGAGAGACCAGCCTGATTCCTGTTCTGCGAATTCTTCCATATCATTCCTAATGGGCTGCTCAACGTTTAATGAGAACCATTCATTAAGATTAGTTGTAGAATATATATCAGCAGTCTTTGTATTAAAATACTTTATATCATAAGTCTCTAATTCATCTTTAATAATCACAAACTCAGCTGCTAACGTTGTATTTCCTTTTAAAGCGGGATGTTCTTCAAGAGACTTATTAACTTGCGCGATCAATTCACGTTTAGCATCTTTTAAAAACCGTTGAATGTCCAGATGCTTATGATTGGTAATAACACTAGTTTTAATCCGGTTCTCGAACGCGCTGTCAACATCTTCCCAACTGACTCTTGGGTTATTGTCAGAAGCAGTAGCAGCGCCAGAAGCAACACCATAACCAACGATTGCACCACGATGAGCGTTCAATAACTGCAAAACGCTATTTATCAGAGCTACAGCAGCTTGTAGTTTCTGCTTATCTGCAACCGCTAAATTCGTTGAATGACTTAACAAATTAGCGTTCTCCAGAGCCGTATTACCAAGATCAAGCCATCTGCGTATATCCTCAGCATCAGCTTGACCAGCCATCGTATGCTGATATGATTCGAATAGCAAACGTGCTGTATACTTGAAGTACTCGGCGGTAGCCATAATGCTCGAGGAAGGAAGTCTTCGAAGGTGATGATTCCTGATGAACTGAGTTGCTCTCTCGAAAACGCTTTCTTATATAAGCGAAAAATCGAGTAAAATGGTGGGGGAAAACTCGAGGATTGGGAAGGGGGAAACGCTACAGGATTTTACCCCCACCTTTATCCTAAACAATGCGAGCTGATTTTTCGTGTATAAAAGGAAGCGAGCTCACCAGTCGAATTTAGTTTCTACTTCGACTTCAATCTTTAAGGAGTTCAACAAGGCAACAAATAAAATGAAATACGTCGTAGACGTTCAAGGTCTTAAGATATCTTTGAACGAATTCGTTTTCAAGGAGGTTACCATTGTTCCCCTAGAGAAAGACGCAGTACCATCGGTGCTTCTTTTCAAGCCACCGTATTCGTGGAAACACTTATTAGATAAAAATAAGTGTGAAAATCGATGGCTTGAGTTAAATTATCATGGGTTACTTTGGAGTTCCGGAACCATTCCCTATGAGGGACTTGGCAACACTCTAAGGGCAATCCTCGACGGCGCTGAGGTTTATGTAAAAGGACAGGAGAAAGTCAAGTAGCTTCGAAGATCCCTATCCGATTGGTAATTATTTATTTAACATGATATCTAAATTTAACATTAATTTTTATAATTATTATAACAGGCTAGTCCATAACATCGAAGATTTCGGATGCCCATCTCTCAAAAAACTTCCTTTGGGGGATCTAACTTCTTGCACACATCACTATGCAAGTTTGCATACAATGTGTGCCTCGCGTAACGCACCCGCTATGAAGAAGTGGCTTTTAGACCAGGATGATAGAACATCACCACTGAATTTAATGTACAATTAAAACTTTTAATAATAATAATAAAACAAAAAAATCCCTCACCCTGGGGAGGTAAAGAGCCACTTGGGTGGTTGGTTGTATCTCACAGATGAGAGCGTTGGTTGGGGCTCTCATCATTCCCCTTAGAAAATAAGATTTTTATTTTTCTATTATGTTTGAATGAAATTGTTTTTAATAAATTACTCAAGTTAAAACCAAAAAAATTTTTTTGTTAGTTTTCATTTCACCTTTTTAAAGTATAAATTTATGTGTAGTCAAGTATGAAAATTTAAAAATAAAATAATATTATAAACATAAATTATGTATAACATAAATCAAATTTATTAATGCATATATATTTTATTAATAAAAGTTTTAAAAAAATCAAGTCTACGTATTTTAAGCAATTAAAAAAGTAACTCAAAATGAGCTCGAATACATATTTTAAGAAATAAAAAATAACTCAAAATAAGCTAAAATACATCATTCTGAAATATGAAATAAATTTATTTATATCATAATATCATATAATTTTAATATAAAAAATTGAGAAGTGATACCTCATGATGCTAAAGTAAGATAACTATGTTGAATGTTTTTTTTTATATAAAATAGTTCAATCTTATTGCATTAAACTATTTTATATTTAAATATTCTTAAAAAAACAATAAATAATAAGTTTTCAATTTATTAATGTATATTTTTTAATGTTTAGACTATGCGGAGAGGTTTGAATCAATCATTTTCTAGATCTCTGAAACTAAGAGAGATATAGGTTTAAAAATTGGTATGCAAGTTTGTCATGTATAATAAATAAAAAAGAAAATAATTTTAAACTTCAAATCATTTATTTCTTTGTACTGAGAACTTACATAAATTTGCAATCTATACATTTCATAAGTGTACATAAGTGTATGGAGACTGAAAATATATAGCAAGCAGTCTCAGAAACAGCTTCTTTTTTATTTATTATACATGACAAACTTGCATACCAATTTTCAAACCTACATCTCTCTTAGTATCAGAGATCTAGAAAAATAATGGAGTCGAATCTCTCCGCATAGTCTAAATATTAAAAAATATGCATTAATAAATTAAAAACTTATTATTTATTGTTTTTTTTTAAGAATATTTAAATATAAAATAGTTTAGCGTAATAAGATTAAACTATTTTATATAAAAAAAACATTCAATATAGGTATCTTACTTTAACATCATAAGGTATAACTTTTCAATTTTTATATGAAAAATCGTATGACATTATGAATGATTTTTTTTTTAAGATTGAAACCATAACACATGTTTTCAAGCATGAAATAGTTTGATCTTAGTGCATTAAACTATTTAATATTTATATATTCTTAAAACAGCAATAAATAATAAGATTTTAATTTATTAATATCCCTATTAAAAAAAATCAGGTGATAAATCACCTGATTTATCAGGTGATTTATCATGCCAAAACATCATGTAACAATTTTGTTGGTCTTTACACATTTTAAACCATGCTTAGTCAATTTAGAACAATTTTTGAAAATTTTGGAAAATTTTGAACTTAGAAAATTTTTTAGATAATTTGGTCTTAGAAAAAATTTTGACTAAATCACAAAAAAATTTCTAAGTTCAAAAATTTCAAAAATTTTTCAAAAATTGTTCTAAATTGACTAAGCATGGTTTAAAACGTGTAAAAACCAACAAAATCGAAAAAGAAAGAGAGAGAAGGAAGAACAGAACTCTTATGCATAGTTTGTTCCTACGATTTACAATCCTTAAAAAGAATGTAAATTAATTTAAAAAAAAAATATGCATTAAGAGTGAAAAAAGAGAGCAAGAAAAAGAAGAAAACTCTCATGCGTATTTGTTCCTACGGTCCTGAAAAGGACTACAAATAAATTTTATAATACGCATGAGAATAATAAATTAAAAGAAAAATTTCTTGCATTACGAGCGCGTTCAAAAATCGTATATGCAAGAAGAAAGAAAAGAAAAGTCTTGCATTACGAGCGCGTTCGAAAATTGTATATGCAAGAAGAAAGAAAATAAAAGTCTTGCATTATGAGCGCGTTCAAAAATCGTATATGCAAAACTAAAAGAATGAAAAAAAATTTATAAGTTTCACGTGCGACTTGTTAACTAACCGTTTAGTTTCCATTGCACGGAAACTGTCTCGCGATGTCAACTAAATGCCGCTTTAGCTTACATTGCACGAAAACTGTCTCTGCGCTGTTACTCGATGAACGCCTCTGCTTGAACTGAGTATGTAAGCACGAAAGTGTCTATACTTATAAACTTTGAAGGAGCTGTTCCGCGTCAATCACTGATTAAAACTTTCGCGTAGCTACTCGTAAATTGCGACCAGTTACGCCGCACCAATCACGTATCGATCCCCTTCCTCGCGACTTGAGTTGCGTTGAATCTTTTACCTCCCCACTCTTTGAATAAGGCGAAGCGCATGGTACATATTGAGGCGCTGACTTGCGAAGAGTCATTCGATCTTCTGAAAGCCTTCGAAGAAGAAGATTTCTCTTGCAATGGATTCTTTCGACATCGAGACATTTCAAGAACTTGAAGAAGTCATTAATTTGGCGATTTTGGATCGGATTCCCATGGATTTGCCGTTGGAAATAATGAATTTTCCACTTCTTGAGGAGAAGATCTCATTTAACCAGCTTGAAATGTATTTGTCAGAGCAGCCTAAGGAGTTACCACCGGATCCATCACCACCAACCGCTAAGTCAGTCATCGGGCCGCGAGAGTTTAGGAGTTCAACTCCAACATTACCTTCGCCAATACATTCGCCGGATCATATATTGTTGTACGATCCAATCGTACAACAATATGTTGAGGTACCACGTGATGATGTCATTTGGCTCGATGTTCCAATACCGAATTTTTCGCCCATCAAACCACCTCAGGATATTCAAGACATCGAGATTTTAGATTCTCCAGAGGCCAAATCACCATCATTAATTATTTTGAGTGATTCTTCTATTGAAGAGGGAAAAACGGAAGCGACACCAAGAAAAAGAAAATTTGAAGACGTCGGTGAAGAAGAGAATATTAGGAAAATTAAGAAAAAATTGAATTATACAATTTAGATACAACTGGATAAAAAATCGGCCCTTTTCAGGGCCAAATTAACGTGCTCGGCCCTTTTAGGGATTATGGAAAATACAATCGGCCCTTTTCAGGGCCACAAATATTAAAAACGTTGGGACAGACATCTGTTCTTAAAATAATATATTAATTCTTATTTATTTATTTTTTATAATTAATATTTTTTTTATTTTCAGGTTACTTTTATATTTAATAATTTTTTATTTTCAGCATTTTAAATATATTTCATAAATTATTTAGGCATTAATAATTATTTGTTGTAAATATATGTATTTATTGTAAACATAAATATATTTATTTACAATAAATAATTATCAATACGTAATAATTTATGAAATATATTAGATCTCTCCAATTCTACTTCAGGTGAATTCGAACTGGCCCCCCACCTCTATACCGATTTGAATTCATACCGAGGTGTTGACTTGATTGTTGTTCTGTGATATACAAGTATGCTTTTGCGCTGAAGATTACTATTCCAATGAATTTATTGCTGGTTACCAGAGACAACAAATTCATTGTTGTACAAGATGAATTATCATTTTTAACACAGTCTAATTATATTTTTATTTATTAGAAATGAGAAACAAATATCCATTTTTTAATAAACGCTATAGCTTTTACATAGTAAAATATCATCACGATATTGATTGACAACAATTGAACCTAGCAAAGTCTATATTCAAGAAACTACATAACCATTTACGGCATGATTCAAAAACTTTTATAATATGTTGTTAAAATTAGCTTGACTGCAGTTCCAAGAAACAAATTAAAAAAAATTACTACTATTATATTAAAGTAAAGAATCGAGACTTTTTTTTCTCACGTTAATATCTTACATTATTGTCACATACATACATACACATACACACGTACACCTTTAACATACACATACATACATATACACGTATCCATACACATACACTTACTAATATACACATACAAATATATACAATATCCGTCACTCTATGCCCTTCTCTCCATCTCTATATTTCCTTTCCGTCTCTCCGTCTCTCCGTCTCCATCTCTTCTACTTTGACGCTTCGTCTCCATCTCTTCGTCTTCGTGTTTCCGTCTCACCGTCTGGGTCTCTCCGTCTCCACCTCTCCGTCTCTGTCTCTCCATCTCCATCTGTCCGTCTCTGTCTCTTTATCTCTGTCTCTCCATTTCTGTCCCTCCGTCTCCGTTATTACTTTATTACTTATATATAATCGTTATTTATATTACTTATATATAATCTCATATTATATTACTATCATTATATTAATGTGAAGAATTAAGCCTTTCTTTCTCCCGGGAATATCGTTTACATAATTGTCACATATATATATACACTCACACACTTGCACCTACACCTATGCACGCATACACATACGCACATTCACACGCATGCATACATATACACACAAACACATATGGGTGATTCTATTCGAACGGGTCAAATTCAAATTTTGAAATAATAGAAAATAAAGGTGTTTATTTTAAAAATTTTATCCAGGTTTCTTTATGGTTATATCTAATAGAACAATATCCCACAGTAGCCAAGCTGTCCATAGGTTATTCCCAGAAAAACTGATAGATAAAAAATATACTTATACAGAGGAATTACTTTTATTCCAGGGGAATTTTTTTTTTATTACCATCACTTGATATATTATTTTCTAATAATATTTATGTCGAACAAAGATTCTAAACTATCTGAAATACTTTAGAATTAGCTATTACCATATATGGATGAATTTATGAAAATAAAAAACGACGAGTTACAGCAAAAATATGTATTTTTAAACATTATTAGAAGAAAGTTAAAAAACAAATATATCCATACTTGAGAAAGTTTGCTTTTTCAGAATATATAATAACATTATTTTTGTGTTTGGAAGTGGAATTAAGTGTACTTGATGATAAAGGATTAGTAGGAAGTTTGCCACGTCCACGTGTAAAAACCATTTTATGACCAATACAATCTAAAATAATATATTATCAATTGATAGATTTTCTAATTCAGATTTTTCAAAGACTTTCATTTAAATTCAAATAATTATATACTTACATTGATATCAACGACAAACTCTTCATCAAGGCTAATGACAAACTGATATTTTTATTTTCTGAGTACTAATGTAACCTTTGATTTCGCTTTATTTATTTGTAGTATATACGTAGTATATAGTATAGTATGTAAATATGACTACAGTGATTGTTTACAAAAAGATTTGAGAATGTGCTTACTCGAAATTCTCCACAAATATATATATATATATATATATATATATATATATATATATATATATATATATATATATATATATATATATATATATATATATATATTCAATTTTGAATATAGAAAAATTATAAGCAGTATAATATGTATTAAATTTCAAGTGTACAAATAATTTAACACTTCATGGTATGAAATTCATGAATAAAATTGTTGACTTTATTATTTAATTAGAATTTTGTGAGTGCATCTCAAAAAAGGCAGGGAAATTATATGCCAGGGGAGATTACCTGATAATTTGAATGAAATTTTTACCGAGTAAACGGTCTCCAACATTCACTGCTATACAAACTTTTTTAGTTGTACATTACTACTTTCTTAAACGTCTATTACGTATTTGAATATGCGCTTATATCATCTGTGACAGTTAAATGTTTAGAGCCAGGGGAATTATCGTAGAAAAGGTAACTTAGCTTTCATAAGTGAAATGATGTTTACACGTAAACAAAAATGTATTCTATGATCAACAAAGCAATTTTTTTAGCGAAATAAACATATAATAACAATATTTCCATGTGATAGGAATAGCTTATATTTTCATAAGATTCAAATATAACATTTTTCATTATTATTGCTTTTTATCTATGAAAAAATATACATTTTTTTTTATAATAACAGAGGGTCAAAAAAAATATTTTTTTTTCAACCATTCTGCTGAAATGTATGTACGGATGGAAAAAAATATTTTTTGAATTTTCAGAAGTATTAATTCATGTATTCTGTATCTCTACAACATTAAAAAAAAATTTTATATATGATTACAAACAGGGGAGATTACTTTTTATACTTTCTTAGGGTCCCTACAAAAGCTACATTGAAATTAGCGATTGAAAAGTCAATGGATCATAAAGTTACAACCTGAAAGTATATAAAAAATTTGTAGTCAATAATATTTGAACCTCGTATTGATAGTTTATGAAACGATTACATGTGATTACCCGTTAGAATAGAATCACCCATATATGTATATATATTTCCATGTACGTTTTCACATATACATGTTATATAAACACATACAATCATACACATAAACACATACACACATACATATACACATACAGAACATTTGCCTATCCATCTCCATCTTTTTGTCTCCGTCCCTCCGTCTCTCCAGCTCTGTCACTCCGTCTCTCTGTCTCTGTCTCTGTCTCTCCGTCTCCGTCTCTCCGTCTTCGTCCCTCCATCTATGTCTCTCCGTCTATGTTTCTCTGTCTCCGTTCCTACGACTTCTTTTTTTCGTCTTTGTTTCTCTGTCTCTGTCTCTCCGTATTCGTCTCTCCGCCCCTCTGTCTGTGTCTCTTCGTCTCCGTCTCTATGTTTTTGTCTTTCCGTCTATGTCTCTCTGTTTCCGTCTCTCTGCCTTCTTCTCCCTGTCTCTTTGTCTCCGTCTCTGTGTCTTCGTTTCTACTTCTCCGTTCGCACGTCTCCGTTTTTTTATCTCTGCCTCTCTGTCTAAAACACATAATTTAAGAGAATAAATTCCTATCATATTTTTTCATTAATTTAAATAAAATTGAGTAAAACAAATTTTTAATCTATCATGATTATATGATTTGTATTAAAACAATTTTTATGCATATTGAAATTTTAATTAGTCCTTTTTTTCAGGTATATAACAACTAAATTTTCAACAGAACTGCAATATAAAAATTTATAAATTGAGGCAATTTTTTTTATTTTGAAATTGGCTAATTCATACATATTAATATAGTATATGAAAATTTAACCGAGTGACGTTAGGAGCGAGGTAAATTAAGCTCTTATAGATTAAAATCAAAAAGGAATTTTAGCGAAGAAAAGAATTTTGTCATATGTTTTATCATTAATTGATTCTATGAATATTAAATTTTATGAAAAATGGTTTTTAAAAGCAATGTTTATGTAAGAACAAAAAAATTAACAAAACAAAATGAACAAACTAACAAAAAAACTCAAGTTTAAAACTGCAAATGAACAATGTTCAATGATGAACGTTAAGAGGAGGTCGAGTATATCTGTCCTTTTCTAGTCAAAGAATTGATTTTTTCACAAAAATAATGTAGCAAAAAATAAGAAGAAAGCCCCATCTCGCATAATAAAAAGCAAGATTATCTTTTTTCAAGAAAAATTATTTCTATCGTTTCGTTTTTAAGAAAACCTTGAAAAACTGAAATGTCTATCCAAACGTCTATTTTTTGAGTTTTTCAAGGTTTTCTTAAAAACGAACCGATAGAAATAATTTTTCCTCATAAAAGAAAATCTTGCTTTTTATTATACGAGATGGGGCTATCTCCTTATTTTTTGCTACAATTATTGGTTTTTGCAAAAAAATAAATTCTTTGATAACAATAGGACAGAGATATACGACCTGCTCTTGAACTTTGTTTTTCTGATGTTTATGTTTTTTTTATGTTTATGTATTTAATAAATGGTAATTTATTAAAATTTCAAGAGTAATTATCGATTAGAATTTTTAATTATCTATATGAATAACATTTAAATTTTTATTTTAGGATTTTTCATAGTTTTTCAGAAGTATTTGAAATTCTTATGTTAAATTATTTCAATTTAGAAGTACACATGAATTTATTATTTTCATAGAATAAATTTAACCAAAGAAGAAAAATTAATCATTATAGATGAAGATAGATATGTTGGTCAATTGAGTATGTTAAATAATAAACATATTAAAAAAATTTAATTAAATTTAGACTAATCATACAAATTTTTTAATGCAACCAACAATATTTTCACAAAGGCCCGAAAATATTAATCCAGTTCCATTAAATCAAGATTACATACAAACACTTTTCTCCAGAAATCGGCATTTTGGTCACTGGATTTGTATCTATTACTAACAAAACGTAATTCATGTTTATGATAGTTTAAATAGTAATTTATTAAATAATAAACAAAAACTTTACATTAATAAACTATTTCCAATTCGTGAAAACTTACAAATATGTTTTGAAAAAGTTTAATTTCAGATTAATCCTTTTGATTGTGGCATTTTTTCGATAACGTTTGCAGTAGCAATCGTTCATAATTCGTATCCTTGTGAAATAGAATTTGACATTGAAAAAATGCGTGGACATTTTCTAACCATGTATGAAACAAATCTAATTGTCATGTTTCAATTAGTAAAGAACAATTATACTAATATCAATTATAAAGCAATATCCAGAAATCAGCAAATTGTCCATCATAAAGAATTGTCAAAGATGAAATTAAATTTTCAAAATATAAATTTTTAATATCTTGAAGGAAAAAAGTTATAGGAATTGGCAAGATAACGATTATTATTAGATAACATAAAATGTTTAGAGGCAAAAAATTATAAACTAAAAACTTATATACAAAAAATTTACCAAAATAGTGATAAAAGAAAATATAAACAAACTAAAGAAAAAATTTCAAAAAGTGATTGTAAAAAAATTAAATACAATACCATTGAAGAATATGAAAATGATATTGAACAAGAACCAATTCTGACATTTGAAAATGAATTTAATGATAAAAAACTATTCAAATTAACAAAAGTTTCGATTGAGAAATTGAAAAATTTAAATATAACGCAACATGAAAATCAAATTAATTCTCAAAACATTAATGTTATTACAAAACTTGAAAATAATTTCAACAGGGATAAAAATTAAAAAAAAATTATAATGCTTGCAATCAAAAAATTTAAAATTATTAATATATTGCAACAAAAAAGTCAAATTTCTAACCAAAATGAATTTATAAAAAACAATTGAGAATCCTTATACAAAAATAAGAATTTAACATATCAACAAAATCACAACTATGATAGACGCATTCATGACAAATCGTATTATAAATATAATAAAGATAAAATTTTAGAAAACAGTAAACAATATTATTGAAAAACAAAAATTTTCAAAATTCTCTTAAATTAAAACTGCGCTAAAAAAATAAGTTTTCTAAAGCTTATTTCCTTTAGACAATAGCGAATAACTTGCTTAAAAATTTCGGAGCGGATTAATCAAATGGTTTTCGTAAAATAAAAAAATAATAAAAAATAACTTTTTTAAAAATTTTCAAAATGCTCTAAAATTAATAGT
The DNA here is from genome assembly GCA_017163975.1 of Anastatus disparis. Classification (NCBI taxonomy): domain Eukaryota; kingdom Metazoa; phylum Arthropoda; class Insecta; order Hymenoptera; family Eupelmidae; genus Anastatus; species Anastatus disparis. The sequence goes on along the minus strand of JAFFSR010000207.1, from coordinate 3,149,910 downwards.
ATGCCAAAAAAAATCAGTTTTCGAATGTTTTTATTATTTTAACAGTAGCAAATAATTACTATACAAATTTTTAAACAAATTCTTAGAGTAGTTTACGTAAGGCCCAAAAAAATGAAAATTTTTTTTTTTAAATTTTCAAAATTCTCCTAAATTAAAACTGTGCTAAGAAAATAAGTTTTCCAAAGCTTGTTTTATTAAGGCAATAACGAATAATTTGCACAATGATATTAGAGCAAATCTAACAAATGGTTTTTGTATAATATGAAAAAAATGAAAAATAAACATTTTTTCAAAAATTTTCTAAATGTTCTAAAATTAAAACTGTGCTAAAGAATTGAGTTTTTAAAGTTAATTTTTCTCAGACAATAGCGAATAACTCACATACAAATTTTGGAGCAAATCTATCGAATGGTTTTCATAAAAAAAAGAAAAATTAAGAAAAAATTTTTTTTTCAAAATTTTTAAATTGCTTTAAAATTAAAAGTGCGCTAAGAAAATCAGTTAGTAAAAGTTTTTCTTCTTTCGGCAGTCGCAAATAATGTCCATACAAATTTTCAAAAAAATTCTTCGAGTAGTTTACGTAAAATACCAAAAAAATGAAAAATCAAAATTTTTTAAAAATTATTAAAATGGCTCTAAAAAAAACTGAGTTAAGAAGATCAATTTTTAATTGCTTCCCCCCCAGTTAGACAAAAAAATAAATTGCACGCAAAATTTGAAGCAAATCCATCGAGTAGTTCTCGAGATATTTTTAGCGTACTGGAATCATACACACATACACACACGCGCGCGGGCACACACACACACACACACACACACACGCACGCACGCACGCACACACACACACAGACATTTTCTGAAAACCACTTTTTTCGACTCCCTGAGTCTAAATATGTACAAATTAATGAAAAAATAGAAAAAAAATTTTTTTATTGATACAATCCTTTCTCTATGAGAAAGCAAAAAAGATGATAATTCAATTACTTCAGTAAAAAATAAAAATGATTATAAAAAAACAAAAATAAATTCAAAACAGAAGAAAATAAAAATTATATGAATTATTACCAAATAGCTAGAGATACATTGAAAAATAATAATGAAAATTAAATGATGGAAAATAATATTGGTGATTTGAATTTTATTTGTGATTTTTGTGGTGCTAGACATTTTACATTCGAAACGTTAAGCAATAAGAAATTCACATCATGTTGTAAACAAGAAAACATAACATTAGAAGAAGACCCAGAATATCCTGAAGAGATTAAGAAATTACTTACGGGAAATTCTATGATAAATAATAATTTAAAAAAATGCATAAGACTATATAATAACACCTTAGCATTTGCTAGTTTTGGTGCAGCATTTGATAAATTATTTTATAAAGGTCCTCAAGTCATACGCATTTGTAGACAAATATACCATAATACATATGCATTACATGCAAATGAAAATTAATCAAGAAAGTATGGACAATTATACATTTTTGATAACGAAGAAGCAAATAAATGCCGCATAGAAAACGATCTGAATTGTTCTATTGAATTATTGAATACATTAGATTCTATAATTAAGAGAAATTGTCCTTACGTAGCAGTTTATAAAACGATGCATGAAGTAGAAATTGAAGAAGATAATCGTTTTGTTAAAAATGGAACTATACCTAGGGATGTTAAAATGTTTATAAGACGAAACGATAACTTTGATGAGCATCGAGGTAATGAAGCTAAATGTGATAAAGCAGCAGTAGTTTTTATAGGAAATGAATTACTTATTGAAAGAGACATGCATTTATTCAAAAGCAGAAAAACTAATAAGAATCCTATACATAAGTAAACACGTAGATCTTATGATTATATATTCACTTATATTCATGGGTTCAAATAAAAAATTTAAGATTATATTTTATAAAGAAAAAACAAGATTCTTCAAGACCAGAACTTTATCAAGGCGTAATGGATTTCTCAAAAAATAAAAAAACGAAATCAATGATAGTTAAGAAATTCGAAAAATGTTTCATAGTACCATCAACTTTTACAGGAAGTCCGCGTTCCTTACATCAAAATTTTCTTGATTCCATGACACTAGTAAAAAAAATTCAAAAACAGATTTTTTCATTACTATGACATGCGATCCGAAATGGGAAGAAATCACAAATAATATAGGACAAAGTGAAGAAGTAATTCATAGACCAGATATTGTTGATGTATATTATCAAAAATTAAAAATACCAATAGAGCAAATTACTAAAAACATTTTGGGAAAATGCATTGCATATTCATACATAGTAGAATTTTAAAAGAGAGGATTACCGCATGCACATATGCTAATATTTTTAAGTAAAGATAATGAAATTCACAATAGTGATGATGTCGATGAAAGCAAGTGAAATAAATACTGAAAGTAATACTAATAATGAAACGGATGAAATGAATGATTTTAATATGTTTTATGATAAAATTAAACAATATATAATTACAAGATACGTTTGCCTGTTAATAATATTCGGTTGATTATTGATAGTTTAACAAATGCTTGAACAGCTATTTTTAATATAGTAATAAATTCATTAAATACAAACTGCGCTGGAAAGTATATATATATATAAATATATATACTTTCTTGAAATGCATGAAATGTCCCATATATATATAGGCGGTCCAGGTAGAAGTGGTAAAAGCTACCTATTGAATACAATTATAACTTATCTAAAAATTCATGAAATCAACTATTCAGTTGTATCATGGACAGGTATAGCGGCTAATTTATTACAAGATGGTGTGACAGTACATACAGCATTTCAATTACCGTTGAACATATCTGAAGACACAATATATAATATTAGTGCAAACAGCAAAATAGGTAAAAAAATGAAAAATGTATCAATTGTTATCTGGGATGAAATCCCAATGACATCAAAATAAGCTTTTGAAGCCGTCGATCACATGTTTAAAGATGTATGTGATAATAATTACTTGTTTGGAGGAAAAACATTCATCATATCAGATGATTTTAGACAAACATTACCAATAGTAAAACATGGAAATAGATCACAGATAGTAGGAAATTGTGTTAAAAAAAGCTATTTATGGGAACATTTTCAATGTATGTCTTTGAAAGAAAATAAACATTTATCGGAATCAGATAATAAATTTAAAAATTGGTTACTAAATATAGAAACTGGTAATTTTTATTCAAAATATGAAAAAGAAAAATAAGGTTATACAAATTCCAAAAGAAATATTGTCAAAAGGCCATCTAATTGATGAAATTCACGGACGTAATATAAATATTGAAAATAATGACTATTACAAAAATATTATATTAGCACGAAAAAATGTGGATGCAACAGAAATGAATGAAAAAATTTTATCAAAAATAAATAAACCAGTAATAGAGTACATGAGCATTGACTCTGCAAAAGATGTAAATGACGAAAGTTTAGACGCAATTTTGCCAACAGAATTTTTAAATTCTTTAACGCCCAACGGTTTACTTCCACAAAGATTACAATTAAAAAAAGGAGCTATAGTAATGCTTCTAAGGAATGTTAATTTGAATGAAGGACTTTGTAACGCAACCCGATTAACGAAAATAGAACAATTTACTATTATTGCACAAATACTAACAGGAAATAAGAAAGGGAGCACTATATTCTTACCACGTATGACCTTATCAGCAAACGATGAACTGCCATTCCAGATGACCAGAAAACAATTTTCTGTAAAACTTGCTCATGCAATGACTATTAATAAGTCGCAAAGACAATCATTTAAAAAAGTAGGAGTGTATTTACCAACACCAATTTTCAGTTATGGGCAATTATACAAGGCACTTTCAAGGAAAACCAATAAAAAAGGATTAAAAATATTGTTAACAGAAAAATCAAGAAAAGTTAAAGATGAAAAAGTCCATACTAAAAAAATTGTTGAGGAAGAAATATTATAAAATCACAATACAAAAATTAAATATAATGAATAAAAAAATAAAATCAAATATTTTCAAGACTCTAATATAGTATTAAATATAAAAGAATTAAAAATTATGAGGTAGAGTTCAGCACTGTGTGGTTATAAAACACGGCTGCTATTCTTAGTTCTGTGCTATTGAAAACACGCGATTGCTTTTTCAAATACTGTGTGGTTAAGAAAAACATGGCTGCTATTGTAAGTGCTGTGATAGGGAGAAAAGCTAAAACTACTGTAAGCGCTGTGTAATTAGAAATTCACAACTGCTTTACAGAGAACTATCTGGTTTAAAAAACGCGTAAATTAAAAATTTGTAGTAGCTATTTTGAGCTTTGTGTGGTTAATAAACGCGGCTTCTATTGTAAGTGCCATGTAGTTAAAAAACACAACAACTATTGTAAGCGCCGTGTAATAACAAATTTGCGGCTGCTATTTTAAAGTATGGTTAAAAAAACGTGGCCGCTATTGTTAGCGTTGTGTAATTGAGAATTCATGGTTGCAATTTTCAGTGCTAAGACAAAGAGACAAAGACGGAAGAATGTAGACGAAGAGACGGAGACGGAAGAAAGAAGACGGAAACACGGAGATGGAGACGGAGGAAAAAAGACGGAAACACGGACATGGAGACAGACAGACGGAGGGACGGAGATGGAGAGACAGAGACAAAAAGACGATGACGGAGAGATGGTGACGGAGATACGGAGACGGAGAGACGGAGATGGAGAAACGGAGACAGACAGACGGAGAGACGGAGATGGAGAGACAGAGATGAAAAGACGATGACAAAGACGGAGATACGGAGACAGAGAGACGGAGACGGAGAGATGGAGAGACGGGGACGGAGACGGAGAGATGGAGAGACGGAGACGAAGATGGAGAGTCGGAGACGGAGAGATGGAGAGACGGAGAGATGGAGAGACGGGGACGAAGAAATGGAGACGGAGACAGAGACGGAGAGGCGGAGATGGATGGACGTAGACGGAGAGAGAGATGCAGACGAAGAGACAGAGAGGGAGAGATAGTGACGGAAAGACGGAGACGGGGACCAAGAGATGGAAACAGTCAGACGGAGACGGAGATATGGAGACGGAGAGACGGAGACGGAGAGACGGAGATGGAGAGATGGAGATGGAGGGACGGAGACAGAGAGAGACGGATATTGTGTATGTTTGTATGTGTATATGAGTAGGTTTATGTATATGTGTATATGTGTGTATATGTGTGTATGTGTATAGATGTGTGTGTATATGTGTACGTGTATATTAAGGATGCATGTGTGTATGTGTATGTATGTATGTGACAATAATGCAAAAGATGTTCACGTAAGAAAAAAAGCCCTAATTCTTCACTTTAATATAATAGTAGTAATTTTTTAAAATCATCAATAAAATTTGGTTGGGAGAGGATTTACTAAAAGGATTCTGTCTTAATATTTTTCACAAATATTAAAATAAGTTAAGAAAATTTTTCTTGACGACTTGTTCGTACCCTATAGTTACACTAGTTACTTTTGAGTTGGCTTGAGTACCACGTGAAAATCCCGTGAGCGGTAAGAAAATATTATAGAATCGACTAACTTACATATTTACTTGGAGCCGTCAGTACTCATAGCTTGTGTTGCAGAATACTATCACGAAGGGTACAGCATTCCAAGTTGGAACTCATTTGTGTCTATTTTATTTGATCTCGCGAGAATCTTACATGAAAAATCACATGTCCTTAACATATTAAATTTACTATAAAAAAATCATATGATTTTTTTCTCCGTATACATACATTGTTATAATATAGAAAATATATCAATGTATCCATACTCCGTAGCAAAAGAGAAGGGAAACAATAGCAGCAACTCAATCGATAGACAACTATATCAAGCCGAAATCCGTGCAAATCACTCTTGTACCAGCTTCGAGTCAAATAAGAATTCTTGTATCATCTTTGTTCACACCTGTATTTCTTTGTTATCAGCACGCTAGAACTGCGAAAGGGATCGGCATTAGATTAATATAGACATGCATAGAAGCGCAGAGCGAATAGGAAGAGTGCGTCAACTTTATGTATCTATCTACCCAGCTTAAACACAGCCTGTATATTTATATTGTACCATTATATAGATATATTAACAATGTAGAAGCTAAGGGGATAAGTTGCCTCAAAATTTTGTACGCGTTCGTTCTTCTATATACGTCTATATTCTTTGTCCATACACGTATGCGTGTTAATAATGTTATCTATTTACGCAAAATTCAAACTAGTAGTAGTAATCCAATATCGTATTAATAATTATCATAATATAGTTTAGGCGCCCAGAGGGTTTCGTATGAAGTTAGAGGTCCCACCAAGCAAGTAGGTGATTTATATGTATTTTGAGCCGCTAAATCCGAATATGCAACTTGTTTTTCGTGCAAATGGTCGAGTAATTTGTTATAAACAAATTAATTGTTTAAACGGCTATAGTTTATAAACTACAATAGATGCAGTAATTTTCTCTGCGAAAACTTGTTCTTTAATAAAAAACCAAAAAAATCGTTATTGTTGCATGTCGATTCGATAATTAGAACCAGAGATATGGCAAATATATTGCAAAAAAACGTAGAGACGTAGCGCAAGCGCGGAACGCCCTTGTAAAAAACCTTTATTTCGACTACTAATTAATATTTTTTGAAGTTTAGCATGTGTTTGGAAAATATCAGAATTTCAGCTTTAATGATAAATTGTTATATATTACTTTCAAATGTTGATAAATAAGCTAGAATGATTCGAAGCAGAATAAATTTTCAATTTTTCAAAATTTTGTTTGTTTATAACGAAATAATATAGGTTAGCAAACAAAATATTTTTATATTTTTTATATAGAATGATAGGAAATTTCATCTAGTTTAAGAATCTGTCCAATTTTTTAAATTTAAGTGAGTAGAACCTGAGATATCGCAAATTTAAGCTGTAGCGCCAACTCCTTGCAATACGACACATGTGTGCAATATGGCGATCGCTTTCCTTGTTCAAAATGCTTTTATTATGAGGTAAGTTATTTCATTCTTTTGTAATAAAATTAATTTTAACTCTGTGTTAGGAAATTAAATAAAAATTTAATAAAAAAGGATTCAGCTAAAAATAGATGACTCTAATAAATCGGAAAGTTAAAACAAATTTTTTGAATAAAATATATTGTTGTTCTTTTTGCAATTGCAAAAAAAAAATAAATGTAAAAATACTTCATAAGTTGAGTAAATTGTTTACTATTATAGTAGAAAAATCAATGATTATTTAAAACCCTAAATCTACTTCATCTAAATGTATTATACATGATTAAGAGACGGTCGGAACCAAATCGGTGACCTGCGGTATATATCAAGTCAGCATTTTTCGCTTTACGATAATATTTTGTATATTTTTATGGCTTAAACTATTTCAAATTATTCTTCACACACATGACTAGAGGAAATGACTATATTTTTACCATATGAATAAGTAAATAAATTATTATAAGCATTTATTACAAATATCAAACTGACTTGACATATACCGCATGAAAAAAACTGTCGTGTCGATTGTTAGGTGGCATTTTTCGCTTTATAACAATATTTTGTATATTTTTGTGGCTTTAACTATTTAAAATTATTCTTTATATACATGACTAGAGGAAATGACTATATTTTTACCATATTAATAAATAAATAAATTATTATAAGCATTTATTACAAGCACCGAACTAAGTCACCGATTTGGTGTCGACCGCCTCTTAATATTATGACAAAGTATATGAAATATAGTCAAAAGTAATTTTATTAGAAAAGAATGAGATTACCTACCTTATAATAAAAGAATTTTTAATAAGGAAAGCGATCGCTATATTGCATACATATGTCGTATTGCAAGGAGTTAGCGCTACAGCTTAAATTTGAGATATCTCAGGTTATACTCACTTAAATTTAAAAAACCGGACAGATTCTAAAACTAGATGAAATTTCCTATCATTCCATATCAAAAATATAGAAATATTTTGTTCGCTAAACAATATTATTTCGTTATAAACAAACAAAATTCTGAAAAATTGAAAATTTTTTCTGCTTCAAATCATTTTAGCTTATTTATCTTCATTTGAAAGTAATATGTAACAATTTATCATTAAAGCTGAAACTCTGATATTTTCCAAACACATGTTAAACTTCAAAAAATATTAATTAGTAATCGAAATAAAGGTTTTTTACAAGGGCGTTCCGCGCTTGCGCTACGTCTCAACGTTTTTTTGCAATATATTTGCCATATCTCTGGTTCTAATTATTGAATCGACATGCAACAATAACGATTTTTTTTTGTTTTTTCATTAAAGAACAAGTTTTCGCAGAGAAAATTACTGCATCTATTGTAGTTTATAAACTATAGCCATTTAAACAATTAATTTGTTTATAACAAATTATTCGACCACTTGCGCGAAAAGCAAGTTGCAAATTCAGATTCAGCAGCTCAAAATATATATAAATCACCTACTTGCTTGGTGGGACCTCTAACTTTATACGAAACCCTCTGGGCGCCTAGACTAATAGTTAACAAAAGCAAACTTTAATGTTTTATAGAATTAATTCTACCTCGTGCATGTGCCAATAAAAGAATTTACAAGGGTTTGACTTCGATACTCGCACTCGCACGTAGAGATAAATAGATAAAATATTTCTGTGCTTTATATGATATCTGGAACGAACGTTACATTCGGCGATTCACGTTGGGTGCTAACTATAACGTTCGTTCTTAATGTTTTGCGTGCTTTAAAATTTTTCATTGATTCTAAGTCATAAATTGCTGAGCACGTAAAATATTAGAAAAGAATGTTACAGCATATGTGCATTTTTTTATTACTATATATTTATGTTGTTATAGGAGCGCGGTGGCGTAACGGATAGAGCTCTTGCCTTCAACGCGGTGGGCATGGGTTCGAATCCTGGCCAGGCACCTCTGACTTTTTTTCGAAAGAAAATTAGTGTATGTGCTACCCATATCGCGACTCTTAAGAAATCTGACCTCATTGAGTATCGGTTAATTGTTGGTCACAAAAAGTGGCTGACCATCCATCGGTAGTCAAAGTTTTCGGTATGGCGGTGTCTGACAGTCTAGCCTGATGTAATGTGTTAAACGGTTCCGGGCTGGGCTCCCTCGACATCTCCATAGAAAAAGGTTAATTATATAGAGGATAACAATATCCTTTATATATTAATCTTTTTTTTTTAAAAAAAAATAATATATTTATGTTGTTGTGAATATTAGTAGAAAAATCAAACTTTTTGTATCATGTAAAAAAAAACACATTGTTTGTTTTACCATTCTCTTTTAGCTAGTATTCTAACTCTTTTAGTGGAAGAATGATCTTTTTACACTTTTATTGTATACTTGGCAGAAAGGATATTTTTCCGAATGTGTACCTCAAATGACAGCGCTGCATATTTTACCACAGACGTAAGAGAAATTTTAATCATGCATTGAGTTTCGTATCAGGATTGTTTTATTTTTTTATTACCCACCATCAAAGTACTATAGTTTAAATATCTAATAAATAAATATATATATATATAATTTTCGTCTGAAACATTTTTCCTCAGAATGCGTAATTTTCGATATATAAATATATATATATATATATATATAGGTGTCCCATTTTAAATAAATTACTTAAAAATATCGAGAATCACGTGTTCTGAGAAAAAAATGTTTCAGCAACAATTATTGGAAATAGCAGGGGTCAAACAACAGTAACCTTGAATTTCATTTTTGAGTTGATTTTCAAGGTTGAATCAGAGTACACTAGGTTTTTAAGGAAATCGATATATTTTATTGCAAATTTGCCTTTTTTCGTAAGAAAATACACTTCTGTTTGTGTACTTTTAAGCCTCTCAAGAAAAAAATTACTTATCATGTAAGAGGCGACCGTATAGCTTCGTCCTTGTCCAATCTGAATTTTCTTCATAATTAATAAATTAAATATTTGTATACAAAAGTAAGAGTTAAATCCTACAGATTTAGGAACAAGCAAAAGATTCTATTACATGGAAAAAAAAGAATTTCCCTTAGTTTTTGAGTATAGTATGAAACAAAAAATGTTAAAGTTTAGCTGCTTTTTTTCTTTTCATAATATACTCGAAAACTAAGGAAAATTTTGCACTTTTCCATATAATAGAATCGTTTTTTTTTGTTCTTAAATCCATGAGGTTCAACTCTTATTTTTATATAAAAATATTTAATTTATTTATTATGACGAAAATTAAGATTGGACAAGGACAAAGCTATACGACTTCCTTTTAAAGTTTTGTATCCTCGTAACAAATCAATGTATTAAAAAAAATCCAAACCTATTGAAAAGATCAATAAAAAATGTTCCAAGAAATGTTAGTTCAGTATTGCAAAAATTATATTTATTTATTTTATGCAAGGTGTGGAAAATTTTTTACAATTATTTTCGTTTTTACAAAAACGAATATAATTATAATGAAGTTGGTTGTATTTGAATGAAACTGACTATATAATAGGGCTTAATGTTTTATCTTTGAAATGCTATATTAAACGTTTCAATACCATTATTTTTTCCAGAATTATTAGACTCTTTCTAAAAAACCTAACCTCTTTTTCAAATATAAAAATCTCGAGAACAGAGATAGAAAATTTTTTTATAAAACAAAAATTGTCCTTTTTTAGCTAAAGATTAATAATGTTATGCATAATTAAATTTAAGAGGAGGTCACGTATCTCTGTCCTTTTCTAATCAAAGAAATGATTTTTTTACAAAAACTAATAAATTTATCAAAAAATGAAGAGAAAGCCGATCGTGTATCAAAAAAAGCAATATTTTCTTTGATAACAAAAAATTAATTTTATTGCTTCGTTCTCAAGAAAACCTTGAAAAACAAAATTGTCCACTCTAACCTCTATGATTCAAGTTTTTCAAGGTTTTCTTGAAAACGAAGCAATAAAATTAATTCTTTCTTATCAAAGAAAATATTGCTTTTTTTATTACGAGATGCGGCTTTCGCTTCATTTTTTGCTAAAGTTATTAGTTTCTGTAAAAAACTCAATTCTTTGATTAGGAAAGGACAGAAATACGTGACCTCCTTTTAAGATAAATGTTTCATTTTGCAATTTTTCTATAGATGAAACAATTTTGATAAAATAATTCTTTATAAACAGAAAAATTGAACTTGTTTCCGAATCCACATTTTTCAATAGTTCTAGTAACTCATTCTCCCGGAAATTAAGATATGATTGATATTCCCATTAGAAAAAAAAGATCTTACAAGATGACTATCCATTACACTACATCAAGTTCTGAACAGATAAAAAATGGCTGGTATACCGATTGAGCTGTTTGTTACAGTGGAATGTATAGTCTCATCAGAAAACATTACGTATCTAAATAATTAAGGATCTTTATGGATTCTTGCTCGTATCTAATTGCAGAAGTTGAGGCTGCACCGGAAATCATTGGGATTAAAGCTTGATTAAACGTTTGATTGGTCTAAGATGAATGAAATTTGCGAAGACGCACAATGCTGCTTGCTATCGATTTCGAAATTTCAATACGTCTCTGGAATTCACACAAAGGGATGTGATGATCCAAATCAACCATTGCTGAAACGTTGAAAATTCACGAGTCATTGTTGTTCTGTATTATAATGCGACGACAATTTATACGTATTGGTGGTCAATGTCTCTTTGTTCTATGATTTAGATTCTTACGTGGTTTGGGTACTAAAGTCTTCTTGGATAATTATGGCGGTAATATCTTGCTACAGCATGATATCGGCCTGAACATACAAATCGAAAGATAACATAATATCAACGATTTCGGTTCTCAAATAATTCAGCATATATCATCCCTTTGAGCCGCCATATGCTAAGAATGTTCCACGTAAACTATCCTGAAAGAGACTGTTTGTAAGTGCTTTTTATCACAAGTAACAGGGAAGTATTATTTGCTGATTTGATTAAAATTTTGGATGAATTATTTGAACGAATATTTAAAGTTGACTTTTCACAACGTATGCTGTAATTTGATTTTTTTAATAAGACTCAAAATACATAAATTTCTCACTTATTTTCAACGAGTCAGTAATTGACAGGCAAAGCCACTTGAGCTCGCTCGTCTTAGCGCCTTGAGGACGTCGTTGAGACAAGATACGTGGTCACATCGTTGGTCTGGTGATTTGTATCTCCTTACGAAAAAGTGATCACTAATCGCACTGACAGCACGTATGCTATAAGACTTTAGTCTCACAACCATAATGTTATTTGATATGTTCATAAGGTAAAGTACCCATCTGTAGTGTTAGCCTCTATAATCAGTGGTCAGGCAACCTATCTATGGTATTTAATTTTCCGTTATATATCTGATCTGCATGCGTCGTTGAAATAAGTAGTTATTGATTTGGGTATCTAATTGCGGTTTTATACCCATTAACAACAGAGAAAGGCACTTTGAAAAACGTTCTAAACAAAACTTTACAAGAAATACAAATCCATAGTAAAAATTATTTACATTTAAAAATTAAAGCATACTTCAATTCAATCTTAAATATGAACTGAAAAGTTTAATTGCAAGTCACTATTGTTTGACCTCTGCTATCACCTACAACTTATATCTAAAACACTTCTTTTTCAGAACCTGTTGTTCTCCAGATTTTTCGGTGCCTTGTTTAAATTAGGACACCTTGCGTGTATATATATATATATATATACACAATTATTTTTATATATATATATATATATATATATATATAATTTAAACAAAGCACCGAATATATTATATTTATATGTATTAGTTATATATGTCCTTTGGCCGTATTCAGGTGGAATATGAATCGAGGACAATGTTTGTCGCTTGAGCTGAAACTGCCGAGGGCGCGCGAAGCGCGCCTGAGGTAGATTTCTGCTCAAGCGGCAAACATTGTTCGAGATTCAGATTCCACCTGAATAAACGGCCAAAGCGATTACAGATGATTTTATGTCCGAAGTAGGCCGTATGAGAAAATATAACTTATTAGTTCAAAATATTAATCTTTTTTCAATACTTTTAAAATTAAATTTTAGTTCTATTGATTTTTTCTTTTGTTTCTTAGATTGACATTTTGTAATAAGTATAGCTGCTGTCGAAGCGCGAGTCATTTTTTTTCACTAACCTACGTTCAATATGATTGCTCTTTGACATATTGAACGAAACATAGTAGGATCGGTGATGCCATATTGATTTCTCCTGAGACATATTGAGTCTCAATATGTCTCAGGAAGACATATAATTCTTGCAATAAGTCGTGGAGCGCGTCTGAGACATATGGGATGCCAATACAAATTTAGCATGCTCTTTACATACTGACACGAATACGGCCTACGAGGACATAAATATATATATATATATATATATATATTTATGTCCTCGTAGGCCGTATTCGTGTCAGTATGTAAAGAGCATGCTAAATTTGTATTGGCATCGCATATGTCTCAGACGTGCTCCTCGACTCTTTATAAGCTTTATATGTCCTCCTGAGACATATTGAGACTCAATATGTCTCAGGAGAAATCAATATGGCATCACCGATCCTACTATGTTTCGTTCAATATGTCAAAGAGCAATCATATTGAACGTAGGTTAATGAAAAAAAAAAATGACTCGCGCTTCGATAGCAACTACACTCATTACAAAATGTCAATCTAAGAAACAAAAGAAAAAATCAATAGAATTAAAATTTAATTTTAAAATCATTGGAAAAAATATTAATATTTTCAACTAATAAGTTACAGTTCCTCATACGGCCTACTTCGGACATAAAATCATCTATGTCCTTTGGCCGTTTATTCAGGTGGAATCTGAATCTCAAACAATGTTTGCCGCTTGAGCAGAAATTTACCTCGGGCGCGCTTCGCGCGCCCTCGGCAATTTCAGCTCAAGCGACAAACATTGTTCTCGATTCATATTCCACCTGAATACGGCCAAAGGACATATATAACTAATATATATTTATACTTACATATTTTTAATGTTATTTTTTCTTTTTCAGCAAGGCCAACTTTCTTGAACCTTAATTTAAATCTCAACTCGTTAGCTCGTCTACAACAGTCTTCTAATGCAAAATGTACGTACATTTTTTTAACAAATGCTCTTACTTATTCTTTAATAATAACACCAAAATTATCTTTATGAATTGCTCAAAACTCAGTCTTACATCAAGGATGTCATCTGCCCGTCCAACCGGTATATATTTTATATATTATATATATATATATATATATATATATATATATATATATATATATATATGGGACGTTTCACGTCAACTAACCTAACAAAAAAATAGAATTCGTCAAAAATCTGTGAAAATGTTCTATTTGATACCCAAAATATACAAAAAAAATTTTAGAGGTCCAGGTCAAAGGGGTCAGGATTTAAACGTGATGGAATTTTTCGAATTTTTCAAATTTTTTGCTAAATAAATATTTTAATGAATTTTTTCCTCAAAAACTATCAATTTTTCGTTAAAACTTGATAGAATACTTTTTTTTGGAAATTAGATGTAGAATTCACCTGAATTTTTGCAAATTATAATATACTGATTTTTATGCTTACTTGATCGATTTAAACATACTATTTAGTATATCTAAAAATCGAGCAGGTTAAATTGGCTTTTTAAAGTCTTATGTTTTTTGTTTTTTTAGGGGGAAAAAATATACGAAGCCTCCAGTTGGGCAGCCTTCTCAAAGTTACTTAATTGTGCAAAAATGTCTGAAAAAATCGTTATTTTGGATCGATGATGAGATTCGTGATTTTTTTTCTGAAAAAGTACTGATTTTTGGGACAAATGTATAAAAACGTTTTTTATTGGAAATCATGTGTAGAATATAAAAATATTTTTACAAATTGTAATTTAAGACATTATGAATCATATATACTAAATATTTAACAAAAAATAAATTTTAAAATTTCAAAATTTCATTTATAATTTGTGATGTTTAGCAAATAATGGTTTACAAAAATTTACATACATTTTACATACAATTTCTAATAAGAAACATTTTCATACATTTGTTCCAAAAATCAATACTTTTTCAGAAAAAAAATCACAAATCTTATCATCGATCCAAAATAACGATTTTTTCAGACATTTTTGCACAATTAAGTAACTTTGAGAAGGCTGCCTAACTGGAGGCTTCGTATATTTTTTCCCCCTAAAAAAACAAAAAACATAAGACTTTAAAAAGCCAATTTAACCTGTTCGATTTTTAGATATACTAAATAGTATGTTTAAATCGATCAAGTATACATAAAAATCAGTATATTATAATTTGCAAAAATCCAGGTGAATTCTACATCTAATTTCCAAGAAAAATTATTCTATTAAGTTTTAACGAAAAATTGATAGTTTTTGAGGAAAAAATTCATTGAAATATTTATTTAGCGAAAAATTTGGAAAATTCGAAAAATTCCATCACGTTTAAATCCTGACCCCTTTGACCTCGACCTCTAAAATTTTTTTTGTATATTTTGGGTATCAAATAGAACATTTTCACAGATTTTTGACGAATTCTATTTTTTTGTTAGGTGAGTTGACGTGAAACGTCCCATATATATATAATATATATATATATATATATATGTATTTAAAATAGAATCATACGGACGTTTTATTTACATATAATGAAACTATTCCAGATAGATTACAAACAAACTGAAAAAACGACTTATCGACAGATCATAAATGGGATAAATATTTTTAGAAGCATTTAGTTTGAATAATAACTTTGTTTAAAATGTTTCATAATAAGTTTAAATGGTTTTTAGACCACGAAAAAATTTTCAAATAATTTTTTTGGAAATTGTACGTACAAAATATCTAAAAAAGTAGTCATTTTTATTATTTATTTGAATTTAGCGCAAGCGTACCCATTCTGAATCCTTATTCAATTTATACCATATGAAAATATATCCCACAAGCTTTAATTTCGTTTTTTGAAATCCTGTATAGGTGAAAAATTGACGGAGATATAGCAATGATTTTTCTTAGTGTACTAAAGCTATTAAATTCGTGAGCTGGTCTCAGATTTACTATATAAAAACAATTTTAATTTTTAGGCGGATCTTGGACGGCCTTAAAACTTGTTTTGAAGTTTAAATTTATGGTAAAAAAGAATAGTCTCTTGACAGCGTCATTGTTGTAAAGTTAGATATAATTTGAAATAGTCAAAGTCAATATAATTGCAAAAAAAATATTATTTATTCCAATATTTAAATTAAGTCCGTTTTAGAGTGAGTCTTTATAATTCAAGACTGATGGCTTATTGCGGATTGTAATTCAGTTTTGCTGAGATTGTTTCAAAACAAAAGAATTAATTTTCCAAGTCTTAAAAATATTTACTTTCATATTTATGACTGGCTGTTTCCTTTGAGTTTATATGAAACTATTATTTACCTTGTAGAACGCTCATAATTTTTCTTTCCTTGCTACAGCGTATTTAGTGTTATATGTAAAAATGAAAATTAAAAAATTTAAAATGAACCTAAATTTTTAAATTGCTGTAGTTCCGTTAGTTTTTGACCTTTTTTGACGTACTCCAAAAGAAAATGTAGGGAATTCATTCTAGTTTTGAATGCCATCCTAATTTTTATAAAACGAGTTGACCACAATAAATAATTCATGAAAAACCGAAAAAAGCGATTTTTTTGCAACGCGATTTTCTCAAAAACTATATATATTTTTTTGTATGATTTGGACATGATTTTATAAATGAAAAATATTAACTTTTGGGTTAGATAAGTATAATATATTGATAGTCACCTTGGCATATAATATAATGATAGGAATATCTAATTATATTAAAGTAAGACACAACTTCTATTATTTAAGTAATACAGGGTGAGCCAAAAGTACCGGAACGGCGAAATAACTCTGCGGGATTGTATTTTAGGAGAAAAAGCTTAAAATAAAAGATAGAGGATATTTTCTTGGCTATTCGACGGTGGTAATGATCATGACTTGGACCATAACCTTGAATGTCATTTCAAGGTCAAGTTAAATAATTTTCACCTCAGAAATGAAAAGAGCGGAAAATTTTACGTAAATACATATCCGGACGTAAAATTTTCCGCTCTTTTCATTTCTTTCCAACATAAGTTGGTCTTGGTACTTACAAAATAACTTATACTTTATTTAGATTTTTGTGTAAACCCTTTCTGTCTCTTATATATCCTATAAGTATTCTACTTCTGGGTTGAAAAATTTACATTTTTCCAAATTTAATTTGAATCCTATTTCTTTTAATTTATTAAGTACTAATTTTAAATTTCGTAATTGCTCTTTCCTATTTTTTCCCAGTACCATAATATCGTCAAATAGTTTTTGCATCCCAGAATTCCTTGTAAAACTTTTTCCATTATTTGCTGAAGAATTTCGTCATCTAATTCCAACTGATTATTAGCTCTAACTATATATCGACGGTGGCTACGAAAACAATCACAGCTGTGTAATTGTCTACGAAAAAAAACACACCTTCAAAAATGCAACGGAAAAAAAAAATATTCTCAAAAGTGCGGTGAAAAAGAAAACATTTCCAAAAGTGCGACGGAAAAAAAACACATTCTCAAAAGTGCGGTGAAAAAGAAAATATCTTCAAAAGTGCGGCGAAAAAAACACATCTACAAAAGTGTCGGCGAAAAAAAACACATCTACAAAAGTGTCGGCGAAAAAAAACACATCTACAAAAGTGTCGGCGAAAAAAAACACATCTACAAAAGTGTCGGCGAAAAAAAACACATCTACAAAAGTGTCGGCGAAAAAAAGCACACCTACAAAAGTGTCGGCGAAGAAAAACACATCTTGAAAAGTGGAGCGAAAAAAAATATCACTTCGAAAAGTTTAGCAAAAAACCTCTTTATTTTTTTCAAATTGAGTCGCTCAATATTTTATAAATTTTTTTTATTATTCCTTTAAGTAGTTGATACCTTTCTAGCTAAAGCCGTTAAAGTTGTGCGCTTATAATTTTATAACCAATCTCAAAGTAAACCCCAATTTTTTTTCTTTTGTACGAATTTTCAAAAGAATAGCAATAAAGGAAATTTAATAAAATTGAATTATAGTTCGTTGTGCAATAAGACTATTTCCTGTTTGTTTAAAAAATGATAGTACTTTTTGTAAGAACCTATTTTTATTAGTATAGCAATCATCGAATATAAGAAAGAATCATTATTTATTATTAAAAATTATTTGTAAAATACATTAAAAAAGCAACTCAACATTGAAATATTTAAAGTATTTTTGAATAAATATTAATTTAGTAATATGGATTTTATTAAAAATACTTTAAATATTTCCATGTTAATTTTCTTTTTTCAATGAATTTCTCTAATAATTTTTATTAATGAACAATGATTATATTTTATATTTGTTAATTACTGCACTAATAAAAATTGGTTCTTTCAAAAAATGCTGTTATTTTTAACAGGAATTTCTAAGAGGAATAAAGTAATGATAAGTTTATATAAATTAAAAAGATATTCTCTTTAATCCTTTTAAGATATTTTAATAACTGCCAAAATTTTAAAATTTTATTATAGAATATTGATTAAGATAAAAAATATGGACTAATAAAAGATAATTGAAATATATAATAAAAATACGAACAATAAAGAAAATATTAATTTATATATTCTTTATCATATTATTTTATTTTTCTAACATATTTCTCGAAGAAAGATGCAAAAACTCTAACTGAATTATATTTCGTTGTTAAAAAAGAATATATTTTTTTTTTTTATAAAAATACACTTGCTACAAGAACTGTATACATATATACACATTTTAAATAAATTTTTATATATATTATAACAAATTTTATCATGTTAATTTATTTTTTATGTTTTTATGGATTTTTAAACATTTTTTATAATTTTTAACATAAATATATTTTTTTTTATTTCTTGTTGTTTTGAACGTCGCGCGCAGTTTCCACGTATGAGAGTCAAACTACTGCGTATGACTGACTTGTTCGTTTCGTTTATCTTGAACCGTTAATAATTATTAAATATTTACTGTACGAGCATCTATTGGTATCGAAAAAAACTTGTTTTCAAATTTGTGCTAATCAACTTTTCAACAAATAAATATATTTGTTATTGTCACCGACACAAGTAACTTTGGACATTCAATGGCGAAAAAAAAGAAAACCGGTAAGTTGATTTTGAAGACAGTTCATTAAACATTTTTGAAATATCTTTTATCTTAGATGCGCAATAGAATTTTTTTAAATTTATTAAAGCTGTCGAGAATGACAATATAACTATTTTTCAAATTAAATTTAATATTTTATTGTAACAATAAATGTCTGCGTATTTTTATTTACTTTTAGTTTTGTTATAAATAAGTATCGATATAATAATGGTATTTGAAAAGGAGTCACAGATTCTTAGAATTATAAAATACATGTATAACCTTCAAGGTGAAAAATGATTTTTGTCGATTCTAAGAAATGAACGAAAACAATTTTGAGTTGTTCGATCGCATTATTTTTATATAATACCGTACTGCGGTATTTTTATATATACTAGTATAATATAGTAATATAAAAGAATTCTCTACATTTTCTCTATATCGTTTCGTAATATACAATGGAAATGTATCTTTATTTTACAAATATGATTTAAGAATTATAATTTTATGTGCTCAATAAATTAATATAAAATGAACTACTTTTTTCATTAGATAAAGATAAAAGGAAAAAAATAAGCAGCCAAGTAATAGGAGGCAAAATATCCCGTCTGAAATTCCTCCGGATGCTGATTTCGCTTATATACGCATGAGTGCGGCATTTTTAAAAGCAGTACAAGATTTGAAAAATCTGAATGTTAAAATTATTGATACTAATGATACAAAGTTGGAGGTTCATTCAGGAGATGAGATAAATACTACAGATAGTAACGAGGTAAAAAAAAACTGTGAAAAAAATAATATTACAATAAAAAATGACGACAATTTGGGAATGGAAATCGAAGAACCTCATTGCTCAGTTAACAAACCAAAGAAAGTATTCTTTTTGCAAAGAAATATTAAGCGTAAGAAAAATAATCAGCCAGGCGAGCGAAAGAGACGGAAAGGAACATCAAATAAAGATAACTGGATTGATTACAAGGCTAAGAAAGCTCGCGCAAGCGGTCTTGCTGGCGTAGGACGGGATGGATTGCGCTTTGAAGCAAGAGAGATGAAAAACGGTTGCCATGAAAAATGTCCAGTCAAATGCCAATCAAAATTAAATATAGAAGACAGAAATTATGCACATCAAGTGTACTGGAAATTGAGAACCCAATATTTTAAATGGCAATGCATCCTAAATTGGACTGAACAAGCAGGAATAAAACCGTTATCAGACTCTGATAGTAATAGCTCAATCGACACCAAGGAGCCAAATGTTGTCGGTAAACTTATTTACAAACTACCAAAAAAAGACAACGATGAACTAGTTTTAGTGTGCAGGAAAATGTTTTTGGACACCCTAGGTATGAATATTTAATGTTAATTAAAAAAAAAATTCATTGTTTTGCAATTGAACAAAAAAATTTTTTTTCTTATCAATATTTTCATAATATTATGAAAATTACTAATTGAAATACCAAACAAATTTGCAAAATATTTTTTAATAATTTTTAATAAATTTTTTTTTTTTTAATAGCAAAATAGTTATAAAATTAAAAATACTCAAAAAACCTTACAAAAAATTACATGTATCAAAATTTCTCGGAAAAATAAAAAACTAAATTATGAAACGTGAAATAAGCCATTGTGGTTTTCGATATCTAGCTGGCCACATTTTTTAACTTAAAATGATATATGCAGTTGGCCTTTCGTATCTCGACGACCATTTTAGTTTTTTAAACATGCCAGCTCATTTTCATTTGCTTTACAAGGTAAATGTCCTAGTACATAACCGGCTAAAAAATGGTACCACGGGTGAAATCGGGAATTAAAATGGGATTGCGTTGGCTATTTTTTTAACATGGTCAATGATCGGGACATTTACCTTAGTTTTAGATTTCATAAAAATATTGATTTTATGAACAAATTTTGAATCATTACAATTCTTTTTTCTTTAAAAAAAATTTTTTTTTTTAACTATAAAAATGTTGTTATAAAATTTAAAATACCACAAAAATCTTACATTATTTTTATGGCTGCTACTTCATATTAAAAAATCAAGTAAAATTAAGTAAGATATATTAGCTAATTTTATAAAAGCGTTAGTGGTTCCAAAAATACAACATGTCATACGCACTCATACACACACACACGCATGCACGCATACACATAATCTACATACATTTTCATATTTTAACATGTTATGAATTTCTGTCATATTGGGACTTAATTTCTATGTATTTTGACAATGTGCCTGTTATTATTTTATTGAAATTTCATATTTTACATTCGAAAAATGCAGAGCAAAAGTCTTCTTTCACATGAGACTTTTAAGAATATTTCATGTCTAATTAGATTTTTATAATTTTTAGCTATCTCCGTGGGAATTGTAAGAAATGCTTATAAGAAAAAAACTTCTTCTGAAGTAACAGGAATAATAGAAATGGACCTCAGAGGTAAACACACAAATAGACCAAACAGATATCCTGAAGTCATTAAAAAGTAATTATTGAACATATAAAAAATTTCCCTGTCGTTGAGTCCCATTATGTTCGAGCAGACACCAATAAACTTTATCTACCAGAAGGTTTAAATAGATCGAAAATGAGAAGATTACTGATGGCTCAAATTAATGCTGCTGGCATAAGAAATATAAAAATATCTCGAAATTTCTATCTAAAGGTTTTGGAGGAAAATTTCAATTATGGATTTTTAAACCTAAGAAAGACAGGTAAATTAATAAAGTTACCATTTACCTTAATAAGAATTGAAAAAAAATTTTTTTTTAATCAGCTAAGATACATTAAAAAGACACCCATGTTTCCAAAGATACAGCATGACACGCACACGTATATACATACACACACACACACACACACACACACACACGCATCCACACAAAATCTATATTTACTTTCATATTTCGACATTTCATGAATTTCTAGTGTGATATGTGCATTTGAAATAGATTAAAGTTATTATTTTTTTTTTAATTTATTGCAATAACATTTAAATATTATGATTTATATACTTTTTGTTGAATCGATCACATTTTTGTTTTCTGGTATAAAATTTATTTGTTTACAAAGTTATTTATGAAAATAACTATAATATAAAATTATGAAAATTAAATATGAATATTTTAATATAGGTGTGAGCTGTGTGAAAGATATAAAAATTCAGATGATGCAGAAAAACAAGAGATGGAAGCAGAACATCAAACGCACATAGCAAATAAAAAAGTTGTGCGAAAATTAATGAAAGCATCTGCAAAAGAAGCAAAAACGAGCTCGAATTTGACTGTTATCCATTTTGATCTACAAAAGGTTTTAGTAACACCAAGGGCCCAAGTGTCAAATATGTATTACATGTCCAGGCTTGCTATTTTTAATTTAACAGCATATGATTTATCTTTTGGTAAGGGAGTTTGTAATATCTGGAATGAGACAGTGGCGCAGAGAGGATCAAATGAGATAGGTTCGATTATGATGAGCCATCTCATAGATTTAATTAAAGATAAACCAGAAATTAAAGAAATAAGAACATTTGCAGATAACTGCGGAGGGCAAAATAAAAACAAAAATATGTTCTCTATGATGCTTATGTTGTCTGTCCATCATAATATTAAAATAATTCACAGGTATTTAAATTATAAAGTTTTATCTATTATTATCATTTAAGAGAAAACTCTTTATCGGAAAAATATTATTTAAATAACGAGTTTTGGAATAGATATGGTTTCCTAACCAAACAAAAATATTTATAAATTGTACACAATAAATGTTTTAAATACCGAAAATTATAGAGCTGATTTTTTTTTATTTTTAAAATAAAATTATATGATTATATTATATAATTATAATAATAAAATTATTTAAACTAAAAATAATAATTTTTATGTTAACAGATTTCTAGAGGCCGGACATACGCAAAGCGCTGGAGACTCGATGCATGCTCGCATCGAGTCTTATGTAAAACATAAAGAAATATTTACAGAACATCAATGGGGTGAAGCAATGGCAGCAGCATGTCACAAAAAACCATATGCGGTTAAACACGTACAGCAATCCGACATCAAAGATTTCAGTAGTATGGCTGAACAATTATTATGGCGTAATGTTTCAATCAGCAAAATTAGAGAAATTGAATTCAATGCCGCAGACCCTAAACTCGTTTACGTCAAATACGATTTTGCAGAGACTAAGCAACATGCCAAAATTTTTAAAAGAAACGTCGATTACATACGCTTAATCAAAAATATTGCTCTCGAACCTGCGTATACAGCACCAATTGAATTAAATGAAGAAAAAAAAAAAGATATAAAAGTAATGATTGCTAAAAAATGGATTCCACCTCAATATGCCGACTTCTACTACAACATGATACGTTAAAGTTAAATCGAATGTTCTAAAATCTAATTTATGCACTCATGTTATTATTAATGTATCTACGACATCTATGAAAAATACTTTTAAAAAAGTAAACTTTTGCGATTAACGTTTGTCGTGAATATTAATTTTATTTTATTCTCATTTATTGAATTTATCTTTAACTAATTTTATTAAAATGAGTTAAAGATAAAAAATAATTTATTAAAAAAATCATTCTATTAAAATGAGTTAATAAATAATTCATGTGGTAAAGTGTTCTGTATTTAATCGAAAAATTTTATTTCAATATTTATTATATTCTTTCTTATTTTAATAATATATTTTAAATTTCAAGTATTGTAAGTTCTTGAATCAAAAATTAATTATTCATAATCATTCATTCGCTTACTTAATGGGACCTATTCATTGGTATGCTTCAAAATTAAATGATTGTTATTTTATAAAATCAACTACTTCATTGGTCTAAACAGGTTTACGCTCTGGGATTGAATTATCACTGAATTAATTTGTAAAATTTTAATACTAGGTTGTAAAGATCTTAATGTTGATACGTACTACATTTAAAAAAACACAATAATGAAGTCTACCGATAATCAAAAAATTCGACTTATAAGCACACTTTAATTGTAATTTCTGTAATTATATCTTATGTTATTTAATACTATATTTAATTAGAAAATTTAAAAATTTTTCACTTATTAGAAAATTTTAGGATGGAAACAAAAAAACCAGGATTTAAGATAAAATCCTTTTAATTTATAAAATCTTTACTGCATTATTTTATTTCTATTACAAGTTGCCGTTGGAACTATGCAGAAACATGTTTAAATTAATTCAAACAACATTAAAAGCAGATCTAGTTTTTTAATAAAATAGAAAAATATTTCGTCGTTAAATAAGAATATTTTCTGCTTGTTTAAAAAATAATTGAACTTTTTATGAGAAACGATTTTTATTAGTATATTAATTAACAAATATAAAAAATAATCATTGTTTGTTAATAAATATTATTAGAAAAATACATTGAAAAATAAACTTAACATGGAAATATTTAAAGTATTTCTTTAGAAAAAATGGTGTTTTTTTCGTGAGAATTTTTCAAAATCAGATTTTTTTTCCGAATTTTCAAGAGGGTGTTTTTTTCGCCGACACTTTTGTAGATGTGTTTTTTTTCGCCGACACTTTTATAGATGTGTTTTTCTTCGCCGACACTTTTGTAGACGTGTTTTTCTTCGCCGACACTTTTGTAGATGTGTTTTTTTTCGCCGACACTTTTGTAGGGGTGTTTTTTTTCGCCGACACTTTTGTAGATGTGTTTTTCTTCGCCGACACTTTAGTAGATGTGTTTTTTTTCGCCGCACTTTTGAAGATGTGTTTTTCTTCGCCGCATTTTTCAAGATGTGCTTTTCTTCGACGCACTTTTGAAGATGTGTTCTTTTTCGCCGCACTTTTGAAGATGTGTTCTTTTTCGCCGCATTTTTGGAGATGTGTTGTTTTTCGCGGCACAATTTCGATGTGTTTTTTTTCGCGGCACTTTTCATCTGTGTTTGTCTTCGTAGCCACCGTCGATATAATGTTGTGAATTCCTCACTTTCTTGTAAAACTATAAAAATTTCGTCCATTCTAGGTGTCGGCTAATTAAAATATTTTAAATCTTTATTAACAGTCAATTTATAATTAAAAATGAATTATAATTAATTTTTAAATTAGCTCAAACTCTGATAGGTTATCTGATTTTAAAACAGGGGCCAAGGACATACCTTATTCATTATTACTTACTTTTTCAAATATCCTTTCCCTTTCAAATTTTTCCAACTCCTTTTCAACTTTTTCTTTAAATACAAAAGGAATGGTCTGAGATTTTCTAAAAATAGGACTTATTTTTTCTTTAAGTTTTGATTTAATTTGTTGTCCATTGTATTTATCAAGTTTTCCATTAAAAATTTCTTTATTATTTTGGATAATTTTAATAATTTCATTATTCTTCGATTCGACACAATTTGATAATAATATTTTCTTCATTAAATTCCGGTCAATTAAACTTAACTTTTAATATTTCTCAACTATAATAATCTCACCTTTTGTTTTCTTATTTTTAAACTTAACCTCAACCTCTATCTCACCTAAAGGAACTATCTTTCTATTATTTATAGGTCTTCGAAATTCTAAGACTAGGTTGTAATGGATATTTTGATTATCGCTTGTTATATATGTGTGAAAGTATCATAGAGACCCCTGCGCCACTATCTATTTCTATCTGTAACGTTTTTTACCCTATATTCACCGTGACTAAGATCGGCGGAACGCTTTCATTTGACTTAATATTATAAATCCCATCAACATTCGTTTCTTTTGAATGTTTACCGCAATATTTTTCTACGATATAATATTTTTTTTCTTTACTACACACTTTAGCCAAGTGACCTAACTTGCTACATTTTTTACACTTACCTGTCTTATATTCACAAGCAGAAAACTTATGATTAGTTTTGCAGCAATGATTGCACGCCTTCGCCATCAGCTTCTGGTTTTGGTCGTCGTTGCATGACATCTTCTTCGCTGTATTTGCCTCTCGCCCTTTCTTAGAATCGGTCAACCGTTGTTTTGGCTTCATCTAAATTTTGTTAAACTCCGTAACTAAGCATGTTGTTTTCAACGCTACTTCTTTTTTTAATACGATTTCCAATATGTCGCGTAATGTTGTGCGATAATTCTCCTGCAATATTCTATCAAGCACTTTTCCTTCTTTCATGCACGGATAGATGTCTTAGCGAACTGCCAACCAAGAGGGGAGGTATACAGTCCGCTCATACTCAGCGGCGAACAACAATATATATGTTGGCGTTTTGAATGCCAAAAGTTACTTATGAGTTGCGCGCGCACGGCCGGCTAATATCGGTTGGCTTTTAAAACACCAACATTTGTTTTTCTGTCTTCCGTAAACTTGTAGTATACTGCACCCTCACGCTTTGGCATACATCATACAAAAAGTTCTTTCAGTGTGCCCGTAATAAATTTGTCTTGAAGCCTTTCTTCTAGCTCCGTACCAAATTTGCGAAAAACTGCTGCTTTTTTTACTTGCATGGACCACTTACAGATTCTCTGGTCAATTGTTATTGCAGAAACTGATCTGTTGCGACTTTTCTAAGTAAAAAAAAAAACATTTAGTCTCGTTGTTAATTTGTAATGTATTGGTAGCCACCTTAGCATATCATATAATGATAGGAATATCTAATTATAATAAAGTAAGACACAACTTCTATTAATTAATATATAAGTCTATTATAAAGAAGATTGAGGTACAGTTGCCTTGATTACTCAGTTAATACTAGCCCCTGCTTGGGTGCGCAAGTCTCTAATATGAGTAAATCTCATATGAATCTGCCTTTTCATGTAACTTTTTGAACATAATTTTAAAATAGTTGCTATTCTGTTACATTAAATAGCACATACCTTTATAATCCTTGAATTTCTGGTTTTTGATCTAGAAAATGAACCTCAGTTTATTATAAAGCTATATTGAACGTTGCCTTCAAGATTTTATTAAAAATATTAAATTTTATATGAAAAATTTCAATTTTGCATAAATGTACCTAAAGAAGTGCAAAATTCTTAAAGTTTTAACGAAATATAAATTATAAAGTTTAACTAATTTCCAAAAAAATTATTGAACTATTTTCGTAACCTGAAAATGAATGATTTGAACCTAATCGAAATCATTTGTCACTTTAAACCATTGAGTAACAACCATGGAAAGTTTATATTTTGTCTTTATACAAAATTGCTAATAGCAAAGCTATTTAAAGTGGTACATGACTTTAATTAGGCCCAAATCATTCATTTTTAGGTTAAGAAAATAGTCCAATAATTTTTTTTGAAGATTAGTTAAACGTTATAATTTATAATCCCTCAAAACTGTAAAAATTTTGCACTTTTTTTAGAACATTTATTGAAAATCGAAATTTTTCGTAAAAAATAAAATATTTTTAATAGAGTCTTGAAGGTAACGTTCAATATAGTTTTATAAAAAACTGAGGTTCATATTTTAGATCAAAAACCAAAAATGTAAGGCATTATAGAGGTATCTGCCATTTAATGTAACGGAATAGCAGCTATTTTAAAATTATGTTCGAAAAGTTACATAAAAAGGCAGATTTATATAAGATTTACTCATGTATATAACCATGAACATACAAAATACAAGATGCGACTATATCACAATAAGAATATGCGATTTTACCTTATTCTTGTTAACAAATTTTTAAATGTTTTCTCTCAAATTTTCCATCTCAAAGCATCACTACCGTGGCGCATCGTGACATTTTTCCAACTATTGCATCTTACGATTGGTTTAATCTTTTATTTATTAGTGTATCAAAAATCTTTAAAATAAACCTCTGATCAAATTTTTTGATCAATTAGAATCTTAGTTATGACGATTTCAAGTCTATGAAAATAGGAATTTTTCATCGTTAAAAATTAAAATTTTTTATTAAGTTTGCTTTTTTACGATTTGAATTTAGTTTGTAGGAAGTTAATATATGCCACCGCTAGGTAGCAAAGATTCTTTTTTGCATTCTCATGAACGACTTGACGCATTTTAGTATTAAGAGGAGGTCACATATCTCTGTCCTTTTCTAATCAAAGAAATGATTTTTCTACAAAAACTAATAACTTTATCAAAAAATGAAGAGAAAGCCGCATCTTGTATCAAAAAAGCAATATTTTTTTGATAAGAAAAAAATTAATTTTATTGCTTCGTTCTCAAGAAAACCTTGAAAAACCAAATTGCCCACCCTAACCTTTATGATTTAAGTTTTTCAAGGTTTTCTTGAGAACGAAGCAATAAAATTAATTTTTTCTTATCAAAGAAAATATTGCTTTTTTTATTACGAGATGCGGCTTTCTCTTCATTTTTTGCTAAAGCTATTAGTTTCTGTAAAAAACTCAATTCTTTGATTAGAAAAGGACAGAGATACGTGACCTCCTCTTAAAGACGGATAAGATTAAAAATAAAATTGTTTAACAAAAATTTTTTTTTGCTCTGTCGCAGAACTAATTAATAATAATGGCATCACTGATTGTTAAGATAAAGTGCAAGTATTTGAAAGAAAGACACAGAAAAGTTGTTTACGATTGCTTCAAAAATCCGTTTAGAGGTTTGGGGGATCCAACGGAGTCTTTGAAGTGCTTGTATCCAAGTACTTCTTTTTTTAGACAAAATAAAGTATATCCTTCCTGTTACAATATATTTTTAAATAAAATGAAAAATATACCTATTTCATCAACCTCAAGCAGTTAACAATCTTCTAAAGGATTTTTTTATAGTAAGGTTGTGGTAGGACAATTCAATCAGACCTCAAGTAATCTGGAACAAAAAATTTTACCAAATAAAATTCCTCAAAGCATGAACATGGAGATGCGAAACTCCTACACAGTAAAAAATTTTGTGTAATTCGTCAAATTTTTGTAATTTAAAAATTTCTGTGTATTTTTAAAATTAACAGCAAAATTTTTGTAGAATTAACACACGGAGTTTGTTATTTTTACAAAGATGTGTGTACTCAGTTATTCAAATAATCTCATACTTTTAATAATTATATATTAGCATTGTTATTATTATTATATGCAATAAAAATACCATAAATGCAAGGTAAATTTTAGTTTGTAAATTTCTGCTTAGTATAATTTTTTTTTCTTTAACGTCGCTATATTTATGCTATTTGTGATGCTAATCAGCGACGAAGCTCGTAAGTGTATTTGTGAACAAAGCACATGTAACATACAGTGGTGCTTCTATAAATCGGCTGCTGAAAGCGGGATTCGTACTCAGAACCCCCAGATTACGGATCCAACGCTCTACTGACTGAGCCACTAACCGGCTCTATTTGTATACTTATATGATATATTCATATTAAATATTTGTATACTTATATGATATATTCATATTAAATAATGATCAACTCTTTTCGTAATCATTCGTTTACGTTCGCCTCCAAACGACAATGTAATATTGTCAAATGGGTTTAGCTTGTTTATAATTTTATTGATCTACTCCAACATCTATAATTTTATCCTTTTTCTTATAATTCTTTATCTCTTTTTTTAAATATATTAACAGGAAGAAATACGAAAAAGTTATTATTAAATATCTAACCATCATTTCAATCATTATATTTCGACACAATTTGTAAAATTAACAAATTTTATTATTCAAAATTTTGTATTATTCATGAATTTTTATATTAAAATTTTAACTTCGAAAATCACACAAAAAAAAATTTGTAAATTTTAACATAAAAAAATTTGTGTTTCATCTGTAACACTTATGTGTGTTAAAATTACAAATTTTTTTCGACTGTGTATGCTTTTCGAAAAAAATCGGTAAATCAGCATATCGCCTTAAAACCAAAGTAGGTTATACGACATCCACCCAACGATTTGTGTCTTTACGTTAATTGCGTGAACCTAAAACTCATGTTAGATGCTTTAAATAAATATAGAAAAAAGAATGAACATGAAATTGCGGATTTGAAATTGAATTAGTCATTATCATTAATTAATTTTGCGATGAAACAAAAAAAAATTCGTTGTTAGAGAATTTTATTTTTTACGTGACCCTTATTATATACTTGAATAAGTCAAATCGTTCATGATAATGCAAAAACGAATCAGCACTACCTAGCGATGGCATATATCAACATCTACTGACTAATTTTAAATTACAGGCGCAAAATACAAACTGAATAAAAAATTTTAATTTTGAACGATAAAAAATTTCTATTTTTGTAAACTTAAAATCTTAATAACTTCTGTTCTAATTGATCAAAAAAAACGCTGCCAAGTGCTTTAGCGGAATGCTTTCTCATAGAGCTCTTTGAGTTTCATTAATTTTTTTATATTTATTCAAATGTGATTTTAATATATACCTAGTGGGCATATATTTGCACTTGACTTATGTAATTCTTATCTAATTCTGGGGTAAAGTGCTGCTGCAAGGTTCTTACGGAAGACTGCTTCAATTCTGCTGCAAGTATGCGTGTTTATTCTCGTCATATAATTGCGCTCAACTTATGTCATACTTATGTAATTCTGGGGTAAAGTGCTGCTGCAACATTCTTACGGAAGACCGCTTCGATTCTGCTGCAAGTTTGCGTGTTTATTCTCGTCATATAATTGCACTTAACTTATGTCTTTCTTATGTAATTCTGTAGTAAATTGCTGCTGTAATATTCTTACGGAAAACTGCTTCGATTTTGCTGCAAATTTGCGCATTTATTCTTATCTTTAAATCGCACGTTTCGATTGGCAATCTGTTACAAATCTGTCGCACGTTTCAGTCGCAATTAAATTTCAGCAGATATGCATTAAAATGTGAAAACAGACTAAAATTTTCTAAAATGAAAACTACGCTAAAAAGATCGGTTTATAAAAGTTATCCTTCTTTTGGCAGATGCAAATTATTCCCATGGAAATCTCAAAGCAAATTCATCAATTAACTTACGTAAAATATAAAAAAAATTAAAAATCGAAAATTTTTTTAAATTCTTAAAATGGCTCTATAAAAAAAAATACGCTATGAATACCAATTTTCTATAGCTTCCCGCCTAGTTATACAAAAACATAGATGGTATACAAAATTTGAAGCAAATCCATCGAGTAATTTTCGAGATCTAACTGGTTAAATAAATAACATTTTCTTTTCAAAATTTCTTTTTAAAAATTTTAAAAATGCTCTAAAATTAAAACTACGCTATGAAAATCAATTTTTGAAAATTTTCCTTCTTTTGGCAGTCGCAAATAATTTCCCTGTAATTTTTAGAACAAATCTATCGAGTACTTTACGTAGAATAAAAAAAAATAAGAAAAGAAGAATCAAAATTTTTTTTTAAATCTTTAAAATTCTCTAAAATTGTAACCACACTAAGAAAATTAGTTTCCAAAAACTTATTTTTTTCAGACAATAGCGAATTAATTGTATTAAAATTGTTGTGAGTGCACGATTGCTAATTAAAATTATATAATTTATTTTTGTCTTTTACGACGTGTGTGCCGGGCGATCGCGTGCGCGTTCTATTGCATATATTCCCTTCATGCTTTTCTAATTCATTATTTGTTGTGTGTTTTTTGCTCGTGTCCCTTTTTGCTTCTTGTTTTTTATATGATCTGCTTTTTGTCGTGCCAACAGTTATTTAATTAGTGCAAGCGGCGTCGCGTACGCTATACGCGGCTGGCGTCCATTTTGAGCGAGCGTACAACAGGTTGTCACAATGTTTTAAGGATTGATTCATTAAGAGGAGGTCGTATATCTCTGTCCTTTTCTAATCAAAGAATTAATTTTTTGCAAAAACTAATAATTGTAGTAAAAAATAAGGAGATAGCCCCATCTCGCATAATAAAAAGCAAGATTCTCTTTTATGAGAAAAAATTACTTTTATCGTTTCGTTTTTAAGAAAACCTTGAAAAATTTTAAAAATAGAGGTTAGGATGGACAATTCAGTTTTGCAAGGTTTTCTTAAAAACGAAGCGATGAAAATAATTTTTCCTCATAAAAGAGAATCTTGCTTTTTATTATACGAGATGGGGCTTTCTTCTTATTTTTTGCTACAATTATTAATTTTTGTGAAAAAATCAATTCTTTGATTAGAAAAGGACAGATATACTCGACCTCCTCTTAATCTTGTTTTCTGATGTATCGTAATTTTAGCTTAAGTGATATTATAGCTGATGAAGTTATATAAAAGTATGTCGCATCCTTTTCTGGTGTACCGCGGCAATCTATTTATAATAATTTTGATAGTACAAACCGTTTTTGATCAACGGTGGCTCACGATGTTTAAACAAATCCGAGAGTTTGCGAAATAACTACACCATACGGAATTGCATTAACATTTGCGGTTTATGTATTTTCGTGTTTAGAAATGAAGAACATTCGAAATTACTGTCGTCGTAATCTGGTTAGCCTTCTGTTATTTTTAAATATTATTCAAGATTTGCTTATAGATTAGCGAAATAAAGCGCTACTTTTTATGTATAATATGAATAAGCTCCGGCACTAATTCGCATAGTCACCAGAAAATATATGGTCTTGGAGTTGTTAAAACCAATATAGATAGTCAAGTTTTCTCTGCAATGTGAATGGGCGATAACAATCATGACTCACAAAATAATATGAAAATCTAAATTTTTAATGAACAAATTTTCAACCTAAACTAATGTTTGAGGGTGACTAAGTTATATAAAAGTTACGTATTAAGTCTATTTATGGACTGTCGCAGTAATGCGATCATAGAATGTATAAAATCCACTTACTCATTTATTCGATGCGCGCTCATGACATCTCTATTAGATTTTAATTGTATTTGATATCATTGATATTTACAAAATCGCTAATTTTGTATATATTTACTAATTCTTATGCGTCATGAAGCATAGCTTTTCAAAAAAAGGTTGATAGAGGTTAGTGTCGTCGTAATCCCTCTTAGCTTTTGTCATTCTGGAATATTTTCACAGTTACAATTTTAAATTTAGATATTAGAGCGTTATTTTTTATGCATAATATTAAATCCTCAATATACTCCTATAGCCTTGATATCAGAAAGTATATGGTCTTGGTTTTATCTCGTGCCCATATTAAAAGCTTTGGAAATAAATTAGTTCAATATAATATTGAAGTATATATTTTTATTTATAACTTGACAGCTCGAGGTAACAGAACAGACTGACTTTTATTTATTGATTTGTTTACATATATAACCTATTTACAATAACAAAACACAATATTAGTGCGTTCGATATATTAATTCGAATTGCCACACTACTCCCCCATGAAGTAAAAATGTCTAAGGTTCGAATATTTTAGGAAAACGAACAATTCTTCCTGAGCGCGTTTTTCGCTCAACTTTTGCAGGTGGTAATTTTGAAATGGAAATTGGTGACGGTGAATTTATTGGCTTGCATCTTGAATTTCCAGAGGTAGACAATTCTTGATCTTGACAAATAAAAGCTGGTTTGACGCGATCTTTTGAAACTTTATTATGCTTATTATTTATTTCCAATGTAATTGTTTTATTATCTCGATCAGTAATCTTAATCTGAAATGGTCCAAGATAAGGGCATTGAAGAGCTTTCAAGGCTGGACCTTCACGTAAAAATGCATGTGTGCAATTAGATCACTCATTAAACACAAACGTACCGGGTTGAGTATGTCTCGATGCAGGTGTAGGACGTACACGAGATATGTGCTCCCTTAAATTTTGGAGAAAAGTTGAAGAATCTTTTAAACGTTCTTCATTTGATGTTGGACAAAACATTTCAGAAGGGAGACGAAGTGGCTCACCATAAACCAATTCTGCTGCAGTGGCCTTGATATCTTCTTTGAAAGCTGAACGAATGCCCAGTAAAACAAAAGGAAGAGCCTCAATCCAATTAATTTCTGTATGAGCCATAATAGCTGCTTTCAATTAACGATGAAAATGCTCAATCATTCCATTAGCCGCAGGATGCCAACTAGTAGTAAAATGAGTTGCAATACCAAATCTTTCTTCAAAACTCTTGAAAATATGAGAAGTAAATTGAGAACCTCTATCAGATGTTAATTTATGAGGACATCCAAATCGCGAAATCCAGCAATCTAAGAATGCTTGTGTGACAGATTCAGCAGTAATACATTCTAAAGGACATACTTCAGGCCAACGGCTATATCGATCGATAATTGTTAAACAATATCTGTATGATTTAACAGGAGGTAAAGGACCGATGATATCAATGTGTACATGTGAAAATCTCTGCGTAGGAGTTTCAAACGTACTCAAAGTCAATTTCACGTGACGAGTGATCTTTGAACGTTGGCATGATAAGCATGCACGAGCCCACATACGACAATTTTTTCGTATAGATGGCCACACAAAACGATCAGCTAAAAGTTTAGCTGATGCTTTGACACCAGGATGGCTTAAACTATGAAGCTGCTCAAAAACACGTCGTCGAAAAGGTAGTGTGACAAATGGTCTTGTTTTTCCAGTAGATACATCGCAATATACTGATATATTTGTAACAGGAATGATTATCTTTTTAAGATTTAAGGAGGAATTTTCTCCGATAAAATTTTTGATTTCCTCGTCATCAATCTGTGAATCAGCCAAAGCCTGATAGTCCAATTGCGAAGAAATTCCTTCAACACGTGAAAAAGTATCAGCAACAATATTTCTTGATCCATCAATATGTTGAATGTCAGTAGAAAATTCGGAAATGAAAGACAGCTGATTAAGCTGAACAGTCGATAGTTTATCGCGACGTTGTTGAAAAACATAAATTAATGGTTTATGATCAGTAAAAATTGTAAAAGATTGCCCTTCTAAAAAGTGGCGAAAGTGTTGAACTGCTTCATATATCGCTAGAAGTTCACGATGATAAGTAGGCCAATTACGTTCCCTAACAGACATCTTTTTAGAGGAAAATGCCAATGGTTGCCAAGATTTATCTACAAATTGCTGCAGACATGCACCAACAGAATGATTTGATGCATCAGTGAATAAACCAAGGGGTACACCCAGCCGAGGGTGAACAAGTAATGTGGCGGAAGCAAGACAATCTTTAAGAGCGGTAAAAGCTTGTTCTAGTTCAGCTGACCATTGCACTGGTTAAAAACCTTTCAACATAGGTTTGCTAATAGCATCATGTAAAGGTGCTTCAAATTCAGATGCATGAGGAATGAAACGCCTGTAGAAATCATGTATATTAAGCTACGGAATCCACTTCATAGGGCCACATTCGGAATAGTACCATAATTTGTCGCTAATTTGTCGCTAATTTGTTGCTCTATCCCGGATTTTGTCGCTCTAGCCGTTTCCGAGAAACAATGGCTACCGTAGCTTAATATTAAGCTACGGCATCCACTGCAGTAACTCAGGAACGGCTAAGGCTAGCAACTCCATTCTGGTTGCATAATTTGTCGCTTTTTTGTCGCTCTAAGATAGGATAGTCCATAAGTCCCAAAACCTGACCCAGACCCGGATATGGCCATTGGGACCGAGTGAAAATGAAAACTTTTTTTCTTAGTGTATCTAATAAATCATGCGATGTTTCTAATACATCAAGTCATGCGATGCTTCTAATAAAGTAGCTATAGAAAATTTGTCACCTTCAATATCTTAACATCAGAGTAGAAAGAAAATTCTTTATGTGAAATGGATTTTAATTGGGATGCATTTGGGAATAAGTCGTCCTTGATAGTTGAAACAATTCAGACTGTGAGCGCAATTAGAAGATGTTTTTGATCTTACTGAGGCTTGAAGGACTTTGTTGCTCTTGAAATTTAAAAAAATTAATACTTTCAACGCAATATAATGATGATTCTGATACTACAGGAGCTTCAAGGATTTTGTCGCTCTTCAAATCTGCGGTTCCTTGCTCTATAAAATGATTTTTATACAAATTTTGTGATTTTCATGCATCTGGGAATTTGTCGCTCTTGAGACTGTTAACAATCAGAACTCTAAAAACCATAAAAAGATATTTCTAATATCACAGAAGCTGCAAAGAATTTGTTGCTTCTTAATTTATAGCATCCAAGAACATAGGAAATACTTTTATGCAAGTTTTTTGAATTGGAATGAATTAGAGAGTAAGTCGCTTGTAACATTTGTAACTATTAAGACTTTGAATGCAATTAAAAGATGTTTGTCACCTGACTGAAGCTTTAAGAATTTTGTCGCTCTAGTAATTCTTTAATCAGCCGACTCTGAATATTTTTTTATATCAGTTCTTTAATTTACATGCGTTGGGGAATTTGTCGCTCATGATATTTAAATAAATTTAAACTTTTAATCCAATAAAAATATGATTTTAAATCAACAGAAGCTACAAGGATTTTTTGCTCTAAAAATCTATCGTTCCTAGCACGCGAAAATAATTTTTATGGAAATTTTTGTGATTGAAATGCATCTAGGAATTTGTCGCTCTTAAAATTTGAAAAAATTAACACTTAGAAGGCAATATAAAAATGATTCTGATACTACAGGAGTTTCAAGGATTTTGTCGCTCTAAAAATGTATGGTTCCTAGCACGCTAAAATAATTTTTATGAAAATTTTTGTGATTTTCATGCATCTGGGAATGTTCCGCTTTTGAGATTGTTAGCCATCAGACCTTTAAAAACAATAAAAAGATATTTTTAATATTACAGAAGCTGTAAAAAATTTGTTGCTCCTTAATTAATAGCATCCAGGTACATAGGAAATACTTTTATGCAAGTTTTTTGAATTGGAATAAATTAGAGAGTTAGTCGCTTGTAACCTTTGTAACTATTAAGACTTTGAATGCAATTAAAATATGTTTGTCACCTTACTGAAGCTTTGAGAATTTTTTGGCTCTAGTAATTCTTTAATCAGCCGACTCTAAATATTTTTTTATATAACTTTTCAAATATAAATGCGTCTGGGAATTGGTTGCTCATGATATTCGAACAAATCATAACTCTAAACGCAATAAAAATATGATTCTGATACAACAGAAGCTTCAAGGATTTTGTCGCTCTTCAAATCTGCGGTTCCTTGCTCTATAAAATGATTTTTATACAAATTTTGTGATTTTCGTGCATCTGGAAATTTGTCGCTCTTGAGATTGTTAACCATCAGACCTTTCAAAACAATAAAAAGATATTTTCAATATTACAGAAGCTGTAAAACATTTGTCGCTCCTTAATTAATAGCATCCAAGTACATAGGAAAAGCTTTTATACAAGTTTTTTGAATTGGAATAAATTGGAGAGTTAGTCGCTTGTGACATTTGTGACTATTAAGATTTAGGATGCAATTAAAAGATGTTTGTCACCTGAGGCTTAAAGAATTTGTCGCTCTTGTAATTCTTTAACTAGCCAACTCTAAATATTTTGCTTTCTCATAGAGAAAGCATTGTATCGATAAAAAAAATTTTTTTCTATTTTTTCATTAATTTGTACATATTTGAACTCGGAGAGTCGAAAAAAGTGGTTTCCAGAAAATGTCTGTATGTATGTGTGTGTGTGTGTGTGTGTGTGTGTGTGTGTGTGTGTGTGTGTGTGTGTGTGTGTGGATGTATGAATTCAGTTAGTAAACTGTATCTCGAGAACTACTCGATGGATTTGCTTCTAATTTTGCATGGAATTTAGTTTTGTGACTAACTTGCTGGGAAGCTATTCATAATTGGTTCTTCTAGCGTAGTTTTCATTTTAGAGTTTAAAAAAAAAAAAAAAAAATTCGATTTTTCGTTTTTTGGTTTTTTTTGTTTACTACTCGATGAATTTGCTTCAAAATTTGCACGGAAATCATTTGTGATTACCCGGATGAAATAAATTTTCAAAAACTGATTTTCTTAGCTTAGTTTTAATTTTAGAGCATTTTGAAATTTAAAAAAAAATGTTTCTATTTATTAAGCCAATTAAATCTTAAAAACTACTCGATGGATTTACTTCAAATTTTCCATACAATTCAATTTTTTGATGAACTGGTGCGGAAGCTATTGAGAATTGGTTTTCTTAGTGTAGTTTTTTTTTTAGAATCATTTTGAGAATTTGAAAA
Organism: Anastatus disparis; assembly: GCA_017163975.1. Taxonomy (NCBI): domain Eukaryota; kingdom Metazoa; phylum Arthropoda; class Insecta; order Hymenoptera; family Eupelmidae; genus Anastatus; species Anastatus disparis. The sequence goes on along the minus strand of JAFFSR010000207.1, from coordinate 3,111,842 downwards.
AAATTTCGATTTTTCATTTTTTTTTGTATTTTACGTAAACTACTCGAAGAATTTGTTCGAAAATTTGTATGGAACTTAATTTCGACTGCCAAAAGTATAAAAAATTTTGTAAACTAATTTTCTTAGCGCAGTTTTAATTTTAGAGCACTTTGAAAATTTTCAAAAAAATTTTTATTTTTCATTTATTTTCTATCTTGCGTTAACCATACTATAAATTTTCTCCAGAATTTTTATACAATTAATTCGCTATTGTCTGAAAAAAATAAGCTCTTGAAAACTAATTTTCTTAGGGTGGTTACAATTTTAGAGAATTTTAAAGATTTAAAATAAATTTCGATTCTTCTTTTCTTATTTTTTTTTATTCTACGTAAAGTACTCGATAGATTTGTTCTAAAAATTGCAGGGAAATTATTTGCGACTGTCAAAAGAAGCGAAACTTTCAAAAATTGATTTTCATAGCGTAGTTCTAATTTTAGAGCATTTTTAAAATTTTGAAAAAGAAATTTTGAAAAGAAAATGTTATTTATTTAACCAGTTAGATCTCGAAAATTACTCGATGGATTTGCTTCAAATTTTGTATACCATCTATGTTTTTCTATAACTAGACGGGAAGCTATTGAAAATTGGTATTCATAGTGTAGTTTTATTTTTATAGAGCCATTTTAAGAATTCGAAAAAATTTTCAATTTTTAATTTTTTTTGTATTTTACGTAAGTTACTTGATGAATTTGCTTTGAGATTTCCATGGGAATAATTTGCATCTGCCAAAAGAAAAATAACTTTTATAAACCGATCTTTTTAGCGTAGTTTTCATTTTAGAACATTTTAAAAATTTTCTTAACAAATTTTCATATTTCAGTTTTTTTCCATTTTACGTAAAGTACTCGATAGAATTGCTCTAAAATTTGTATACAAGTTATTTGCTACTGTCTTTATAAACCAAATTTAAAGAAAAATAATTTTCTCAGCGTAGCTTTTTGATCACTTCTTTTGATGCCCACTAGTTATATATTAAAATCACATTTGAATAAATATAAAAAAATTAATGAAACTCAAAGAGCTCTATGAGAAAGCATTTCGCCAAAGCACTTGGCAGCGTTTTTTTATATAAGTTTTCGATTATAAATGCGTCTGGGAATTTGTCGCTCATGATATTCGAACATATTAACTTTTTAAACGCAAGATAAAGATGATTCTAATACTACAGAAGCTTCAAGGATTTTGTCGCTTTAAAAATTCGTGGTTGCTAGCACTATACAATAATTTTAATGCAAATTTTGTTATTTTCATGCATCTGGGAATCTGTCGCTCTTAAAATTGATAATTATCAGACCTTTGAAAATAAATAAAAGATATTTCTGATATCTTAAAAGCTGCAAGGATTTTGTTGCTTCTTACTATATAGCATCAAAGCACATGGGAAATGCTCTTATGCTAGTTTTTTAAATAGGAATGAATTAGAGAGTTAGTCGCTTTTGACATTTGTAATTATTAAGACTTTGATTTTAATTAAAAGATGTTTGTGACCTTACTGAAGAATTTTCCGCTCTAGTAATTTTTTAATCAGCTAACTGTAAATATTTTTTTTTCTATAAGTATTTAAACCTACATGCTCTGGAAATTTGTTGCTTATGATATTTAAACAAACCATAACTTTAAAAGCAATAATAAGATGTTTCTGATACTACAATAGCTACAAATAATTTGTTGCTTCAGAATTCTTTAAATTCAAGCACATTGGAAATATTTTTATGCATGTTTCTTGAATTGAGATGATTTAGAGAGTTGGTCGCTCTTGATATTTGAAGCTATTATAACTTTGAGTGCAATTAAAAGATGTTTCTGACATTACTGTGGCTTAAAAGAGTTTGTCGTCCTCGTAATTCTTTAATCGGGTCATTTCAAATAATTTTTTATCCTAGTTTTTTAACTTAGATGCCTCTGGGAATTTGTCGCTCATGATATTTAAAAACAATAAAACTCTTAACGCCATGAAAAGATGATTCCGATACTATATCTTAAATACCTCGGACGCGAAATTACCTTCAGCTTAAATCGCCCTGCTCAATCTCAGCTGAAACGACAAACATGGTCCTCGATTTATTGTCCACCTGAATACGGTCAAAGGACATAAATAACTTATATATATACATATAACTTGGGAGTAAGAAGGATGAATACAGGTGGGACTGAAGCGGTTATCCCTTGAGTGGTAGACGGTCGAGGGCACGCGAAGCGCGCTCGAGACGGACTGCTGCTCAAGCGACAAGCACTGTAGTCAAGCCAGGAATCAGAATACTTCGTACTCCTAAGTCACGTAGATAAGTTTATGTCGTTTTAGGCCGTATGAGGAACTATAAAAATGATTTTTTAGAATTATTGATTTATATTTTTTTAAACATAAGTAATTAATTTTTACAATAAATTGCTTAACTTTTAAAATTTTTACAAACAAAACATTCTCTAAAGTTAAGATTTAATAAGAATTTGTATGAGCATTTACGTATCTGATTACATACTCTTGTTTTCACTAACCTATGTATCGATGTTACTGGCGTAATGTACGACCATGCTGAGCGATATCTTGACGATATTCAATTGTCTAATATTTCCTTAGGGAGTATAGCTCTGTCAATACTTCCTAAGGGAGTATTGACAGAGATAATATCGTCGGAATATTAGCATGAACGTGTGCAATGCATATACAAATTTAGTATGTGCTATAGGTATTCCACCGAATACGACCTGCTATGACATAAATATATATATATATTTATTTAATAGTATGTCGTATTCGGTAGAATACCCATGGAGCTAGCTAAATGGGTATTAGGGTGTTATACCGCCCTGTTTATAGCTAAAGTATATTCAGTTAGCAATACACTATACAATGGAGCATACAACTTTAAAATACTCTGTATTATGGAATATTATTGCATACGCCACACTGCATTCAAGTGTATTGGCAAATATTGTACAGGGTTGTTGAACAGCGTTCGGAAGAATACACTAAAATATGTTTTTGAAGGGTAGTAGAGTCAGCGCGCTGCTACAATAAGGCAAACCTTCTCCACCCTGCTATAGTAAGACAAAGACAGATAAAGAAGAGCGCAGTGAAAAGTAAATAAACAAGTTAAACTCTATAAGAGCTATAATTCTTCGTCGGTGTCGCTCGATCGTTTCCACAATTCCTCGTCGTCTCTCTCTGTCGCATAGGCAGAAGTATAGCGGCACCGCTCAGTTCGTTCCTCATGAGAATTCTTTAAATAAATAGTCTGAAATTGGATATTTTATCATGATGTTTTTTATTTGTGTTTAATCTATTTATAGCCCCTCATACGACCTACGATAACATAAAATCATCTACTCAACTTGGGCTAACGAAGAATGCATATGACCTCGAATAATGTTTTATAGCTTGAACAGCAGTCAGTCTCTGGCTAAAGCCCTCGACCGACTACTGCTCAAGCCAAAAACATTAGTCTCGCTCATATAAATCCTTCGTACGCCCAAGTTGGGTATATATATATATATATATATATATATATATATATATATATATATGTATGTGAATTTATGTAATGAAATAATTTCTCAATTAAAAGAAAATTATTTTCAATTTAAACAATATAAATATTTCTAAATATCCAAAAACTTGCTTTTTAAGGTTGTAAATTTTTTTTTTATAATAATAGTACATTGTTAACCGAGATAGTAAAATAGGTGATTCTTGCCCAAGCGAAGTGAGGACGACAATAAAGACGAGGGCAAAAATACCTTTACTTCCGTGGATAACATATTACTTTTTCATACGTGAAGGGCGTCCAATTAAACCACATTGAATATAAATTCATTAATAATACATAAAGTAACATCATTAATAGATCATAAAATCAAAATGAAAATGTAAAAGTAAGACTCTGCCCATCAGTCCATCAACAAGTTCATCTATCCGCCCATCAATCCATCAACAAAATCATCTATCCACCCATCAATCCATTAACAAAATCATCTATCCGCCCATCAAGTCATCGATCAATTCATTTATCCACCCATCAGTCTATCAACCCATCGATTCATCAACCTATCGACATATTTATTTATCGACCCATCTACATAATTATTTATCCGCCCATCGACCCATCGTCATATTTATCGATCCGCCCAACGAACCATTGAGTTGTCATTTCATCGCCCCATGAATCCACCCATGAATTCATTGAATCACGTACCCATTACTCAATTTATACATCGACTCATCTACCATTCAGTACAGCTCTAGGACACGAAAAGTAAATTTCTTATTGAAAATAGGGTAAAAGTTTAGGAACCATAGATTTTTAGAGCGACAAAATCCTTGTAGCTTTTGTTGAATTAAAATCATATTTTTATTGAATTGAAAGTTCAAATTTATTTAAATATCATGACCGACAAATTCCCAAACGCATGTAAATTGAAGAAATGATATAAAAAAATATTTAGAGTTAGCAGATTAAAGAATTACTAGAGCGACTAAATCCTTATAGCTTCAGTTAAGTGACAAACATCTTTAAATTGCATTCAAAGTCTTAATAGTTACAAATGTCACAAGCGACTTACTCTTCAAATCATTCCAATTCAAAAATCTTGCATGAAAGTATTTCCTATGTTCTTGGATGCTATAAATGAAGAAGCAACAAATTCTTTGCAGCTTCTGTGATATTAGAAATATCTTTTTATGGTTTTTAGAGTTCTGATTGTTAACAATCTCGAGAGCGACAAATTCCCAGATGCATAAAAATCACAAAATTTGTATAAAAATCATTTTATAGTGCTAGCAACCATGAATTTTAATAGCGACAAAATCCTTGAAGCTCCTGTAGTATCAGAATCATCTTTATATTGCGTTTGAAGTGCTAATTTTTTCAAATTTCAAGAGCGACTAATTCCCAGATGCATAAAAATTACAAAATTTGTATAAAAATCATTTTATAGTGCCAGCAACCATAAATTTTTAGAGCGACAAAATCCTTGAAGCTTCTGTAGTATCAGAATCATTTTGATATTGCCTGTTGAGTGTTAATTTTTCTAAATTTTAAGAGAATTACTAGAGCGACTAAATCCTTAAAGCTTCAGTAAAGTGACAAACATCTTTTAACTGCATTCAAAGTCTTAATAGTTACAAATGTCACAAACGACTTACTCTCTAATTCATTCTGATTCAAAAAACTTGCATAAAAGTATTTCCTATGTTCTTTGATGCTATAAATTAAGAAACAACAAATTCTTTGCAGCTTCTGTGATATTAGAAACATCGCATGACTTATTAGATACATTAAGAAGAAAAGTTTCCATTTTCACTAGGTCCCAATGGCCATATCCGGGTCTGGGTCAGGTTTTGGGACTTACAAACTATTCTATCTTAGAGCAACAAAAAAGCGACAAACTATGCAACCAGAATGAAGTTGCTAACCCTAGCCGTTCCTGAGTTACTGTAGTGGATGTCGTAGCTTAATATTAAGCTACGGTAGTCATTGTTTCTCGGTAACGGCTGGAGCGACAAAATCCAGTGTTGGATTAAATGTCAGCGACAAATTAGCAACAAATTATCAAATATCGCATGACTTTTTAGATACACAAAGAAAAAAAGTTTCCATTTTTACTCGGTCCCAATGGCCATATCCGGGTCTGGGTCAGGTTTTGGGACTTGAGAATTATTCTATCTTAGTGCGACAAAAAAGCGACAAATTATGCAACCAGAATGAAGTTGCTAACCCTAGCCGTTCCTGAGTTACTGTAGTGGATGCCGTAGCTTAATATTAAGCTACGGTAGCCATTGTTCCTCCGAAACAGCTGGAGCTACGAAAATCCGGGATGGAGCAACAAATTAGCGACAAATTAGCGACAAAATATGGTACTATTCCGAATGTGGCCCTATGAAGTGGATTCCGTAGCTATGGTTTTTAGAGTTCTGATTGTTAACAATCTCAAGAGCAACGAATTCCTAGATGCATAAAAATCACAAAATTTGTATAAAAATCATTTTACAGTGCTAGCAACCATGAATTTTTAGTGCGACAAAATCCTTGAAGCTCTTGTAGTATCAGCATCATCTTTATATTGCGTTTGAAGTGCTAATTTTTTCAAATTTTAAGAGCAGCAAATTCCCAGATGTATAAAAATCACAAAATTTGTATAAAAATCATTTTATAGTGCCAGCAACCATAAATTTTTAGAGCGACAAAATCCTTGAAGCTCCTGTAGTATCAGAATCATTCTTATATTGCCTTTTAAGTGTTGATTTTTCTAAATTTTAAGAGAATTACTAGAGAGACTAAATCCTTAAAGCTTCAGTAAAGTGACAAACATCTTTTAATTGCATTCAAAGTCTTAATAGTTACAAATGTTACAAGCGACTTACTTTCTAATTCATTCTAATTCATAAAAACTTGCATAAAAGTATTTCCTATGTTCTTCGATGCTATAAATTAAGAAGCAACAAATTCTTTGCAGCTTCTGTGATATTAGAAACATCGCATGACTTATTAGCTACACAAAGAAAAAAAGTTTCCATTTTTACTCGGTCCCAATGGCCATATCCGGGTCTGGGTCAGGTTTTGGGACTTACGAACTATTCTATCTTAGTGCGACAAAAAAGCGACAAATTATGCAACCAGAATGGAGTTACTAACCCTAGCTGTTCCTGAGTTACTGTAGTGGATGCCGTAGCTTAATATTAAGCTACGGTAGCCATTGTTTCTCGGAAACGGCTGGAGCTACAAATTCCGGGATAGAGCAACAAATTAGCGACAAATTAGCGACAAAATATGGTACTATTCCGAATGTGGCCCTATGAAGTGGATTCCGTAGCTATGGTTTTTAGAGTTCTGATTGTTAACAATCTCAAGAGCGACGAATTCCCAGATGCATAAAAATCACAAAATTTGTATAAAAATCATTTTATAGTGCTAGCAACCATAAATTTTCAGTGCGACAAAATCCTTGAAGCTCCTGTAGTATCAGCATCATTTTTATATTGCGTTTGAAGTGCTAATTTATTCAAATTTTAAGAGCAACAAATTCCCAGATGCATAAAAATCACAAAATTAGTATAAAAATCATTTTATAGTGCCAGCAACCATAAATTTTTAGAGCGACAAAATCCTTGAAGCTCCTGTAGTATCAGAATCATTCTTATATTGTCTTTCAAGTGTTAATTTTTTCAAATTTTAAGAGCGACAAATTCCTAGATGCATTTTAATAACAAAAATTTTTATAAAAATTATTTTAGCGTGCTAGAAACCATAGATTTTTAGAGCGACAAAATCCTTGAAGCTCCTGTAGTATCAGAATCATCTTTATATTACGTTAAAAGTGTTAATTTTTTCAAATTTTAACCGCCACAAATTTCTAGATGCATTTTAATCACAAAAATTTCCATAAAAATTATTTTAGCGTGCTAGGAACCATAGATTTTTAGAAAGACAAAATCCTTGTAGTTTTAGTTGAATTAAAATCATATTTTTATTGAATTAAAAATTTAAATTTATTCAAATATCTTGAGCGACAAATTCCCAAATGCATGTAAATTGAAGAACTGATATAAAAAAATATTAAGAGTTAGCTGATTAAAGAATTACTAGAGCGACTAAATCCTTAAAGCTTCAGTAAAGTGACAAACATCTTTAAATTGCATTAAAAGTCTTAATAGTTACAAATGTCACAAGCGGCTAACTCTCTAATTCATTTCAATTTAAAAAGCTTGCATAAAAGTGTTTCCTATGTGCTTGGATGCTATAAATTAAGAAGCAACAAATTCGTTGCAGCTTCTGTGATATCAGAGATATCTTTTTATGGTTTTTAGAGTTCTGATTGTTAACAATCTCAAGAGCGACAAATTCCCAGATGCATGAAAAACACAAAATTTGTATAAAAATCATTTTATAGTGCTAACAACCATAAATTTTCAGAGCGATAAAATCCTTGAAGCTCCTGCAGTATCAGAATTATCTTTATATTGCGTTTAAAGTGTTAATTTTTCCAAATTTTAACAGCGACAAATTCCTAGATGCATTTCAATCACAAAAATTTTCATAAAAATTATTTTAGCGTGCTAGGAATCATAGATTATTAGAGCGACAAAATCCTAGTAGCTCTTGTTGATTTAGAATTATATTTTTATTGAATTAAAAGTTTAAATTTATTCAAATATTATGAGCGACAAATTCCCAAACGCATGTAAATTGAAGAACTGATATAAAAAAATACTCAGAGTTAGCTGATTAAAAAATTACTAGAGCGACTAAATCCTTAAAGCTTCAGTAAAGTGACAAACATCTTTTAATTGCATTCAAAGTCTTAACAGTTACAAATGTCATAAGCGACTAACTCTTTAATTTATTCCAATTCAAAAAACTTGCATAAAAGTATTTCCTATGTGCTTGGATGCTAAAAATTAAGAAGCAACAAATTCTTTGCAGCTTCTGTGATATCAGAAATGTATTTTTATGGTTTTTAAAGTTCTGATGGTTAACAATCTTAAGAGCAACAAATTCCCAGATGCATGAAAATCACAAAATTTGTATAAAAATCATTTAATAGTGCTAGGAACCATAAATTTTTAGAGCGACAAAATCCTTGAAGCTCCTGTAGTATCAGAATCATCTTTATATTGCGTTTAAAGTATTAATTTTTTTAAATTTCAAGAGCGACAATTTCCTAAATGCATTTCAATCACAAAAATTTTCATAAAAATCATTTTAGCGTACCAGGAATCATATATTTTTAGAGCGACAAAATACTTGTAGCTTTAATAAATTCTCTTTAAATTTATTTGAATATCATGAGCGACAAATTTCCAGACGTATCTGAATCCAAAAACAAAAAAAAATATATATTTAGAGTGTCTAGTTCAAAGAATCACTAGAGCAACAAAATCCTTCAAGTCTCAGTAAGATCAAAAACATTTTTTAATTGCGCTCACAGTCTTAATAGTTTTAACTATCAAGAACGACTTATTCCCAAATGCATCCCAATTAAAATCCATTTCACATAAACAATTTTCTTTCTGCTCTGATGTTAAGATATTGAAGTTGACCAATTTTCTATAGCTACTTTAGTATTAGAAACATCGCATGACTTATTACATACATGAAGAAAAAAAGTTTCCATTTTCACTCGGTCCCAATGGCCATATCCGGGTCTGGGTCAGGTTTTGGGACTTACGAACTATTCTATCTTAGAGCGACATAAAAGCGACAATTTATGCAACCAGAATGGAGTTGCTAACCCTAGCCGTTCCTGAGTTACTGTAGTGGATACCGTAGCTTAATATTAAGCTACGGTAGCCGTTGTTTCTCGGAAACGGCTGAAGCGACAAAATTCAGTGTTGGATTAAATGTCAGCGACAAATTAGCAACAAATTATCAAATATCGCATGACTTTTTAGATACACAAAGAAAAAAAGTTTCCATTTTCACTCGGTCCCAATGGCCATATCCGGGTCTGGGTCAGGTTTTGGGACTTACGAACTATTCTATCTTAGAGCAACAAAAAAGCGACAAATCATGCAACCAGAATGGAGTTGCTAACCCTAGTCGTTCCTGAGTTACTGTAGTGGATGCCGTAGCTTAATATTAAGCTACGGTAGCCATTGTTTCTTGGAAACGGCTGGAGCGACAAAATCCAGTGTTGGATTAAATGTCAGCGACAAATTAGCAACAAATTATCAAATATCGCATGACTTTTAAGCTACACAAAGAAAAAAAGTTTCCATTTTCACTCGGTTCCAATGGCCATATCCGGGTCTGGGTCAGGTTTTGGGACTTACGAACTATTCTATCTTAGTGCGACAAAAAAGCGACAAATTATGCAACCAGAATGAAGTTGCTAACCCTAGCCGTTCCTGAGTTACTGTAGTGGATGCCGTAGCTTAATATTAAGCTACGGTAGCCATTGTTTCTCGGAAACGGCTGGAGCTACAAAATCCGGGATAGAGCAACAAATTAGCGACAAATAAGCGACAAAATATGGTACTATTCCGAATGTGGCTCTATGAAGTGGATTCCGTAGCTATGGTTTTTAGAGTTCTGATTGTTAACAATCTCAAGAGCAACGAATTCCTAGATGCATAAAAATCACAAAATTTGTATAAAAATCATTTTACAGTGCTAGCAACCATGAATTTTTAGTGCGACAAAATCCTTGAAGCTCTTGTAGTATCAGCATCATCTTTATATTGCGTTTGAAGTGCTAATTTTTTCAAATTTTAAGAGCAACAAATTCCCAGATGTATAAAAATCACAAAATTTGTATAAAAATCATTTTATAGTGCCAGCAACCATAAATTTTTAGAGCGACAAAATCCTTGAAGCTCCTGTAGTATCAGAATCATTCTTATATTGCCTTTTAAGTGTTGATTTTTCTAAATTTTAAGAGAATTACTAGAGAGACTAAATCCTTAAAGCTTCAGTAAAGTGACAAACATCTTTTAATTGCATTCAAAGTCTTAATAGTTACAAATGTTACAAGCGACTTACTTTCTAATTCATTCTAATTCATAAAAACTTGCATAAAAGTATTTCCTATGTTCTTCGATGCTATAAATTAAGAAGCAACAAATTCTTTGCAGCTTCTGTGATATTAGAAACATCGCATGACTTATTAGCTACACAAAGAAAAAAAGTTTCCATTTTTACTCGGTCCCAATGGCCATATCCGGGTCTGGGTCAGGTTTTGGGACTTACGAACTATTCTATCTTAGTGCGACAAAAAAGCGACAAATTATGCAACCAGAATGGAATTACTAACCCTAGCTGTTCCTGAGTTACTGTAGTGGATGCCGTAGCTTAATATTAAGCTACGGTAGCCATTGTTTCTCGGAAACGGCTGGAGCTACAAATTCCGGGATAGAGCAACAAATTAGCGACAAATTAGCGACAAAATATGGTACTATTCCGAATGTGGCCCTATGAAGTGGATTCCGTAGCTATGGTTTTTAGAGTTCTGATTGTTAACAATCTCAAGAGCGACGAATTCCCAGATGCATAAAAATCACAAAATTTGTATAAAAATCATTTTATAGTGCTAGCAACCATAAATTTTCAGTGCGACAAAATCCTTGAAGCTCCTGTAGTATCAGCATCATTTTTATATTGCGTTTGAAGTGCTAATTTTTTCAAATTTTAAGAGCAACAAATTCCCAGATGCATAAAAATCACAAAATTAGTATAAAAATCATTTTATAGTGCCAGCAACCATAAATTTTTAGAGCGACAAAATCCTTGAAGCTCCTGTAGTATCAGAATCATTCTTATATTGTCTTTCAAGTGTTAATTTTTTCAAATTTTAAGAGCGACAAATTCCTAGATGCATTTTAATAACAAAAATTTTTATAAAAATTATTTTAGCGTGCTAGAAACCATAGATTTTTAGAGCGACAAAATCCTTGAAGCTCCTGTAGTATCAGAATCATCTTTATATTACGTTAAAAGTGTTAATTTTTTCAAATTTTAACCGCCACAAATTTCTAGATGCATTTTAATCACAAAAATTTCCATAAAAATTATTTTAGCGTGCTAGGAACCATAGATTTTTAGAAAGACAAAATCCTTGTAGTTTTAGTTGAATTAAAATCATATTTTTATTGAATTAAAAATTTAAATTTATTCAAATATCTTGAGCGACAAATTCCCAAATGCATGTAAATTGAAGAACTGATATAAAAAAATATTAAGAGTTAGCTGATTAAAGAATTACTAGAGCGACTAAATCCTTAAAGCTTCAGTAAAGTGACAAACATCTTTAAATTGCATTAAAAGTCTTAATAGTTACAAATGTCACAAGCGGCTAACTCTCTAATTCATTTCAATTTAAAAAGCTTGCATAAAAGTGTTTCCTATGTGCTTGGATGCTATAAATTAAGAAGCAACAAATTCGTTGCAGCTTCTGTGATATCAGAGATATCTTTTTATGGTTTTTAGAGTTCTGATTGTTAACAATCTCAAGAGCGACAAATTCCCAGATGCATGAAAAACACAAAATTTGTATAAAAATCATTTTATAGTGCTAACAACCATAAATTTTCAGAGCGATAAAATCCTTGAAGCTCCTGCAGTATCAGAATTATCTTTATATTGCGTTTAAAGTGTTAATTTTTCCAAATTTTAACAGCGACAAATTCCTAGATGCATTTCAATCACAAAAATTTTCATAAAAATTATTTTAGCGTGCTAGGAATCATAGATTATTAGAGCGACAAAATCCTAGTAGCTCTTGTTGATTTAGAATTATATTTTTATTGAATTAAAAGTTTAAATTTATTCAAATATTATGAGCGACAAATTCCCAAACGCATGTAAATTGAAGAACTGATATAAAAAAATACTCAGAGTTAGCTGATTAAAAAATTACTAGAGCGACTAAATCCTTAAAGCTTCAGTAAAGTGACAAACATCTTTTAATTGCATTCAAAGTCTTAACAGTTACAAATGTCATAAGCGACTAACTCTTTAATTTATTCCAATTCAAAAAACTTGCATAAAAGTATTTCCTATGTGCTTGGATGCTAAAAATTAAGAAGCAACAAATTCTTTGCAGCTTCTGTGATATCAGAAATGTATTTTTATGGTTTTTAAAGTTCTGATGGTTAACAATCTTAAGAGCAACAAATTCCCAGATGCATGAAAATCACAAAATTTGTATAAAAATCATTTAATAGTGCTAGGAACCATAAATTTTTAGAGCGACAAAATCCTTGAAGCTCCTGTAGTATCAGAATCATCTTTATATTGCGTTTAAAGTATTAATTTTTTTAAATTTCAAGAGCGACAATTTCCTAAATGCATTTCAATCACAAAAATTTTCATAAAAATCATTTTAGCGTACTAGGAATCATATATTTTTAGAGCGACAAAATACTTGTAGCTTTAATAAATTCTCTTTAAATTTATTTGAATATCATGAGCGACAAATTTCCAGACGTATCTGAATCCAAAACAAAAAAAAATATATTTAGAGTGTCTAGTTCAAAGAATCACTAGAGCAACAAAATCCTTCAAGCCTCAGTAAGATCAAAAACATTTTTTAATTGCGCTCACAGTCTTAATAGTTTTAACTATCAAGAACGACTTATTCCCAAATGCATCCCAATTAAAATCCATTTCACATAAACAATTTTCTTTCTGCTCTGATGTTAAGATATTGAAGTTGACCAATTTTCTATAGCTACTTTAGTATTAGAAACATCGCATGACTTATTACATACATGAAGAAAAAAAAGTTTCCATTTTCACTCGGTCCCAATGGCCATATCCGGGTCTGGGTCAGGTTTTGGGACTTACGAACTATTCTATCTTAGAGCGACATAAAAGCGACAATTTATGCAACCAGAATGGAGTTGCTAACCCTAGCCGTTCCTGAGTTACTGTAGTGGATGCCGTAGCTTAATATTAAGCTACGGTAGCCGTTGTTTCTCGGAAACGGCTGAAGCGACAAAATTCAGTGTTGGATTAAATGTCAGCGACAAATTAGCAACAAATTATCAAATATCGCATGACTTTTTAGATACACAAAGAAAAAAAGTTTCCATTTTCACTCGGTCCCAATGGCCATATCCGGGTCTGGGTCAGGTTTTGGGACTTACGAACTATTCTATCTTAGAGCAACAAAAAAGCGACAAATCATGCAACCAGAATGGAGTTGCTAACCCTAGCCGTTCCTGAGTTACTGTAGTGGATGCCGTAGCTTAATATTAAGCTACGGTAGCCATTGTTTCTTGGAAACGGCTGGAGCGACAAAATCCAGTGTTGGATTAAATGTCAGCGACAAATTAGCAACAAATTATCAAATATCGCATGACTTTTAAGCTACACAAAGAAAAAAAGTTTCCATTTTCACTCGGTTCCAATGGCCATATCCGGGTCTGGGTCAGGTTTTGGGACTTACGAACTATTCTATCTTAGTGCGACAAAAAAGCGACAAATTATGCAACCAGAATGAAGTTGCTAACCCTAGCCGTTCCTGAGTTACTGTAGTGGATGCCGTAGCTTAATATTAAGCTACGGTAGCCATTGTTTCTCGGAAACGGCTGGAGCTACAAAATCCGGGATAGAGCAACAAATTAGCGACAAATTAGCGACAAAATATGGTACTATTCCGGAATGAGGCCCTATGAAGTGGATTCCGTAGCTTAATATACATGTAGAAATCTACCATTCCTAAGAAACGTCTCAATCCTTGAGCTGTCTTTGGTAATGGAAATTCCTGAAGAGCCTGGATACGTTCTTGAGGAGGACGAATCCCAGAATCAGAGACCAAATATCCAAGAAATTTTACCTCAGATACGCCAAAAATGCATTTCGATACGTTGATGACCATTCCATAGTCAGATAAACGTTGAAAAAGAATTTTAAGGTGCTCTCTATGCTGCTCAGGTGACGTTGAGGAAACTAAAATATCGTCGATATAAGCATAACGGAAGTCTAATCCACGAATCACTTCATCAATAAAACGTTGAAAGGTTTGACCTGCATTTCGAAGTCCAAATGTCATGAATGGAAATTCAACAAGTCCAAAAGGTGTTGTAATAGCTGTTTTAGAAATGTCTTCTGGATGAACAGGAATCTGTTGATAAGCTTTGACTAAATCAATGGTTGAGAAAGTTGAACAACCATCAAGATTGTTTGCAAAATCGTGAATATGACGTACTGGATATCGATCAGGAATGGTTCGAGCATTTAATGCACGGTAATCACCACAGGGACGCCATTCATTTTTACCTTTTGGTGCTAAATGTAATGGTGATGACCAAGCACTTTCAGATGGGCGAGCAGTACCAGCATGCAACATATCTGAAAATTCCTTTTCTCGCAATATTAAGCTTTTCAAGAGCCAAACGCCGAGGACGACAAGAAATTGGAGGTCCAGGTGTTGTCCGAATGTGATGAACAGTTTCATGCTTAATGTCACGAGGTACACCAGGTGGACGAGTAATAGCAGGAAACTGCATGAGACGTTCAGACCAAGGAGATTTGTTGATAATAGTTTTAACACTGCATTGTGTGATGTTCCGAAGGTGGCCAATAGCAAAGAGCCCGGTGCTTGCATCAAGCAAACGTTTTGAATGACAATTAGGTAATAAATGATAGTGTGCCAAAAAATCCGAACCTAATATAGGTACACTCACATCTGCAACAATAAATCTCCAAATGAAATCACGGCAAAGCTTCAAATTAAGATTCAGCGTGTAAAAACCATATGTTTTAATGTCACTATCATTAGCACCGCTAAGCACTAAATTCATTACAGCACGACGTTCCTTTAGTAAACAACGAGGAAAACATGATAGATCCGATCCTGTATCCACAAGAAATTGACGTTTTGTTGATTGATCCGTTACAAAAAGGCGGCTTCCAGGAGACAGGCAGTCAGACGCCGCCGAAACAAACTGCCTTTTTAATTTTTCTGAAAGCTACAAGGCTGCATGCATTTTTTTGCATTCTTCTGAAATTTAGCATGGTACCAGCACAATCTTTCAGAATTTCCTTGACTTTTCTCACGATCGTAACGCGGACGGCCAAGACTCCTTGAGCGTGAGCGGCGATTTCTTGATTCTCTGTTTGCAGAGAGTTCAGCAACTTGCTTTGTAAGGTTTTCGATCGCACTTAATAAGTCATTATTATTACCTTTGTCAACAGCATGAACAGCAAGGTTAGAATTAATAAGAAATATCTCTACAATTTTATCAGCCAGCTCGGAGATTTTATCAAGAGTAAGTTCGGCTTGAGTTGCGAGAATCGCTTGGGCATGTGAGGGAAGACATCGAAGCCACAGCTGTCGTAAGAGGTTATCCTGAACTGCTGTCGTGCCAACCAAAGAACGTAGATGTCGAAGAAACTGCGAGGGTTTCCTATCACCCAGCTCTTCCTCGCTGATCAATTGACGCACGCGCTGTTCCTCAGAAGCAGATAAACGTTCAATTAATTTAGTGCGTAATTGAGTATAAGGATTTAATGCCGGAGGGTTAGTAATTATGTCTTCGACTTCTACAGCGACACGAGTATCCAATTGTGAAACAACATAATGGAATTTAGTTACCTCATTAGTAATCTCAGAAATAATGAACTGAGAATCGACTTGTGAAAACCATAAGCTCGGCCTATCAGCCCAAAAAGGTGTCAACTTAACCGCAACTCGATTTACTGCTGGACGAAAAATATTTTCATTTTGTTGTTGTTGTTGTTGCTGTTACTGCTGTTGTTGTTCTTGTTGCTGCTGCTGTTGTTGTTGAATTTCTGCAAGCTGTTGAGCAAGTCGTCGATTTTCCTCTTAAATAGTCGCAAACTGACGCACATCGTCGTCACGAGGAAGCACCATAATTAAACGAATATCACAATAAAAATTATTTATAATCAATAATTTTTAATAAATCCTTTTTGTTCGTCGGAGTCACCAGTTTAGAAATAAATTAGTCCAATATAATATTTAAGTATATATTTTTATTTATAACTTGACAGCTCGAGGTAACAAAACAGACTGACTTTTATTTATTGATTTGTTTACATATATAACCTATTTACAATAACAAAACACAACATTAGTGCGTTCAATATATTAATTCGAATCGCCACAAAGCCAAATTCATTTCGCTCAGTAAATTATTAATAAAAATTCTGTTTTAAGGATTAATTCATTAATCTTATTTTCTGATGTACCGTAATTTTAGCTTAAGTGATATTATAGCTGATGAAGTTACATAAAAGTATGTCAAATCCTTTTCTGGTGTACCGCGGCAATCTATTTATAATATTTTCAAAAGTATAAGCCGTTTTTAACCAACGGTGGCTTACGATATCCAAACAAATACGACAGTTCGCGAAATAATTACACTTTACGGATTTGCTTTAACAATTGCGGTTTATGTATTTTTGTATTTAGAGAAAAAGGACATTTGAAATCACTGTCGTCGTAATCTTGTTTACCTTCAATTATTTTCGAATAATTTTTAAAATTTGTTTATAGATTAGCGCCAATTTTCGCGCAAATTTTCAACCTAAAGTAATGTTTGAAGGTGACTGAGTTATATAAAAGTTACGTATTATGTCTATTTATGGACTGTCGCAGTAATCCGATTATAGAATGTATAAAATCCACTTACTTATTTAATCGATGCTCGCTCATGACATTTTTATTAGATTTTAATTGTATTTTGTATCATTGATATTTACAAAATCGCTAATTTTGTATATATTTACTAATTCTTATGCGTCATGAAGCATAGCTTTTCGAAAAAAAGGTTAATAGAGGTTAGTGTCGTCGTAATCTCTCTTAGCTTTTGTCATTCTGGAATATTTTCACAGTTACAATCTTGAATTTAGATATTAGAGCGTTATTTTTTATAAATAATATAAAATCCTTAATTTACTCCTATAGCCTTGACATCAGAAAGTATATGGTCTTGGTTTTATCTAGTGCCCATATTAAAAACCAAATTCTTTTCGCTCAGTAAATTATAAATAAAAATTATGTTTTAAGGATTGATTCATTAATCTAATTTTTTGATGTATCGTGATTTTAGCTTAAGTGATATTATAGCTGATGAAGTTATATAAAAGTATGTCCCATCCTTTTCTGGTGTACCGCAGCAATCTATTTATAATATTTTCGAAAGTGTTAACTGTTTTTAACGTACGGTGGCTTACGATGTTGTAACAAATACGACCGTTCGCGAAATAATTACACTTTACGGAATTGTTTTAACAATTGCGGTTTATGTATTTTTGTATCTAGAGAAAAAGGACATTTAAAATCAGTGTCGTCGTAATCCTGTTTTCCTGAAGTTATTTTCGAATAATTTTTGAGATTTGTTTATAAATGAGCGAAATAAAGCGCTACTTTTTATGTATAATATGAATAAGCTACGGCACTAATTTGCTTAGTCACCAGAAAGTATATGGTCTTAGACTTGTCGAAAACCCATATAGATAGTCAAGTTTTCTCTGCGATGTAAAAGGCCAATAGCAATTATGACTCACAAAATAACATGAGAATCTAATTCTCTTATGTAGAAATTCTCAAGTGAAAGTAATGTTCAAGGTGACTAAGTTATATAAAAGTTACGTAACATGTCTATGTATGAACTGTCGCGGTAATCCGATTATAGAATATATGAAATCCACAGACTTATTTATTCGATGCTCGCTCATGACATTTTTATTAAAGTTTAATTGTATTTGTAATCATTAATATTTACAAAATTGCATTAATGCTTGCGGGTCATGAAACATAACTTTTGAAAAAAAGGTTGATCAAGGTTAGTGTCGTCGCAATCCCTCTTAGCTTTTGTCGTTCTAAAATATTTTCTGAGCTTTTATTTAGAATTTGGATGAAACGGCGTAATTTTTATTCTTGATATCAAATCATTCATGTACTCCTATAGCCTTATAATCAGAAAGTATATGGTCTAAGTTTTATCTCTGGTCCATATTGAAAGCGAAATTCTCTTCGCTCAGTAAATGATAAATAAAAATTATGTTTTAAAAATTGATTTATTAATCTTATTTTCTGATGCATAGTAATTTTAGCTAAAGTGATATTATAGCGGATGAACATATATAAAAACATGTCACATCTTTTTCTTGAGTACCGCGGCAATCAGTTCCTGATATTTTTAAAAGTATAAACCGTTTTTAATCAACGGTGAAACCCATATAGATAGTCAAGATTTGTCTGCGATGTAAAAGGTCGATAACAATTATGACTCACAAAATAACATGAGAATCTAATTCTCTTATGTAGAAATTTTTAACTGAAAGTAATGTTTAAGATGACTTAGTTATACAAAAGTTACGTAACATGTCTATGTATCAACTGTCGCGGTAATCCGATTATAGAATATATGAAATCCACAGACTTATTTATTCGATGCTCGCTCATGACATTTTTATTAGATTTTAATTGTATTTGTAATCATTAATATTTACAAAATTGCATTAATGCTTGCGGGTCATAAATCATAACTTTAAAAAAAAAGGTTGATCAAGCTTAGTGTCGTCGCGATCCATCTTAGCTTTTGTCGTTCTAGAATATTCTCTCAGTTTTCATTAAGAATTTGGATGAAACGGCGTAATTTTTATTCATGATATCAAATCATTCATGTACTCCTATAGCCTTATAATCAGAAAGTATATGGTCTTGGTTCTATCTAGTGCCCATATTAAAAGCCAAATTCTTTTCGCTCAGTGAATGGTAAATAAAAATTATGTTACAACGATTGATTCATTAATCTTATTTTCTGATGTACCGTAATTTTAGCTTAAGTGATATTATAGCTGATGGAGTTATATAAAAGTATGTCACATCCTTTTCTGGTGTACCGCGGCGATCTATTTATAATAATTTCGAAAGTTTGAACCGTATTTAATCAACGGTGGCTCACGATGTTTAAACAAATACAACAGTTCGCTAAATAATTACACTATACGGAATTGCATTAACAATTGCGATTTATGTATTTTCGTGTTTAGAAATAAAGAACATTCGGAATTACTGGCGTCGTAATCTGGTTTGCCTTTTGTTTTTTTTTAATATTATTTAAGATTTGTCTATAGATTAGCGAAATAAAGCGCTACTTTTTATGTATAATATGAATAAGCTCCGGCACTAATTCGCATAGTCACCAGAAAGTATATGGTCTTAGACTTGTCGAAAACCCATATAGATAGTCAAGTTCTCTCTGCGATGTGAAAGGGAGATAACAATCATGACTTACAAAATAACATAAAAATCTAAATTTTTAATGAACAAATTCTCAACCTAAAGTAATGTTTGTGGGTGACTAAGTTACATAAAAGTTACGTATAATGTCTATTTATGGACTGTCGCAGTAATCCGATTATAGAATGTATGAAATCCACAGACTTATTTATTCGATGCTCGCTCATGACATTTTTATTAAAGTTTCATTGTTTTTGGAATCATTAATATTTCCAAATTGCACTAATTCGTACGGGTCATGAATCATAGCTTGTCGAAAAAAAGATCAATCGAGGTTAGTGTCGCCGTAATCCCTTTTAGTTATTGTCATTTTTGAATAATTTTTCAGTTTCAATTTTGAATTTGGAAAACAGGGCGATATTTTTCATGCATAATATCTAATCATCTATGTACTTTATAATATTTTTAAAAGCATAAATCGTTATGGATGATTGTTTATGATGTTCGATTAAATAAAATAGTATGCGGAATAATTAACTATTACGAAATTGCATTGACCATTACGGTTCATATATTTTTGTATTTAAAAAAAAAGGATAATTTCAGTTGCTGTTGTCGCAATCCTGTCTTGACTTATGTTATTTCCAAATATTATCTAAGATTCATTAATGGATAAGCAATAAGCTATTTCATATTTTACATGAAAAGTAGCTCCTTTTCATGTATAATATGAAATAGCTCAGGCACTTTCTTAGCCTAGTCACCAGAAAGTATATGGTTTTGGTGTTCTTAAAAACCCGTATAGATAGTTTAGTTTTTCTTGCAAAGTAATATGTGGATAACAATCATGACTTAGAAAATAATATAAAAATATGATTTTCTAATGTATAAAACTTCGACCGGAAGTGATGTTTAAGCAGATTAAGTTATATGAAAAGTACGTAACATGTTTATTTATAGACTGTCGCGGTAATCCGGTCATAGAATGCATGAAAGCCATACACTGAATCAATCGATGGTCGCTCATGATATTGTATTTTTTTTAAATCTATCACATAAAAGAAATCTTCGAGCATATATACATGGAGGTGGCCTGTTTTATGGAAAAGTTGTGGCTAATTTAACGATAATGTGAAAGAGAAAGAAAATAACTACTTACATACTATCTCTCTCGTGCAGCGCTTACGGCAGTGTTGTGCGATTGAGATAGGATGTAAGTCATTTTCTTTTTCTCTACCCAAAATGCCACCACTTTTTAACATGGCATGCTTTCTCCATAGTATATATGCTCTAAGGAACAAATTGGGAAAAAGTGACAGCTACTTTTCTGAACGTTTAGAAAAAGCATTTATTCACAGTATATATAAAAGATCCACATTGTTTGTTTTTTGAGTATCATAAAAAAATATGCAAAAAGTATTACTTAAAAATAATAAAACAGAGCATCAATTTATTTTGTCACAGACAGTTATTAAGTACGGGATTTAATATAAGCCAAACGCGTATTTATTGATTTTTAACAATGGATAATTACTGAATGTACTTCTATAAAACAAACTATTTTCGTCTAAAGCTGATTGTATTGAACATATTCTGGATTACAGAAGAAAATATAGCAACCTAAAATATTACATTTAAGGTAAAGGAACAGATATAGCAGTCACATTTTTAAAAAAAATTCATATTTTTATAGGCCAGAGTGGGGCAAGTGATTTCAGTAGTGAACTTAATAACACCGTATAATGCATAAAAAAGTTTTCGTGCAGCCCTGATAAAGCACCAAAGTTTCCGGGCAGCCCAGATGAAACATCATAAAGTTTCCGGGCAGCCCAAATAAAAAATCAAAAAGTTTCCGGGCAGCCCAGATAAAACATCATAAAGTTTCCGGGCAGCCCGGATAAATCATCAAAAAGTTTCCAGGCGCCCAGATTAAACATCGTAAAGTTTCCGGACAGGTTAGATAAACATAAATAAGTTTCCGGGCAGCCAGAAAACTACCATTGTAGGTACAGGTTTTCCGGGTTGCCAGGAAACTTGGTAAAAATCCCGGAAACTACCGATATGATTCGGAAATCAACCCGGAAACTACCAATTCTCATATATATTATTATATATATATATATATATATATATATATATATATATATATGGTGTTATAGTCTTAGAGTCGAATGAACTTACAACAAAAGTAAATATTATATGCGGTGAATGTGAATAAACTATAAAAGAATTTCATTCATGCCCACGTGTTGATGAAAAAAAAACATTTCATGTGAGCAAAAAAATTATTGAAAGTGTGATCATGATGGGATTAGGTTATGCTGGTTTACAAAAATTTTGTATGGGTATGGGCATGAATGTTATGTCTGAAAAAACTTTTTATAAAATATTGCAAAGTGTGATAAATGACTATAACAGACTCAAGCAAGAAATGTTATCAGAATCAAGAAAGAAGGTACGTGAACATTATTTAGCTTTAAATAAAAGTCTTGATGATGATAGCATTATTGACTATACATGTACGTATGATGGTACTTGGCAGAAACGAGGATTCACCTCATTATATGGTATAGGCTTTGTCATTGAATTATACACCGGTTCAGTAATAGATTATGAGATTCTGTTAAAATACATTATTTATACATTATTTGTGAAAATAAAAAAAGGATATTGCAACCTGAAAGCGAAGAATTCAAAGAGTGGTTAAAAACACATAAGAGTAGTGGTACGTGTCAACAAAACATTGATGGTTCATCTGGTTCATAGAGCTGTTTCACAAGAACAAGAGCCACCCAATCACACTAGTACAAGAACAAAAATAAATTATCTTGTTATCGAACACATGAGACCTGTATATGAAAAATTCAGCAATGTAGAGTTACTTCAAAGATGTATAAGAGGTGGCACGCAGAATGCTATTGAGTCTTCATCACATAATTTGGTCAAAGTGCAGCAAGGATACTTTTTAATCAAAGAATAAATTAGAAATGGCAGTAATTATGGCTGTTAGTGAATTAAATATGGATTGTGAAAATACAGTAAGATGAAAAAATTTTACAGTAAGATTAAAACTAATCATTTAATATTACAACTTTTGATTATTATAATTTTTTTTAGACCTCAGGACCAATCTGAAAGAATTGAAAAAGTAAAGAAGATTAGAAAATGTACAAGTAAAAAAGAAAAATGATGTGTTCAGTATTGAACAGAATTGGGCATAGTTAATTAAATTCGTCAATTAATTGACGAATAACTAATAATTAAGTGGTTAGTTATTAATTAAACTTCAATTAACTGAGAATAATTATCATTATGGGTCAGTTAATTGATAATAAAATTTTAATTACCAATTACATAAGAGTTTAATTGATGATTAAGATTTTAATTATCAATTGAACGATTCGTAATTGATAACTTATTTTAATTAACTGATATTTAATTAGGAATTAAATTTTTAATATCAATTAAATACGAGTTTAATTGATAATTAATATTTTAGTTATGAATTAAAAAACCTGTAATTAATAACTAATTTTAATTATCTAAAGTCTAATTGAGAATTAAATTTTAATTATAAATCATATAAGAGTTTAATTAAAAATTAAAATTCAGTTATCAATTAAATGACCCATAATTGAGAACTAATTTTAACTATCTGAAGTTTAATTGAGAATTAAATTTTAATTATCAATCATATAAGAGTTTAATTGAGAATCAAATTTTAATTATCAATTAAATAAGAGTTTAATTAAAAATTAAAATTCAGTTATCAATTAAATGACCCATAATTAATAACTAATTTTAATTATCTAAAGTTTAATTGAGAATTAAATTTTTATTATCAATTAAATAAGAGTTTAATTAAAAATTAAAATCCAGTTATTAATTAAATGACCCATAATTGATAACTAATTTTAATTATCTGAAGTTTAATTGAGAATTCAATTTTAATTATTAATTAAATGAGAGTTTAATTAAAAATTAAAATTCAGTTATCAATTAAATGACCCATAATTGATGACTAATTTTAATTATCTGAAGTTTAATTGAGAATTCAATTTTAATTATCAATCATATAGGAGTTGAATTGAGAATTTAATTTGAATTATCAATTTAATAAGAGTTTAATTGAGAATTTAATTTTAATTATTAATTTATTAAGAGTTTAATTAAGAATTAAAATTCAGTTATCAATTAAATGACCCATAATTGATAACTAATTTTAATTATCTGTAAATTAAATGGCCTGTTAATTGACAACTAATTTTAATTATCTGAAGTTCAATTGAGAATTAAATTTTAATTATCAATTACATAAGTTTCATTAATCATTAAAATTTTAGTTATCAATAACATGACCCGTAATTGGCACCTGATTTCAATTATCTAAAGCTTAATCGAGAATAAAATTTTAACTATCAACTAGCAAAAAATGATGGTTTTTTTTAACTTTTCCGCTAAATTAAGCAACTTTTATATTTTTTCACGTTTTGTTCCTTAGTCTTTTTTTTGTTATAGAAAAACGAAAAGAGAGAATTTGAAAAGCAAGTTTAATCTAGGTAAACTTCCTTTTTTTATATTATACAATTAACTACCCCGATATGTCCGCTTTCCTTATGACCATACCCCTCCGTTAATGTTTGAAGCTTACCCTCTTCATGCCTACTAACTCTCAAGCCTTGAAATTTATATCCGAGATTCTCTATATGACCGCGAGTTTCTTGAATTCTTATTGATTGGAGAAACATGAACTTAAAAACAAATTTCACCTAAATCATTTTTATTTAAATATAAAAATGAATTTTATATTATTAATTATTCATCGGAATATCAAACATTATATGATGATGAAATAAAATCAAAATTTTCATCTTGGTTAGCTTTTCTATCATCAATTTGGAACGATCAACATTGATCGATTCTTTTACTTCTTTTTCATTATGATCATAATTGAATACTAAAATCATTTAAATCATTAATATTATAACCTTAACTATTACTTTCTACACATCATGTGTATCAGATACGAAATAATATTTACTATACACGTTTGTTATTAAAAATATATAAACACAGGATTGTGCCTGGAACCGAGGAATGTAGCATGCGCCTTAGTGGGGGTACATCGATACACTTTAAAAAATTTTGTGTAATTCGTCAAATTTTATTCTGTAGAAATATTTTTGTGTTAAAATTTTACAAACGTTTGTAAAATCAACACAAAAAATTTTGTAATTTAAAAATTAATACAAAAACTTTTGTAGAATTAACACATGGAGTTTGTAAATTTTACAAACATGTGTGTACTTATAAATTTTAACACAAAATAATTTGTATTTCATCTCTAACACTTATGTGTGTTAAAATTACAAATTTTTTTTCACTGGCTGTATTTACAGTAGCATGGAAGTTCGGTAATTCAAAATTCCACCTGTGATAAATAAATAACGGTAAAATTTGCTCCAGTATGCTGAATCGTGGTTCATGATTATTCTTGAATCAACTATACGATACAAAATAACAATTTGATATTTTTTTATTTGTCAAGTATTTTATATACAATAGGAGTAAATACGTATAACAAGCCATATAGAGATACCGAGTAAACATTCCATTATTACACAGTAGCTTTTTTTGTGACCGTTTCATTAATTATAAAAATACTTAATATCAACCGAAGATCGTTCTAGCAAATGTAATATGCATGCGAAAAGAGCTTGCATAAATTATTCACACTCGGGAAAAATCCCGTGGTTTTAAATCCGATTGCTACAACTAAGCGTTTAAAAGATGTATCCTCGATATACTTATATTTAATACAAGTTCTCAGAAATAGCCCTAGCTTCAATCGCATCAGACGTGCATGTAAGATACGATATAACCTATCTATTTACACGTGTTTTCTTGACTCAGTATAATATTATATACATAGTATGATACGACATAACCAAGCTATTTACACGTGCATTCATGATTCGGTATACGATTATATATAACCTGGTATACGCGAATCAATAGCTAGGTATAAGCTTACGGTAGTATCCTCGGTATGCATATACGTATAAAAAACCAAGCTATTAACACGCGCGCACACACCTCGCCATAGTAATCTCAGTACGCATACACGCGCAAATAACCAAGCTATTTACATGCGCATACTCACCGCGGTATGAACAGCTCGGTACACTAGCATATTAACCACGCTAAATACACACCGCGGTACAAACAGCTTGGTATACTAACATATCAACCACGCTAAATACACACCGCGGTATAAACAGCTCGGTATACTAGTATATTAACCGCGCTAAATATACACCGCCATATAAATAGCTCGTTATACTAGTATATTAACCGCGCTAAATGTACACCGCGTTATAAACAGCACGGTATACTAGCATATTAACCATGCTAAATATATACCACGGTATAAATAGCTCGGTATACTAGCTTATTAACCACGCTAAATATACACCACGGTAGAAACAGCTCGGCACACTAGTATGCCACGCTATTTACCCGCGTATATATGCCTCGCTATACGAGCATACTTGTATAAAAACAGCTCGGTATACTAGCATATTAACCGCGCTAAATATACACCACGGTATAAACAGCTCGGTACAATAGTATGCCGCGCTATTTACCCGCGTATACATGCCTCGCTGTACGGGCATACGTGTATAGAAATAGCTCGGTACACTAGCATATTAACCGCAATAAATATACACCACAGTATAAATAGCTCGGTACAATAGTATTCCGAGCTATTTACCCGCGTATACATGCCTCGCTATACGAGCATAGACAACGAGGCATATGTGTATAAAAATAGCTCGGTATACTAGCATATTAACCGCGCTGAATATACACCGCGGTATAAACAGCTCGGTACAATAGTATGCCGCGCTATTTACCCGCGTATACATGCCTTGCTATACGAGCATACGTGTATAAAAATAGCTCGGTATACTAGCATATTAACCACGCTAAATATACACCACGGTATAAACAGCTCGGTACAATAGTATGCCGCGCAATTTACCCGCGTATACGTGCCTCGCTATACGAGCATAGACAACGAGGCATACGTGTATAAATATAGCTCGGTATACTAGCATATTAACCGCGCTAAATATACACCTCGGTATAAACAGCTCGGTACAATAATATGCTGCGCTATTCACCCGCGTATACATGCCTCGCTATACGAGCATAGACAACGAGGTATACGTGTATAAAAACAGCTTGGTACAATAGTATGCCACGCTATTTAGCCGCGTTTGCATGCCTCGCTATACGAGCATAGACAACGAGGTATACGTGTATAAAAATAGCTCGGTATACACGTA
The DNA here is from genome assembly GCA_017163975.1 of Anastatus disparis. Taxonomy (NCBI): domain Eukaryota; kingdom Metazoa; phylum Arthropoda; class Insecta; order Hymenoptera; family Eupelmidae; genus Anastatus; species Anastatus disparis. The sequence continues at coordinate 3,084,798 of JAFFSR010000207.1, read as the reverse complement.
TATACACCTAGGTTAACACATATGAACGGAAGTATATTACGTGTGTCACATTGATAATTTTATACTCGTCTCAAAGTTCGTCTGCATGTGTTTCTAGATGCATCATGTATGTTCTCATATGAATGCGTGCAATCAAACTTCAATATTTATTTAAATTAGGAAAAGGAGTTAAGAAACGCTTTATTTTTTTTCCTCTGTGATAATTTATTTAGTTCCTCTGTGATAGTTTATGGTAAGAAATTGATGAGTTTTTATTTGTTTCTTAAAGGTTATGATATTGATACACACAAGTTAAATTATTTTGTATATATACTGTATAAAGCATTATATTTCTGATTTATTTTCAAATAATTGACAAAATGGTAATATTAGATGATACTACACTGAGAAAAAAATTTATTTGGATTAAGTAAGGCTTAATTGAATCAATGAAATCCCTTAGGTGCGGGCGGCACATAAAATATTTTGTTATATTAATACAAATATTTTAATAGAGTCAAATAAACATTTCATTTTTTAAAATAAATATTTGATTCTACGAAACATCACAAATATTGGTTGAATAAAATTAATTTATTGTTTTAAAAAAATTTTTTATTTATTCAAAAGCATTTTTGTTTTTCTAATTGCTTATTTCATTACATCAATATGCATATAGTAACTGAATCAAATGATATTTTGTATTTTCAAATAAATATTTGACTTACTAAATGTCGCGAAGATTGATTCAATAAAATTCATTCACTGTTTTAACAAAAAAAATTATCAATTAAAATATCCATTTGTTTTTCCAATTAATTATTTCATCATTTTAATGCTATATTAAAATTAAATTAGTTTAATATTTTATATTTTCAAATAAAAGTATAATTTATTGAATATTGCAAAAATTTTATCAATTATTTGGAAAAAAAAACAGAAATATAATGCTTTATACAGTACATTTACAACATAATTTAACTTGTGTATATCAATATCATAACCTCTAAGAAACAAATGAAAACTCATCAATTTCTTACAATAAACTATCACAGAGGAACTAAATAAATTATCACAGAGGAAAAAAATAGAACGTTTCTTAACTCCTTTTCTTAATTTAAATAAATATTAAAGTTTGATTGCGAGCATTCATATGAGAACATACATGATGCATCTAGGAACACATGCAGACGAACTTTGAGACGAGTATAAAATTATTAACGTGACACACGTGATATTCGTCCGTTCATATGTGTTAACCTAGGTGTATATACGTGTATACCGAGCTATTTTTATACACGTATACCTCGTTGTCTATGCTCGTATAGCGAGGCATGTAAACGCGGCTAAATAGCGCGGCATACTATTGTACCAAGCTGTTTTCATACAGGTATACCTAGTTGTCTATGCTCGTATAGCGAGGCATGTATACGCGGGTAAATAGCGCGGCATATTATTGTACCGAGCTGTTTATACCGAGGTGTATATTTAGCGCGGTTAATATGCCAGTATACCGAGATATATTTATACACGTATGCCTCGTTGTCTATGCTCGTATAGAGAGGCATGTATACGCAGGTAAATTGCGCGGCATACTATTGTACCGAGCTGTTTATACCGAGGTGTATATTTAGCGCGGTTAATATGCCAGTATACCGAGATATATTTATACACGTATGCCTCGTTGTCTATGCTCGTATAGCGAGGCATGTATACGCAGGTAAATTGCGCGGCATACTATTGTACCGAGCTGTTTATACCGTCGTGTATATTTGGCGTGGTTAATATGCTAGTATACGAAGCTATTTTTATACACGTATGCTCGTATAGCGAGGCATGTATACGCGGGTAAATAGCGCGGCATACTATTGTACCGAGCTGTTTATACCGCGGTGTATATTCAGCGCGGTTAATATGCTAGTATACCAAACTATTTTTATACACATATGCCTCGTTGTCTATGCTCGTATAGCGAGGCATGTATACGCAGGTAAATAGCGCGGAATACTAGTGTACCGAGCTATTTATACTGTGGTGTATATTTAGTGCGGTTAATATGCTAGTGTACCGAGCTATTTTTATACACGTATGCTCGTACAGCGAGGCATGTATACGCGGGTAAATAGCGTGGCATACTATTGTACCGAGCTGTTTATACCGTGGTGTATATTTAGCGCGGTTCATATGCTAGTATACCGAGCTATTTTTATACAAGTATGCTCGTATAGCGAGGCATGTATACGCGGGTAAATAGCGTGGCATACTAGTGTACCGAGCTGTTTCTACCGTGGTGTATATTTAGCGTGGTTAATAAGCTAGTATACCGAGCTATTTATATCGTGGTATATATTTAGCATGGTTAATATGCTAGTATACCGAGCTGTTTATAACGCGGTGTATATTTAGCGCGGTTAATATACTAGTATAACGAGCTGTTTATACGGCGGTGTATATTTAGCGCGGTTAATATACTAGTATACCGAGCTGTTTATACCGCGGTGTGTATTTAGCGTGGTTGATATGCTAGTATACCAAATTGTTTATACCGCGGTGTGTATTTAGCGTGGTTAATATGCTAGTGTACCGAGCTGTTCATACCGCGGTGAGTATGCGCATGTAAATAGCTTGGTTATTTGCGCGTGTATGCGTACTGAGATTACTATGCCGAGGTGTGTGCGCGCGTGTTAATAGCTTGGTTATCTATACGTGTATGCATACCGAGGATACTACCGTAAGCTTATACCTAGCTATTGATTCGCGTATACCAGGTTATATGTAATCGTATACCGAATCATGAATGCACGTGTAAATAGCTTGGTTATGTCGTATCATACTATGTATATAATATTATACCGAGTCAAGAAAACACGTGTAAATAGATAGGTTATATCGTATCATACATGCACGTCTAATGCGATTGACGCTAGGGCTATTTCTGAGAACTTGTATAAAATATAAGTATATCGAGGATACATCTTTTAAACGCTTAGTTGTAGCAATCGGATTTAAAACCACGGGATTTTTCCCGAGTGTGAATAATTTATGCAAGCTCTTTTCGCATGCATATTACATTTGCTAGAACGATCTTCGGTTGATATTAAGTATTTTTATAATTAATGAAACGGTCACAAAAAAAGCTACTGTGTAATAATGGAATGTTTACTCGGTATCTCTATATGGCTTGTTATACGTATTTACTCCTATTGTATATAAAATACTTGACAAATAAAAAAATATCAAATGGTTATTTTGTATCGTATGGTTGATTCAAGAATAATCATGAACCACGATTCAGCATACTGGAGCCAATTTTACCGTTATTAATTTATCACAGGTGGAATTTTGAATTGCCGAACTTCCTTGCTACTGTGAATACAGCCATAGTAAGGGTTTCGGAGTTTCTGCCAGAAGGATCTTTCGCCAGAAGCGGTTTAAGGCCGGTTTACATGGTGCAGCGGCGAAGAAGATTTGTGTACAAGAAAAGATTTCATAGTGTTAAATCATTCCATTTTATTATAAATGTTAAATATACTTGATTTTAAAAAAATAAATAAATATACATCATGTAGCAGCATTGAAAGTAGATACATTATAATTAAAATTGTGTCTATAAAAAAATAATATAATAAAAACTATAGTTATATAATATAATAAACTATATTAATTATTACAGTAAGACTATAATTGAAGGCCCGGATGCAATAAAAGCATTTACGCTCGGAGCACGTAAAACTGAAGTCACTTGGTAGTAAAAATTTCATTTTCTTCAAATAAATTTCAAAAAATTTGACGTTGTAAAACTCATCATGCCGCATCTTTTTTATATTAACAGTTTTTTTATGAAATTTTTATTTTTCAAGAAAAAAATTAAAAACAAGAAAATTTTTTACATTAAATTTCAATACTTTTTTAAACTTAAATCCTTGTAATTCGAGTAAATATTAACCGATTTCGCTAAAATTTGAAATTTATTTTCTAAATATTATAGCGAAACTTATGATAATTATAAAAAATGTTAATTCTTAAATAGTTAGTCGCAACTGTTTATTAATTAATACAAATTACAAATTGTGCGTTTATAATGTACTCGAGAAAAAAGTATCGAGGGAACTTTCAAGTACAAAAAACTTGTAGCGAGAAAGTTTTTGGTTTTTGTATAAAAAAGATTTGTGGAAAGTTTCAAATCGATTGATAAATAATTAAAAAAGATATAACAACATTTACAAGTAGCGCGCATGCGGTCGAGCGCTGCAGTTTTCTTATAAGTTAGATTCTCAGTGAATATTACGTCAACTGAATGACTCTTGGTAATATTATTTGGAAAAAGCAATAATACAAATATAACAATATGATATTTATTAAAAGTAAATAAACATATAAATAAACAAACAAATAAATAAATAAACAAAAATCTGTAATGTAATTATTTAATAATTAAATAATTACATTACAGATTTTTGTTTAAGAGCAGGTCGTATATCTCTGTCCTTTTCTAATCAAAGAACTAATTTTTTTGTAAAAATTAATAATTGTAGCAAAAAATAAGGAGATAGCCCCATTTCGTATAATAAAAAGTGAGATTTTCTTTGATGAGAAAAAATTATTTTTATTGATTCGTTTTGAAGAAAACCTTGAAAAACTTAAAAAATAGAGGTTAGGGTGGACAATTCAGTTTTTCAAGGTTTTCTTAAAAACAAAGCGATAAAAATAATTTTTCCTCATAAAAGAAAATCTTGCTTTTTATTATACGAGATGGGGCTATCTTCTTATTTTTGCTACAATTATTAATTTTTGTGAAAAAATCAATTCTTTGATTAGAAAAGGACAGATATACTCGACCTCCTCTTAATACTGTTTTTTTGATTGTTTCAAAGGATTTCTTTTTTATTTTGTCTGTTAAACCTTTTTTTCTTTCACATTAGTAATATGAGTTTTCTAAAAACATAAAGTGTAATATTTTTAAACAATACAATGTTGGGATTTATATTTATAAAAGTAAACATATATGCGTATTCACTCTTCTTCTATATAAACATTATTACAAATTTTGTTCGTATATATATATATATATATATACGATTTAGGCAAGTGCTGTGGTCTTAACATATAGGAATATTTTGCTATAAGTCTTCTTTTGTTTAACGTTTAGATTTGTAAAATTGTACACCATGGGGAATAATGGAATCAAAAAACGGTCAAAAAAGAATAAGAAATGATACATCGTTCTTTTCCGACCGTTTTTTGATTCCATTATAAGTATGAAATAATTTTCATTCCTCGTGATGTACAATTTTACAAGTCTAATCGTTATACAAAAGAAGACTGGTAACAAAATATTCCTAAGAGTGTACGTACATACGCATATATGTTTACTTCTATAAATATAAATCCCAACATTATATTGTTTAAAAATATGACATTTTGTGTTTTTAGAAAACATATTACTAATGCGAAAGAAAAAAAGGTTTAACAGACAAAATAAAAAAGAAATCCTTTGAAACAATAAAAAAATCAGTAAAGAAAAATCTGTAATGTAATTATTTAATTATTAAATAATTACATTACCGACTTTCGTTTATTTATTTATTTGTTTGTTTATTTATATGTTTATTTACTTTTAATAAATATCATATTGTTATATTTGTATTATTGCTTTTTCCAAATAATATTACCAAGAGTCATTCAGTTGACGTAATATTCACTAGTAAATTATTTACTAAAATTATTTCACGGTATTGTAACGACCTAAAAAGGCTTTCTAAAATTTTTCTTTTTTATATACTTTAGCAATAGCCAACATCAAGACGTTTTGTATTTATAAAAAGTATATTAGAATCAATATGTACTACTGTTAGCGTTAGCTTAGGAAATTAGACTCTAGGTCAGCACGTATAATTTTGTTCATATTTCGCTACTAGGCCAACGGAAAACGTACAAAGTTTTATTACCCCAGTAGACGTTCGTTACCTTCTTTGGGCCTAGCCGAAAAACTTCAACCAATGGTGGCCTATGAAGTTTTGCACGTAATTCTTTTGTTTAAACATTTCGTTAGGCCACCGGAAACACACGCTTTCTGTTTCCTTTTATGGTTTTAAACAAATTGTACTTGACCAATACCGGCTACAAGAGGTGGACCCAAGTTGGACACGTGCCATCTCCAATAATTTCTATTGTCTTTTTCCACTTTCGATCTCTTTTCGTTAGTATAAAAAGACTTGGGACCATCCTCTAGGAAGCCAGTCATTTGCTCATTTATAATTGTTACAGATCACTTCGATTATTGACCAGCGGGTCACTATTAATAATAAAAAGAAGCCAGTTTACCTAAATCTATAGTACAGTGCGGCCGTAAGTTACTTATATATAATAATCTACATTCAGTGGAAAATTAATATTTTATAAATTCTTTATTAACTTGAAAAGTATATTGAAAATCTAAAAGTTATAATCTGAAAGTATTATTGCATTATTTTGAAATTACAATTTCTTTATTTCTACTTCTAACGTCGGAAAGTGTATTAACAAATATAAACAAAAATCATAAATCTAAAAATTATTATTATAATACAATCTTCTTGCGAGAACGAATTTATAACAAATTGTGTACCAACGACCGACGAAAGATATATGTATATATATATATATATATATATATATATATATATATATATATAAATATTGTTTAATAAACCAGGAACTTTAAGGTAAGCCTGACAAATTATTTAAAAACCTTTCTTTTTCTAAATCCCTTCCGATTCTTAACGAGTTCTCGAGCTCGCGAAAGAAATCACATCCTTTCTTCTCTCTGCCACGCAATTAAATATATTTGCTACGCATCCGCTGGGCGTAGCAATACTATAACGTTCATCAATAAAATTATATTTATATTTATAAATAATCAGAACGTTACAGTATCATAATCAATAACTATACCCGGTTAAAAAGAATCACTTGATTAATCATGTGATTATTCACGGGATTAATCACAAAATTTATCATGAAATTAATTACATGATTTATCACGAAAGTTATCACAGGATTAATTATGTGCTTAATCACGTGATTAATCATGTAATATTATCGAGAATTAAATCCCGTAATAAATCCCGTAATAAATCCCGTGATTAGTCATGTGAGAAATCACGTGATTATCAGCTGATATTTCATAAAATATTTTTATTAAAAATATTAAACCATGAATTGAAATTTGGGTAAAAACTATAATTTTTTTTTCTAAAGAGAAAATTAAAAAGTAGTTAAGCTACAGGATAATAATTATTTTTTTATTTTTCATTAAAACCTACAAAAATACCTCTATTCATTAGTTGAAATAGAGTATGAGAAATCAGGCGAAAAAAATCATTATTTTAGATCAAACGAAACTGTCAGTTTATATGCTCTGAACTGTCTTATTCTTTTCGTGCGCATTCGCTTACCATAAAGAAATCAATCGCTAAAAAGCGCGGTAGCCCTCTAACGAGCAATTATCAGTACTATTATACATATTCATATCAATTTGTATAATAGTACTGATGATTGCTCGTTAGAGGGCTACCGCGCTTTTTAGCGATTGATTTCTTTATGGTAAGCAAATGCGCACGAAAAGAATAAGACAGTTCAGAGCATATAAACTGACAGTTTCGTTTGATCTAAAATAATGATTATTTCGCCTGTTTTCTCATACTCTATTTCAACTAATGAATAGAGGTATTTTTGTAGGTTTTAATGAAAAATAAAAAAATAATTATTATCCTGTAGCTTAACTACTTTTTGAATTTTCTCTTTGAAAAAAAATTATAGTTTTTACCCAAATTTCAATTCATGGTTTAATATTTTTAATAAAAATATTTTATGAAATATCAGCTGATAATCACGTGATTTCTCACATGACTAATCACGGGATTTATTACGGGATTTATTACGGGATTTAATTCTCGATAATATTACATGATTAATCACGTGATTAAGCACATAATTAATTCTGTGATAACTTTCGTGATAAATCATGTAATTAATTTCATGATAAATTTTGTGATTAATCCCGTAAAAAATCACATGATTAATCAAGTGATTCTTTTTAACCGGGTAATCATTACTACAAGATTATAATCATTGATTACCCAATGTAGTTGTAGAATTAATCGTTGAATATATTGTAATTAATAATTATGATTTTGTAGTTATTATTATAGTTATTGATTGTAATACCGTGAAATAATTACAGTATATCATAGTTTTACTATAATAATTATAATATATCATAGTTCAGTAAAGTAAATAACTGTAGTTTTTGTTATAGTATTTTTTAAAAGGGTTATAGTAAATATTAGGTTATATAACCATAGTTCTATCTATATTTATTTATCAAATGTTTTATATCATAATAAAAATTGTTACTACCGACTAATAAGGCTTAAAAATTTAAAAATATGATAAAAACGTTATAATGAATGATTTAGTAAACTAATGAAATTACAACAAGATATTAAAAGAAATATCAAATGAATGTTTCCTTACGAAAAATAAACTTAAATACACACCGAAAATAACACTGTAATCAGCACTTAATCAACACTAAAATTTTGAGGATTATTTCGTATACCGAAAAAACACCAAAAAAACACCCGAAATTTAAGAGTGCTTTTGATTTTGGTGTGCACCCAGTGTTAGGTATTCATTTTGGTATACACTCCATTTTAGTGTGCATGATGTGTACACTCAGTTTTGGTGTACACAGTGTATACACCCAATTTTGGTGTACACAGTGTATACACCAAATTCTGGTATGCACAGTGTATTTTTAATTTTAGCATACATATAATTAAAAATTTTATTTCTGTAATTATAGGTAAACATTAAAATTAGGTATACACGATGTAGACCAGTTTGAGGTACAAATAAATATGAATGCCTAAAAACAAAATACAGATAATAATAATTAAATTTATTAAATTTAAAGAAAATAAATAAATTTGTAAATTTAAATAAATAATTGATAATTATAGAAATTTATTGATACAAAAATAGTTTTTATTTTTTTTTATTATACATTAATCTCTTTATTAATAATAATACATTATAAAAATACTAAAATTATTAGGAATAACTTTTGTTACGAATTTTATTTTATTATTAAGCGACTAATATAATATTAAATTATAAAAAAGTCACTTCTTGTAGAGGATGCGTAGATGCCAAGAATTTAATCATAGTTTGAATAATTAAACCAATTATCAATTACGTGCCATTTAATTAATAACTAAAACTTTAACTATTGATTAAACTCTCGTATAATTGATAACTAAACATTTAATCATCATTTAATTGATATATAAAACTTTAATTTTCGATTAAACTTCATATAATTGAAATCAGTTAGCCATTACGGGTCATTTAATTGATAAGTAAAATATAGACTATCAAAAAAACTCTTAAATGATTGATAATTCGAATTTAATTCTCAATTAAACTTTACATAATTAAAATTAGTTATCAATTACGGGTCATGTAATTGATAACTTAAATTTTAATTATCAATGCAACTCTCATGTAATTGATAATTGAAATTTAATTCTCAATTAAACTTCAGATAATTAAAATTAGTTATCAATTATGGGTCATGTTATTGATAACTTAATTTTAATTTTTAATTAAATTCTTATTTAATTGATAATTAAAATTTAATTCTCAATCAAACTTCAGATAATTAAAATTAGTTATCAATTATGGGTCATTTAATTGATAACTGAATTTTAATTTTTAATTAAACTCTTATTATTGAAGAATTAAAATTTAATTTTCAATTAAACTCGTATATGATTGATAATTAAAATTTAATTCTTAATTAAACTTAAGATGATTAAAATTAGTTATCAATTATGGGTCATTTAATTGATAACTGAATTTTAATTTTTAATTAAGCTCTTATTTAATTGATAGTTAAAATTTAATTCTCAATTAAACTCTTATATGATTGATAATTAAAATTTAATTCTTAATTAAACTTAAGAGAATTAAAATTAGTTATCAATTCTGTGTCATTTAATTGATAACTGTACTTTTAATTATCAATTAAACTCTCATTTAATTAATAATTAAAATTTAATTCTTCATTGAACCTCAAATAATTGAAATTAGTTATCAATTCTTTGTCATTTAATTAATAACTTAACCTTTAATTATCAATTAAACTCTCATTTAATTGATAATTAAAATTTTATTCTCAATTAAATTCAGATAGTTAAAATTAGTTATCAATTCTGTGTCATTTAATTGATAACTGAATTTTAATTTTTAACTAAACTCTTATTTAATTGATAATTAAAATTTGATTCTCAATTAAACTTTAGATAATTAAAATTAGTTATTAATTATGGGTCATTTAATTGATAACTGAATTTTAATTTTTAATTAAACTCTTATTTAATTGATAATTAAAATTTGATTCTCAATTAAACTCTTATATGATTGATAATTAAAATTTAATTCTCAATTAAACTTCAGATAGTTAAAATTAGTTATCAATTATGGGTCATTTAATTGATAACTGAATTTTAATTTTTAATTAAACTTTTATTATTGAAGAATTAAAATTTAATTTTCAATTAAACTCGTATATGATTGATAATTAAAATTTAATTCTTAATTAAACTTAAGATGATTAAAATTAGTTATCAATTATGGGTCATTTAATTGATAGTTAAAATTTAATTCTCAATTAAACTCTTATATGATTGATAATTAAAATTTAATTCTTAATTAAACTTAAGAGAATTGAAATTAGTTTTCAATTCTGTGTCATTTAATTGATAACTGTACTTTTAATTATCAATTAAACTCTCATTTAATTAATAATTAAAATTTAATTCTTAATTGAACCTCAAATAATTGAAATTAGTTATCAATTCTTTGTCATTTAATTAATAACTTAACCTTTAATTATCAATTAAACTCTCATTTAATTGATAATTAAAATTTTATTCTCAATTAAACATCAGATAATTATATTAGTTATCGATTACGTGTCTTGTAATTAATGACTAAAAGTTTAATTATTAATTATTAATGGATAATTACTTATTTGCACAAGCCTGGTATTGAAATAAATAAATTCAACATTTAAATTGTGTTCTGAAAATTGTTGCATAAAATGTTGTTTTTCTCAAAATTAATTATTTAATTTATTTCCTTAAATTCAAAATAGTTCTGGCGATGAAATATTGTTCTAATCAAGTTGAAATTTTATATTTTTCTTCAATCGTATATTAGCATCAAAATTGTAATGCAGATTTATAATCCGATAAGGTCAAACATACTTTTTTGAAACTTTGCTAGATAAAACATGTGATAATATAATTTTATTAAATAAATAATTGTTATAATTGTCATAATGGATTATAAATTTTCTTATTTTTTGACTTCGAACAATTTTGCACCACAATTATCTTCATTTTGTATATTTGAATATATATCTCCATCCGCATGCCTGAAAATTGAAAAGTTCATCGCCAGAAGTCATTTAAAGAAAGTCTAATTTTTATTGAATTTTTACACATATTTCTTAATTATTAGAATAAAATTCACTATTTGAAACTATGTAGAGCAATTTCTTGATGATTTTAATGTATATTTCAATATAAAAAAGAAGGAGACTAATTAAATTACATAATGAAAGAAATAGTTTTCAAGGTAGACGGTATCCTTAACAAATAAAATTTCAAAAACCTTTTTTTTAATTGCGATATCTCGGTAAATAATTAGTGAATTCTAACGAAATTTTCACCGTATATTTAGAAATAATTGAAGAATATAAAAATATATAATTTACGTAAAAAAAATGTAATTTTTAAATAAATAATCAATTTTGCAATAAACAAATTCCACAAACTTCTCGGTGTCGCAGCTGAAATTTTTTTTCGCATTTTTATTCATTAATTAATTATCTAAACATCTGCACAATAAAATTTATATGCTCTCTATTCATAAAAAAGTTATAAATATTTTAATATGTTACATAGCGGCTTTGGCAGACGCGCGGCACCTACCGCTACGCCTGATGCTGAGCTTCCCGACACACTCATATTATCTATAATTTTTCACGCCGCTTAGTAAATCGTTAGAATACTACATTACTCTACTAGTGAAAAAATAGGTCATTTCCTCACGAGTCGTTTTGTCACTCGAGCGTAGCGAGAATGACAAAAAAGACGAGTGGGTAACCTATTTTGCCACGAGTGGGGTATAGAATTTTTTCCAACAACGTGAGTGGAATTCGATTTTGGTGCCTGTTTTGAGTGAGCAAAACACCAAATTCCCCCACTGTGTGAGGAAATATGGTATTTTGCACCGCGTTGGGAAATAGTACATTTTGTAACGGGTATGAAAAAGCTTTATTTACGAACCGAGTTTCGTAAAAAAGCTTTTTTATACCAGTTGTGAACGGTATTTTTTGCTATGGGAATCAAAAAAGAGCGATTTTAAATTTTTAATGGTTTTAACGATTTTAATGGCAAAAAATTAATTATATGTTATTTGATATTTATTTATACTTATTTCTTAATACATTTATTTATTTTTATCACATAACTTTTCAATAGTTTGAAAAAACCTTAAGGGTATGGTTTCACGCTACTTTACCGATCGAAAATTATAATTTTATAAAATTACAATTTTTGAAAAAACTATACATCGGAATGAGTTTTCCTTTTATAGATCACTTTATTTAATTTCGATGAAGGGCGGGAACTCTAAAAATTAGCGGAAAAAAGCGTTAATCGAAGATAATTAGAAAAACAAATTTCTCAGTTCGGAAAAATCAAATTTCTCAAAAACCGTGTTTCGTAGGGAAATTTCCTATTCAGGATCATTTTATTTTTGAAAAATGAAGAGCGGAAACATGGTTTGATAAATCATATCGCAAAAAAGCAAAATAACATTTTTCTAAAAAGATGCGATTAGCTGTAAGAATACAATGGCCGTGCAAGAAGCCATGTTTCATAGTTGACATCAATGCTAATGTCTAGTTTGGTACGCGCCAACTTCAAATTCGAATTTTAAATGTAAATTGAATTTGTTTTATATGTACAATTTCTACAAATGAACACTTTTTCAACATAAAACTGTTTTATTTTATTTAAAACATAAATATGTAAAAAATTTAATATTATAAGAGAGAACAATATAGTTTACATCATTTGCGAACTCATTATTTTTTTTTAAATTTTCATTATAGCAAAATAAGTAATCTATTCTAATAAAATATTTAATATTTAATATTCTATTTAAATAATTGTAAATAAGTGTTACTAACTGTAAATAACTGTATTCCGAATAAAAAGATAAATATTAGGAAAATAATGAATTTGAAAAATAGATTTCTACAAATTTTTCAAAAATAATATTATGAATTTTATTTTATACTCATTACACCAAGATTAAAAAAATTAAGTGATTTTTCTCACGTTTTTTCAAAGTCTTATCTTAATAAAATTACTTATGACTGTTTATTTTTCAAAAACCATAATTATCAATAAAATTAAGTAATCCTTATTATTCGCTTTTGAAAACATTTTCATTCTAAAAAGGTTAGGATATGCCAAAGTTTCGCTAATTTAATAAAGTCATTCAAAAAATATTTTGTTTCAAACGAACAAACGAATAGATTACTTATTTTGCTATAATGAAAATTTAAAAAAAAATAATGAGTTCGCAAATGATGTAAACTATATTGTTCTCTCTTATAATATTAAATTTTTTACATATTTATGTTTTAAATAAAATAAAACAGTTTTATGTTGAAAAAGTGTTCATTTGTAGAAATTGTACATATAAAATAAATTCAATTTACATTTAAAATTCGAATTTGAAGTTAGCGCGTACCAAACTAGACATTAGCATTGATGTCAACTATGAAACATGGCTTCTTGCACGGCCATTGTATTCTTACAGCGGATCGCATCTTTTTAGAAAAATGTAATTTTGCTTTTTTGCGATATGATTTATCAAACCATGTTTCCGCCCTTCATTTTTCAAAAATAAAATGATCCTGAATAGGAAATTTCCCTACGAAACACGGTTTTTGAGAAATTTGATTTTTCCGAACTGAGAAATTTGTTTTTCTAATTATCTTCGATTAACGCTTTTTTCCGCTAATTTTTAGAGTTCCCGTCCTTCATCGAAATTAAATGAAGTGATCTATAAAAGGAAAACTCATTCCGATGTATAGTTTTTTCAAAAATTGTAATTTTATAAAATTATAATTTTCGATCGGTAAAGTAGCGTGAAACCATACCCTTAAATCATTAAGAATTTTCATCACACGGTTTATTAATATTACACTTACAAACCAAAATCAATACTTTGCATAAAGTACAAATTCATAAAGTATTTTTTTAAATTATTATTAATGCTTTATGTAAAAGTAGTAAAATATGTTAGAAAATAAATTTATTAAAAAAGAATTAAAATAAGTATTAAATAATATATAAATTATTCTCTAAAGATTTAATACTTGGCTTGGAAAATTATAGATAATATAAGTGTGTCGGGAAGCTCAGTGTCAAGCGTAGCGGTAGGCGCCTCGTGTGTGTCACAGCCATTATGTAACATATTAAAATATTTATAATTTCTTAATGAATAGAGAGCACATCAATTTTATTGTGCAGATGTTTAGATAATGTTTAGATAAAGATCGGCTTAGGGATTAAAGTTGTTATTGTTAAGTCGTAATATTTTCTCTCATTAATGTATGTGTAAGGGCTTTGTCACGCAAGAATAACGAGAGAGATGTTAGCTTGTCTCAGTTGCCATCTCCCCTTTCTTTTTCTTAAGGCGACCTCGGAACTTAATTTAGGTTTCATTTCTTAGTTTACAAATCATACTTTTAATACATGAAATTTTTCAGATTTTTTAATTTTCCACCATTCTTTGATACCCATAGAATGGTGGAAAACTTATAAATCCAAAAAATTTTACAAAATAAAAGTTTAATTTGTAAACTACGAAATAAAAATTTAGCCTAATCTCCGTAGTCGCCTTAAGAAAGATCCACTCAAATTAAGTCAAAAAGATTGATGCTTTTTTCTTTCTTTTAGTAAGTGTTTCTAGCTACGTTATAACGTGTTGAATAAATTCACACAGCTTTTACCGATTACTTAAAACGTTTATTTAAAAATTAATTAAACAATTGCACAATTCACACATCATTTACAATTAGTAAATAATTATTTACTGAAACGTGAAATAAACTATTTATCGTCGTGCGTACGACAGACTAAAGCGGCTATAACTATATTGACACTGTTCACAAATCGCTTATTTTGGCACTAAAATCTGATTAAATCAGAAAATTAAACTCGTCGATCGACTTCTGATTTGGCATTTATCATAATCTGTATTCAATTATCATTAACTTTAAAGTGAATTTTTTCCTTATTGTCTCAGTGTGCTTTATTGCGTTAGTGTGAAGTCATTAGATATTGTTTCAAAATTATTCAAGTTCCTAATTTCTAATTCTGTTCCAAATTTTTATTATGATTGTTTTTTTTGTTTCTTTTAATAAAAGGGTTTTTTATGTCTTTTTAGATTTTTTCCCTTGATTATGTTGTTCATTCATTCACTTTATTTTAATATGAATTTCAAATGGAGAATGAATTTAGGAGTATTAATTTATAAAGAAAAATATAAAGTGAAGTTTCTTTTCTATAGTAAAAATTTTGTCTTAAATTAAATCAATTATTTGAGTGTTTTAAAGTTGTGTTTAAATCCAAAATTTGTGAGTATCCAAGTACGTACGGCCCTGAAACCGTACAAAACTCGGAAATGCGCGTGCACACAATAAAAAAACTGAAGTGGTTAGATGAGAAAATGCCCATGTAAGTACACGCGTATCTAATCCTGTCTTCTCTCGAATGAAGAAGAGTGGCAGAGATACGCAAAGAGAGTTGAAGCAAGCAGTGCATTGGAGCTCGCAAGCCTTGGCTCTCTTGGATCGGCTCTCTCACTGGAAAGACGTATGCTTGCTCAAGGCGATAGCTGGCGCTTGGTCTAACAAACTTCTTAAGAAGAGGCCGGACTATCTGTCTTTGTCCAATAGTGTTTTTCATCATTTATATAAACACCATTGGCTGTAACGCGAAAAAAATGGCAGCCCCCGCTAGATATTAGTCTGATGGATGAATTTTAGAATAAGAACAAAATCATTTAATCATGTAGTTTTTGAATAATACGAGACCTACCAAAAAAGATAGGTTATATTTTAGATTTTTAGTAGGTCTCATATTATTCAAAAACCACGTGATAAAATTATTTTGTTCTTATTATAAAATTTATCTATTATACTTGTATTTAGCAGCGGCTGCCATTTTTTTAGTGTTACAGCCAATGGTGTTTATATAAATGATGAAAAACACTATTAGACAAGGACAGACAGTTCGGCCTGCTCTTAAGAGGCGGCCGTATAGCTCTGTCCTTGTCTAATCTAAATTTTCGTTATTATTAATAAATTAAATATCATTACACAAAGGTAAGAGTATAGCCCAATAGATTTCAGGACGAGCAAACGATCCTATTCTATAAAAAAATACAAAATTTTCATTAGTTTTCGAGTGAGGTCTGAAACAGAATAACAGATATCAAGTTCAATTGTTTTTCCGTTTCAGACCTCACTCGAAAACTAATGAAAATTTTATATTTTTTCATAGAATAGGATCGTTTGCTTGTCCTGAAATCTATTGGGCTATACCGTTACTTTTTTATAATAATATTTAATTTATTAATAATAACGAAAATTTAGATTAGACAAGGACAGAGTTATACGGCCTCCTCTTAAGGGGATGTGAAATACCGACATTACAGTTTTCCAAGTTATTGGTTCTTAATCAAAGATTTTTAAAAATATCTCTATATTACAGTCTTCCATTTCTACTAATAAAGAGCCTAATATAGAGATATTTCTGGAAATTTTTGAATAAAGATAAAATATTTGGAAAACTGTGATGTCGGTAACTATATAGAAATCATATACCCTATTACATCCCAACGGTAGGCCGGAGTAGAACTTGATACCGACCGATAACAATTGAGTTGTTTGTTATTTACTCAAGTTTTAATCGGTGTATCTTCAAATTAAAGGTCGAGCGCAATAGATATTATTATTATGAACATCTATGCACAAGAAAAAAAATATCTACCGGTTTGTTTTTGAGAAAAGTAAGTAACGCGAAAATATTATAAACATAAACTTTTACTTTGGCGTTACTTACTTTTCTCAAAAACAAACTGGTAGGTATTTTTTTTCTTGTGCATAGATGTTCATAATAATAATATCTATTGCGCTCGACCATTAATTTGAAGACACACCGATTAAAACTTGAGTAAATAACAAAAATGCCAATTAGACAAGGACAGCGAATCCGGCCTGCTCTAAGCAAGTAACTTGTTCGTTGCAATGAATAATTAAACATTTATACTTTGTAATTAAAATATTTTTATAAATTTCAATAAATAAAGAGCTTATCCAAATAACATTCCCTTACTATTAACCCGTGTTAAGCCTCGAATGTTAACGCGTTTGGTTCTTAACAACAAGGGGCTTTTCACATAACAATAAATAACTAACCAAATACTTCTAAAGAGTCTGCAAAAGCTAGACAAGACGCGTTAGCTATTAACGTCTTTCAATAAATGTAACTAAGAATAAATAAAAGAACAAATGCACACAGAGTCCGCATTAGCTAGACAAGGCGCGCTGGCTAATAATGATTCTATTAATTTATTAATTTGCTATGAAAATAATAAATTATGCTCAGAATTGTTGAATAATATCAATAGTAAAATTAAATTAATAGGAGAGGAACATAAAAAATTTATAAAAATATAGCTATACTTGCCATCTACGGCAAGATATCATACACAACAATTCATGGTGCCTTTTCCTGTGGAGTGATAAGTTCTCACAAATCTTTGTTTTAAAAAAATTGAAATGACGTGACACACTTGCAAGGTGATGCCTGTATGAAAGCGCGCGTATAAAAGCCTTTTAACTAGTTCTTCTGTTCAGTAAAGTTAACGCTTGCGTTAAATTGATGTATAACGCAATTGCGCATGTGCAATGGCGACTTAAGTCAATTTTTAAAGCATGACAGATGCGATATCCTTGATAACGCACATCCCATATGGAAATAATTTATGTGAAAAACTGTAAATAATAGTAAATAATTGTAAATAACTGTTAAAAAATGTAGGAATTGAGACATAAATAATAGTTATTTACAGTTATTTACTATTATTTATTATTAATTACTATTATTTACAGTTATTTACAGTTATTAACTGTTATTTACAGTTATTTACAATTATTTACAATTATTTACAGTTTTTTATAATTATTTACAATTATTCATAATTATTTACAGTTATTCATAATTATTTACAGTTATTTACATTTTCAAAATTTTTTGAATTAGTGAATAATTTAATGTTATTAATAATTATTTAAAATTATTTATAGTTATTTACAGTTATTTACAGTTTTTTACAGTTATTTACAGTTATTTATAATTATTTACAATTATTTACAATTTTCCATAGTTTTTTACAATTATTTACAGTTATTCACATTTTTAAAAATTTTCGCCTATATATAAAATTATTGAATAAATTCGTGATAATTTTCGAAAATGTAAATAACTGCAAATAATTGTAAAAAACTATAAATAATCGTAAATAACTGTAAATAATTGTGAAAAAAGTGAATAAATGTAAATAACTGTAAATAAATATAAATAACTGCAAATAAGTGTAAATAACAGTTAATAAGTGTAAATAAAAGTTAATAACTATAAATAAGTGTAAATAACAGTAAATAATTCTAAATAATTGTAAATACGAGTGTAAATAACTATTATTTATGTCTCAATTCCCACATTTTTAAACACTTTTCTACAGTTATTTACAGTTATTTACATTTATTTACATTTATTTACAGTTATTAACAGTTATTTACAATTATATCCAAAAATTTTTTCCATATGGGATTTAACGCATAATTTTAAGAAATTAAAGCGTTATAAAACATTTATTGCTTGATTTTAAGTACTGCTTCAATACCCATACTAAAAATTTTCGTTATACTAATGCATCAGACCGTAAATATTATAATAAAGTTTTTTCAATAAATGGTAAATAACAACTTAAAATCAAAAAGTTACGTTAAATTTTTTTATTATTTAATATTTTTAGGTAAAAGTAGCGCTAGATGCTCGTCTAAGAGTGTACAATGGATTGAAATTATGTTAAATAAGTAATGAAAATAAATTTTTTAACAAATGACGAATATTTTGAAAAATTATTTAATTTTTTGTCATTTACATTGAAAAAATATTAATTTAATTTCATAAAAAAAATATGACTATTTATGAAATATAAATATTTCTTATGCAGATATACCAGTACTTTAATTTGAAAAATGTTGATGTTCTAGTGTCTGAAAATCCAGGTGCTAATAATTTGCTTATGTTTTTTCACATAATAAATTATTGAAGATTTTTGAATTTTAGTTTTGAGTTAATTTTAATATAAAAATACTATATATTATTATATCTCAATTGAAGGAATGAATTTTTGGATTTTAATTTTTAATTAATTTTAATATAAAAATAACATATATTATCATGGGTACGTTCCGTAAGTGAAATTCAGTTAGAGAATGGCAAAACCGCTAATGTGCGGCTGTTTCAGAAGTAAAAAATATAGCAGAATTTGAAATTTAAGAAAACGTGCTGGTTAAATAACTTAAAGTTTATTAAGTTAAATATGGATGTTGGAGGAAATATCTATATATTGGGGACCACTCTTGCGCGCGGCCGTTGTGCGCGCGGTGGTGGGGGGGGGGGGCTCCAGTTGGACTGTGAGGGAGGACTGCATGTATGGGGAGAGTCAGTCTATTGAAGGCGCTCAAAGCGACCGGTTCGCTGGATCTTGCGCTTGCTTAAACTTCGGTAAATACGGTACAGTTAGTCGCGTAGTGCGGGTGTGAAGTTCTCGGGATCTTTTCCACGGTGCGTGCTTGTGCTTTGAATTTCGCGATCGACATCCGTCGTCGGAGGAAGAGTGGGCGGGCTGCTCCCGTCAAGTGGCACGTCGACCAGGCTGATCCTGGCGACTTTGTGAATCGTGGGCTGCTCCCACCATAGTAGACGCGTTGGGCTGTCCCCAACGTGCGGTAGTTGTCGGCCGGGCTGTTCCCGGTGCTTGAATGCGGGCGGGCTGCTCCCTCCCCTGAGGCCTCTGGCCTTGCGTGCGGTGGATCTGCGGGACAAGTGGTGTGGTTGTGTCCGGTGGTGCGCGGTTGTGTACAGCGGTGAACGAATCGTACTTGTCGCGTGGGCCATTATTAGTCTCTCCATTCTTTCCTGTGTTCCGTGGTGCGGTCTATAGGGTTATTCTAGTGTTCTCTTAATAATTTTGTAGGTGGTGTTAATTGTGTGTTCGATACGTAAGTTTCTGTGTTAGCTAATTTAGTGTTCAAATTAGATGGTGTTAATCGGGTGTTCGATACCTAAGTTTATGTGTTAGTTAATTTAGTGTTCAAATTATATATCTTCTGTTCTCTTATTGCGAATTGTAATTTAGGTTGACCTCGGCTAAAAATAAAGAAACAACTCCAGAGGGCGCTTGCATTTAATTATTCTATGCCCCGATCCATGGCCTCAGTCCTCTATCCATCATAAACAATGGAAGAAGTAAGTATAACAAGATTTTTTTACATAATTATTAATAAATTAAATTAATATCTTTTCATATTATAAATATAAAAATAATTCATAATTGTAAAATGATGAATTAAAAATAAATCCTACCATTACAGTGTTAGGACGGGTTTTTCTAAAGAGTTGTATCTCTCACGAAAACCCCGTCCTCCATACATTTAATTTTATTTTCACCTTCCGGAGTTGAGAGATTTTATCTAAGGAGTATATTCGGCCTGATCTATACGAAAATGTCATAAAATAAACACTCCGATCACAATAATAACTCTAAGTTAAAGGAATGATTGAGTCACAAAGGTTTTTCTAATCATGTGACATAAATAAATTTTCAAAAATAGAATACGAAAAAATTTTTATTTTTTTCCTCTAATGTGATGCGCATAAGTATTACATATTATTTTTGTTTTTTTTTTAATTCAATGCGCGGAACTCAGTTTAATGTTTAAATACATATATTTGACATGGGCATTATGTCATTTTAAAAGACAATGTACAATTTATTTTTACACCATTTCTAAGTACTAAAAACAATTACTTAATTCCAATAACGAAGGATACTCATGTAAAAATTACTTACTTCAGACGTTTTTATTTAAATTTAAGATTTTTTTTAATTGAACGTGCTAAACTCGATTTTCGTATGCAATTAACTGCCTAATATACATGATTTATACACTAAAGTGCGGACACATAATTTATATGAAAATACCTAATCATACCAAATTTTACTCAAATTTAAAGTATACCTTATAAAAATCAGTTATGAGTGTTATTATGAAAAGGATTGATTTGTTTTTCTATTCATTTGAATTTTCATAAAAATATGTAGTTTTTAAAATAATTATTACTTTAACGTCTAATTCTGTTCAATGTCTGTCCAAGTAACTTATTTCTGTGGCATATTTATTAATTTTTATGAAGTACATTGAAAAAAATATTTTTTAGATAACTTAAAAAAAAAGAAAATTATTTAATTTTATCGACGGCCCCTAACTATATAATCCTATCTCCGAGCTCCGAATCATAACAGCTTACGTCGTTTTTATAATAAAGGTCAGTGATATAAAATTGAAATATGTCGGACATTCTTTATTAGTTTAATAAATCCACTTGAGTAACAATTACTTGCAAAACTCCCACAATATATCTCTAATAAATTTACATACTTAAATAAAATTTTTCACTTATATGAATTCATCAAAAGTACATTCTAAAAATCTTTACAATTAATTTATTGTCAACCTGCGAAAATTTTCTAACGCAAGGTGCGCTGATTTCCTTTTATTATTTATGCAATATTGTATAAAATTATTTATTATAATAATTTTAAAAATAACTTATTTGCTGATGACAAGGGTGGCCGGCGGAGCAGCATTGCCGGCTCTCCTGGTCTCCCATGCCTGCTCTGGCTGCATTGACCTCTGATTATTTGCTTCCCTTTTTTTTATTTGTCGGTATATCTACACCACCGGTGCACTTCAATCCACGTGTATGACAACTCGGGTCGTTGTCCACGGAACTCGTGTCGTTAATTTTTTTTTAATTAAAAGCTACACAGTGACAAGGTGGAAATTTGAAGTTGCAGCTGCAGCCTCGCGGGCTGCAGCATACACGTAATGCTCTTAGGCCTGGTCGCGCGCGTCTCTCTAGAAAATTTTTCTTCGCTTGACAATCTTTCGTCAAGCCAGCTTCAAACGTTTTTAATTGTTGTGGGGGAGAGCGCGAAGACAGAGAAAGGTAGTTCTCTCTCTCCGTTGCTCTCACCCGTCTTATGCATGGGAACCGACGCTAAGTCCCCACTTCAACTCAACGAAGTAGAGAAAGAGTGGAGACGAAGCGAAGGCTCCCGTCAACGATCGAGCTTGGCTTCTTGGAAAATTGATAAAAGTGTGAAAAGAAATTGGCCTTGATACTTTTAAGACCTATTTCTTTTCATCATTGTAATAAATTAAAAGAATAAATTTAAGAGTTAAGAGGAGGTCACGTATCTCTGTCCTTTTCTAATCAAAGAATTGAGTTTTTTATAGAAACTAATAACTTTAGCAAAAAATGAAGAGAAAGCCGCATCTCGTAATAAAAAAAGCAATATTTTCTTTGATAAGAACGAATTAATTTTATTGCTTCGTTTTCAAGAAAACCTTGAAAAACTTAAATCATAGAGGTTAGGGCGGACAATTTAGTTTTTCAAGGTTTTCTTGAAAACGAAGCAATAAAATTAATTTTTCCTTATCAAAGAAAATATTGCTTTTTTTGATACAAGATACGGCTTTCTCTTCATTTTTTGAGAAAGTTATTAGTTTTTGTGAAAAAATCATTTCTTTGATTAGAAAAGGACAGAGATACGTGACCTCCTCTTAATAGGTAAATAAAGAAAATTAGGAGGCGAAAATTTTGTCACTTAACACCCCCCCTTACTAAAAAAAACTGCCGTCCCCGGTAGTAGAAGATCACGCAGGAGCAAGCATGAGAATCCAAGAAAACCTGCATCACAAAGTTAAGTATACATAATAATTACATTGATTAAGAAAAACAAAATAGCGGATGGAGGTAAGGTTGATGATTGTTTACTTGATAAGGTGTGTTGTCTTGGAAATAATTTAGAATTGAGGGAAAGATAAGGATTCCGCTTTACAAGTAATTGCTTTAGATGAAAGTAAACACAAAAAAAAATGTAACCGCATTAAATTAAGAAACATTTTTTTTACGTTGCAATATGCCTAAAGTTAAGAGAAAAAGGAATTGATTTAGCCGAAATTTTTACGCTAAAATTATAAGATTGTAAATTGAACTAAAATTTTTATCAAGATTTAAACCATTTTGTTTTAAATGTTTGTTTAAGGAACGAAAAATCTTCTTTCGTGTTTTTTTTTTTTTATACTTCTGATGCCGTTTTGAGATGGTGATGTACCGTCTTCACAGGAGGAGCGGGGTTCTCTTCCGTTTGCTCCCCCTGTTAGTGGGTTGATTTTTGTTTTTATCGCTGCCCCATAACGTTGATATGCACATTGGTCAAGCTTGATGTTGGTATATGCCAGCAGTTTATACTGGCTGTTGTCGGAGTCTACTCCTCGTTTCCTTACCTAAAACAAAAGTGTATTAAAATGTTGTTATGGTGGTTTGTCGGGTTAGTCGTATGCGCTAGT
This sequence comes from Anastatus disparis, assembly GCA_017163975.1. NCBI lineage: Eukaryota > Metazoa > Arthropoda > Insecta > Hymenoptera > Eupelmidae > Anastatus > Anastatus disparis. The sequence continues at coordinate 3,060,908 of JAFFSR010000207.1, read as the reverse complement.
TAATTAAATGCTATTTACATGTTAATTAGCAATAGTAAAGATAAAATATGTGAATTATTAGTCAAGTTCTAATTTTTCTACATATAAAGCAAGCGGTTTAGGTTCTGCAGGATTGAGGATGAGGCGTATTGCCTGTTGGAGCACTTTATACTCCGTCAAGGAAAAAGAATGCTTTTTAGCATTGTCGCAAGGTATAGAAGCGGTGGGCGGGGCCGCAATATTGGTAGCCACGTCTGCCCATGTCAATGAGTTAGGTTGTAACTCAGTCACATCGGACACCTGGTTAAAGGTGGTCTCCGGTAGTATAGGTATGTCTTGCGTGTGAACGCAGTCTTTACTATGCAATGCGTAGTTACCTGTAATTGGTTTCTTACACAGGTTGCATATAAAGTAAATGTGGTCATCATGCCGTCTTTCGGAACCGTTTGTCTGGGGTTGTGGGTCATGGCACAACAGCCTATGCGTGCGTCTATATTGTGTAGTAATGTCATCGTTACAATTACTGCACCTAGTCCAGATTTTATGAGTTTCGTTCCGTTTACGTTTCTGTCGTAAAGGCTCGGCTTGTCTTGCTTCGTATTGACTACGGGTCCGTAACAAAGCTGTTTGAGCGTCAGTTTTATGTATAAATCTTACGTATCCGTACCGGTTTTCAGTCATCTTTCCACGAGTGATATGTACGTAGTCTAATAATCCATATGGTCTAAATACAGAAGCTAAAGTCTGTACTGTGTCGTTTTTTGTTACTAAACAAAAAAGTCGGTTAGGGTCAATGTTCGTAGAGTCATTTTTATCATTAGATGTGGGTTTTTCTGAAGAAAACTGATCAAAAAATTTTATTTGGAGTCTAGTATACTTATGGTTAACGTATTCTAGTGTAGTTATCTGTTGGACAGGCCCTTGTCGTTCGAGATCTCGGATGATTTCCCAAAGGGTCTGGTCTTTGTTATTCGTCAATTGCAAGGTCTCATTTCTCGACATCTTGATTCGATGTTCGTCTAGAAATAGAGACGTCAAATCTTTATTCCTTAATTGTCTACTACAGCTGTTTGTTGTAACCCTTGTGCTGTCGTAACAGTGGTCGGGGTCTGGTCTTTGTCCGTGGCAGGTAAGGTGTCACTTCCTACACCCACAGTTAAGATTTTTAGATCATGGCAGGTTTTGGGTTGATAGCGTTTTCTTGCCCGTGGCTTGTAGGTTCCAGCGGTGCGTCTGCATCTAATAGTCTTGGCTGCCAGTATTATAACTGCAAAACACAGCAGCATTCCCAACCCGTAACTTCCATACACGGTATGTTGGAGTTCATTGTTGTTTAATTTGTGCTGTGCTATTTCCTTTAGCTTATACGAAATTTGTTGCACGTCACGATTGTTCCATTGATATTCATCCTTAAGTTGCAGAATTGGAAATAATTCCTTAGGTTTCATAAGATGGTCAGGAATACTTTTCGTCAATACATCTGTAATTTCCAGATGTAGCTTAGGTTGGTAGGTGTAAAACTCGGTACTTGTACGAGTCGTCATTCCCCCTAGGGTCACTTGTGTAGTCCTACCAGTACAACCATCAGGTATCTGAATTTTTCCAGTCCCATTTAACTGCAATATCTGGTCTCTTTGTTGGTTACAGGTAATTCGAACAGTTGTTAATTCTACTAAAGAATACAACCATGCAGCTTCATTATGAAGATAACTCCATTGAGAGCTGGGCTCGGTCAGATAGATTATAGTGCAGTGTTTGAAATGATTTTCAGTAGGTTGCGTCAATAACAGCAGTTCACAATCCTTAGAAGTCGGAACATCGAGCAATGGCCAATGAGTTTCACAAATCATCCCATAAGCATGGTTTGTACACTCGTATAAATAGTCATGGTCGAACTTTACGTATTGTTTGTTTTTCTCGTTTATCGCTAAAAACGCATGAGTTGGCTGGATTTTAGCAAAACCGAGGTGTTGGTCTTCCTATGATTGGGTAGTCAATAAAGGATACATACGGTACAGTACATATGGTTCTGTTTCTACCATAGGCAGATATAACATTACTATCAGCCGGTTGTTGTCGTAGACAGCATCTATTTTCGAGATCCTTGCTATTTCTTCAGGACTCGCATGTTTGGTAGGCATAGGTAAATCCCAATCGCTCGAATGTTCTGTAATATCCTGGCTCATTTGAGTTAGGAGCTGGGGAGTCAATAGTTCGCAAGGTAGCTTTCCTTGTAATAGATTTTTAACTAACTTGATTAACTGTTTGAGGGCTTCTTGAGTCTGTTCAATAGCCACAGTTAAACGGTTATATTGGGCAGTGAGACTTCGAAGATAGGAGTCTCGTTGTTGCTCAGATTCAAGTGTTTGAATCGTCTTTTCCAAGTTCTTCAGCGCGTCAGCATGGTTGTTAGTGATATTTTCTAGGCTTTTAAAATTAGTCGTTATTAGGTGAGTCTTTTGATTTGCTAGTTTGATGATTTCTTTATTATCATTTAGCAGTCTATCGATGTTCTGGTGTACTTTTTCTATTTCATCCTCCGTGACTAGCCCGAAAAGTGTGTTGCTAACACTGCCAATGATACCCAAAGGCGTCATCGATCTTTTGATAGTTTCCTGACTATTACTTGATTTGTCTTTAAAATGCAATCTAGTCAACAGGTCCTTGGCTTGGTTTTGAAATTTGTAAGTTTGACTCTGTTTTCCTAATAACACGTGCGAGTTTAACGCATTTTCGCAATCCTCGCTGTCAAAGCTTTTCAAACACTCTCTGTAACTGTCAACAGCAGCTGTTCGTTGATCAGCTATTTTGGGTTGGCATTTTAGTTTAGCGAGTTGCTCCCGGCAGTTATTAATCGATAGATTGATAACCTGGCTTATGTCTATTTGAGAGTCAATTATGTCGGTGTTCACATGTATAAGGATTTTCCACTCCGCTCGTTTTAGTCTTAAAATGCCTATTTTCTCATAATAAATGCCCGGATTAGTTTTTAAAGGCGTCAGTTTATGCGATGGTAATCCTGTGGTTTGTAGTCCATACAAGGTCACCACTGAGATTAGGGTCGTCAAGATGTAACCCTTCATAGCTGGTATTTGAGCCTGTAATGGAATTGTTAATATCGTTAAGCAATTTTAACCTTATCGATATGTTTCAATATAGTTTTATGATCGGGGGTTTCCAGCAAGATGTTATTATGCCCTAGTATATCTATTACTTTTAAGGGTGCCAAGTAATACTTCTCAAATTTTGAGGTTCGGGGCTCATTCTTTATATATACATATTGTCCAATTTTTGGCTGGAATGTCTTGACCTTTTTGTCGTAGTATTTTTTCGAAAGAAATTTCTTTCCCACTTGGTTTTGTCCCGCTGTTAACTTCATCTCCTCCAGTCTTTTAACAAGATCTGTTAGATATTGATTGTATGTCGCCAAACGATCTTTAGACGGTATTTTGAGAGGAAAACGAGCAGTTTTTCCATAAACCAATTCAAATGGTGTAAAACCCGTCGAAGCATGAACACTCGTATTGTATGAGAAAGCGGCAAATGGTGCTAAACGGTCCCAGTCCTCGTAATGTTCAGAATACGTTCTGATAAAGTCCACGAGAGGGGCGTGGCTACGTTCTAGAGCACCAGTAGTCTGCGGTCGGTAACCAGAAGAATTTAACTGAGTTACCTTGAGTAGTTGCAATAATGCCGCCATAAGGTCGGACATGAAGCTGGTACCTCTGTCAGATAGTATGGCTCTAGGTGCTCCGAATTGGCAGATTAAATTTTTAGCTAGAACCTCTGCTATAGTCGTTGCCCGTATATTCGGAATAGGAACAATTATGACGTACTTAGTCAGATGGCACTGCATCGTCAGCAAGTGGCAATTGCCCGAAGTCGTTAATCTTAACTTTCCCACCGTATCGATAGAGACTTTGTCGAAACTGTCTAGTGGTGTGTCGGTAATTACCATAGGAGCCTTTCTATTAATCCGATCTATTTTGTGTTGTTTACAAATAGAACATTTTCGTACATAATCTAAAATATCATTTCTCATGCCTGGCCAATAATATCTTTCTCTGATTTTAGCATAAGTTTGGTTTATGCCTTTATGACCACCTATCAAGCTGTCATGCAGAGTAGAAATGATTGGATTTCTTTGCTCCTCTGATGAAGATATTCAGATTTTCCGTAGCACAGGGTTATAAGAATGCCCGTGTTCTGAAACTCTTCCCTTAAAATATCACTAAGTGTTCCAGGTGCTAGATGGTTAGTCACCTTACTCGTTCTTGATATTCTAACGGCAGCAATGTTTTGCTTTTGGAATATGTCAATCGTTTGTTGTAAGAGATTACGCAAGTCCTCGCAATCTAACGAATCCTCCTCGTAGTCCTTAACTACCAATGAAAATATTTTGTGCTGCTTATAAGGAGTGATAATGATATTGCCCTTCTTAGGTTTTCGTCTTTTTATATCCCTTCGTTCTATTGCTCCAATGTCGTTTAATAGTTTTGTTATTGGATCGTGACGGTCGCAATCACCAGAGATAAAATGAATAATATTATCTCGTTGGTATGTGAGGCAATGCCTGGTGGGTTTTATTACTTGAACTCCGTCGTCAGATATGACAGCCTTTGTTGTACTCGCATCAGAGGTAAGGGGGCCATCACTCCAAGTCCATGGGTTAGGTAGAATTACACCCATAACGTCATCTGGTGCTTTAGAATATTCAATGTTAACCGATCTTTCAGTTACTTCTGGGATTGCCTGCAAGTTGGGTTTTGGTATTGGCTTTCTGATAGTCCTGGGAGTGCTACTATGTCTTGGCACAGCTGGTCGTACATTGGGTGTGGTTGATAATGCTCGCTCATGTGATCGCGGAATTATAGAGGATTCTAGGTTATCTTCGATATCAGCTTCTTCAGAACCTGCTTCTAGGTCCGTTATGAAATTTTCGACAGTGTGCTTCGCAGTACTCACAATGTTATGAGTTTCTGACAATAATGGTATGGTGGTTGGTATTGCAGTGTCCCGAGAGGGTCCTTGTTCCATTGCCCCTGGTACGTCAATCGTGATTGATTTTTTCTTTGCCGTATTTCTGCTTATTTCTGTAAGCGTTAATTTTGCTGCCATCTTATCTAAAATTTCCCGTTGGGAAGGTGTTGGTTCCTCATCTTCGGAAAAATATTTTGGCAATGGTTTTACAGGCGAATCTGCATTCTTTTCCACAAACACCCAGTCCCCTGTGTTAAACCAGTGGTCCTGGAGACTTTGTTCCAATTTTCTGGATTTGTGGGTACAGTCTCGCCTAATACGGTGTTTGTCTGCCGCGGTAAGTTTGGTGGTGGTTGCAGGTAAGGTCACAGCTAGGTCATGTCGATTGTCTTGACCTTGACTAACATCATTTATCCCTGTTGATGACAAAATCGATTTCGGAGCCATTTCTTCGTAGAAAGGCAGGTCAGAAATATTAACGCGGAAGTCACTGGCGTTTGTTTTACTTTCCGCGGTTTGATTTTTAGTAGGCGTAGTAGTTGTAAATTCCAACTGACTATCTTCACAGTCTATATCTGTCCCTTCACCTGTATCACTTGGCTGTACAGCTTCCATTTGTATAATGCAAGGATTGTTGACTTCAGTCGTTTTATTCTTTTCGACATTTTCCTGTGAACTGGATGGTTCTTCAGCTTCGGTGGTAGAAAAATCCCGGAGGCAAGTTTGACGCGGATCTTTTATAGGAGGTCGGTCGTCAGTGTAAGAAGTACTTGCCTCACTTTCAGTGTCGGATACGGTCGTAGTTTTCTTCTTGGTTAATTTTCTGCTTTTGGTTGAAGTTACACTAAGTTTACTACTGCGATCACTTGATATGTCAGTAGCTGTCAAGTTACTCAGCATGTCCTTATTGGTCACAGCCTTGCGAGCTTGACTCGCAAGTGTTTCCCGATACGCTGGTTTAGTTCGGGTAGCTGTTGGTTTTGTTACTCGTCCTTGCTGAACACCACTCGCTGCTTTTGGCGGCGTTACTTGCTTAGATCGAGTTCTTTGAGCTACTACGCTGTGCTCGAGTTCAGGTAATTTTCGTCGGTTAAGGGGACCTGGTGGTCTTCCCCGTCTTTTTGGTGGCACCGGTGGTTCTGGTTTAGAAACAGATGGTCCGATAGTTTGTGAAGGCTCGTCGGTTTCAGCAGCCGGTAGTCCTTTCAAAGTTTTCTTGCCTTTTCTGTCTAAAGTCAAAATTCTAAGCTTTGGCAATCGTTCATTAATTTCCTGCTCGGTCGGTGTTTCGGCTGGATTTCTTGACAAGGCGTCGGCATTGGTGTTTAATTTACCTGGCTTGTATCTGAATTTATAAGTATAATCAGTGAATTTCATCATCCACCGCATCAGTCTTTGCCCTGGATCTTTTCGATTGTGCATCCAATTTAAAGGTTCATGATCTGCTTGAAGTATGAATTCCCTGCTTAATAGGTAAGGTCTGAAGTGATGCATAGCATATAGTGCTGCTAGACATTCCTTGTCTGTGGTACAGTAATTCTTTTCTGCTTGGTTCAGTAGTCGCGACAGATATGCTACAGGATGGTCGAAACCATCCTTTTTCTGACTCAACACCGCTCCGATAGCATAGTCAGACGCGTCGGTAGTTAAAGTAAAAGTCCTGTTAAAATCAGGAAAAATTAGTATTGGTTGTTTAACAAGGTGTCCTTTTAACTCTTGAAAACTCTGTTCTTGGGCCTCCCTCCACTCGAATTTTGCATCCTTTTTTAGTAGGTTCGACAGAGGTCTGGAGATTTTAGAGAAATCCTTTATGAAACGTCTATAGTATCCAGCTAAACCTAGGAATTGTCGAATATTTTTAGGTGTTTTTGGCGTCGGGAATTCCTGGACTGCTTTGATTTTTCCGGGGTCTGGTTCAACGCCTTTTTCACTGATTATATGGCCTAAAAAGGTCACTTCTTTTCTCAAGAATTCTACTTTTTCCGGCTGAAGCGCAAGATTTGCTGCTCTGAGGCGTTCGAAAAACTTTCGAGTTTTCCTTTCATGCTCGTGTAAGTCCTTGGAGTAAATGATAGTGTCGTCTAAATATACTAGCATCTCCGTATTTTGTAGTCCTAGCAATATTTTATCGACCATACGTTGAAACGTTGCTGGCGCCCCCTTGAGGCCCTCAGGAAGACGGGTGTACTGGTAATGTCCGTTGGGAGTGGTAAATGCACTTTTCCAACGATCGTCCTCGTGTAAAGGTAGTTGCTGGTACCCATGAGCCAAGTCGAATACTGAATAATAGACTGACCCTCCAAGTTGGTCCAAAATGTCAGTTATGTTTGGCAATGGATAAGTATCCCCTATTGTCTTCTTATTAAGATTACGGAAATCGATGACCATACGCCACCGCGGGTTTCCGTGTTTGTCAGGTTTCTTAGGCACTATCACAACTGGGTTATTTGAGGGTGACCAAGATGGTTCGATAACCCCGTCTTTGAGTTTCTTGGCTACTTCGTCTTTTATCACTTGTTTATGAATAGGCGGATGCCTATATTGTTTAGTATTTATTGGAATATCGTCGGTCGTTGGTATCCTATGCTCAGTTAAATGGGTAACTGGTAGAGGATCTCCCGGTAGAAGAAATACATCATGATATTCAGTGAGTAATTTTTCTACATGTGCCTTTTCCTCGTGGTTTAGATGGTCCAATGCCATGATGTCCAGGAGTTTTTGCACTCGTTGATAAGGGGTGGTGATACGCCCTTCATCAGTCTCGGTCATGGTATCTGAATAAAAATCAGGGTCCACATATTCAAAAGGTAGGATCTCTCTAGGATTTATACTTATGAAGGCATCCTCTTCACTGGTGTTTATTACAAAGATTCTACATTTTCCATTGTCATTGCTGACAAGTCCTTCTCCAAGAAACACCTGGTCATTACCTACGTCAATTCGAGGTAAATATCCTTCTTTAAGAGTGGTGTTTTTTAGATTTAGTTCCAATATTTGCCTGCTTCTACTAGGAATACAGTAATGGGTCGCAGTTTCGCTCAAAGAATCCCCTGAAGTGTCTAATTGGTCGATGGAACTGCCATGGGTAGCATCATTAGTATAATTGGTCTTATTCTGCTCTTGATCGATAAAGGGAATGGGATGCATGGCGTCTCCAGATATCATGAGCGCGTGGTTATAATAAGATATAACGGCATCTTCCTCCTTAAGGTAGCGTCTATTAATCCATCCTGATCGATGGGAAAGGTTGGTCCTACTAGATGGAATTTTACTGGTCTTTTCCTTAGAGTAAGCCAAGTGGTACCATACGTTTTTATACATTCGTTAGTAATACCACTCAACTCAGTGCTTCGAGTAGGATCGTATGGTATATGTCGCGTAAAGCAGTGCACTTTACCAAATTTACCGCTGCACCGTTATCAATCATGAAGGTCATCCAAGGTTGTTTCCCTTCAGTCACATATAATCTGATAGCCGTAGGTTCGTCTATTTCACTATCGTTGTCAGTAAGTCCCCTATACGTGGAAACTCGTTTGCAGTCTCGTTTATCAACATCACCTGTGTTGAGTTCTGCTGAGTCGGTGGTTGAGGTGCATTCGGTATTACAAGTTGAGATGAGCTTGGTGTCACTTGTCTCTTGATCGTCGACTCTTGGTTGCGACGAGCCAGCTGCCAGTTTAAAGCAGGCTGATTATTGAATGCAGATTGTCGTGGAGCTTCAGTCTGATTTGGAGGTATCCGGTTATAGTTATTAGGTGTTCTATAAGCATTATATCCAGGCTCATACCCTTGTGGTCGCTGATAATTAGTCGAAGGTCTCTGTCCTCCGGGCACATAAGGGTTGTATAAACGAGCATCCTGTGAGAACATCTGCTGCTGTTGCTGGGTATACTGCGGTCGAGGTGTGTAATGATTTTGATTAAACCTCTGTGGTGAGTTATTCACGTTATAATCCTGTGGTATTTGTCTGATTTGAGGTTGATTGGTCCTTTGCACATTATAGTTTGTGCGTCCCTGCCTTTGCTGGAATCCAGGCGGAGTATTATTATTCACCATGGGTTGAGATGCGTAGTTTGGGCTTTGATGCCGGTTTTGTCCATTATTCCAATTGTTGTTCGGATTTCTTGGCTTCCAATGATTTTCGGCCGAAAATTCGGTCTGTTCCCAGTTTACCTTGGGCATTTGTCCATGAAATTTATATCTGGTGTCCGGCAGTATTTTTGCTTCCATGCGAGTTTCTATACGCACTGCATCTTTATAAGCGTCAGCTAGGGTGGCGGGATTTTTACCATCCACTTGTACAGATATATCGGCAGGTAGCCCTCTTATGAAGATGTCCTTTGCCGCGTATTCTAAAGGTTTTATCATGTCGTTCAGGTTAGCATCAGTCGCTCCTGGAATGTCGTCCTTTAGAACATTCTTAGCCCCACTGAGCAGAATGTTAAGTCTATCGTAGAAAGCTCCTACAGTCTCTCCTTGTTTCATCCTCATGTCATTTATCTTGGTAGTATAGTAAGTATACGTCTTGCCCGATGCGAATCTAGTCTTCAAATGATTCACTAAGCTGTCGATGTTGGCAAAGGAATGTCCATATGTGCAGTCTCTAGCATTTCCGCGCAACTTCGTTAGCACGGCCTTGACATACTGTCCTTCACTTCCTGCAGGCACATATTCTTTTCCATTACGAACATCTTGTATAAAGTCTTTTAAAGGCATATTATGCCCGTCAAAGCTGCGCAGGCCCTGCAGGGCATTATGTAAGGCGAAGCTATTCGCCATAGCCGTCATCATCAACATAGATGGATCGGCTTGTCCGTCTCGGTTTTGAGCGTCATTCGTGTTGTCTGGCATTTCTACTTCCGGTCCCCGTAATTCGTTACCTAGTCTTGCTAAAACCCCCAAATAATAAAAATAGACTAATTTTAGTGATTACCTACGGCAATACTATCCTTGAATTCAATTTCTAGCTATAGGTTCAATTCGCAGAGTTTCGCACCTAAAAGGAGAATTTACACAGTTAGTGAATTCAAGGTTTTATTTGTTCAATTAAAATCTGGTGAGTTGCCACACATTTAACGTTTAAAAATAATACGCAAAGTAATTAATAAAGAACAAAAAGTTTTTTTAAATTAAACAAAGAAAATAAGATAAAGTTGAACATTTTTTTGTTTTTAATAATTCCCTCAGTATGTTCAGAGCCGTATACATAGTATATGCGCGTTCATCGACCCTACTTTCGAATCAGTCAATCCACCTTACTTTTCGCGTTCAATGAATTGTAGCAACAAAAGGATTCCGCAATCTCACGGCTACAGTTTGAATTTTAGAATTAAGGTACACAGTGCATTAATTCCTGTTATTTTGGAAATAGAAGGAAAAAGATTTATATCGGTAGCTGCAGTAGCTAATGAAAAATCATTGCCTAGCAACAATCCCCAAACGTATTAGCATTGTATCCTGATGATATTATGTTAAAGGAAGAAATTTGGAAGGATTTAGGATAAAGAAGAAGCAGAATTTAAAAAGTTATTAATAGTGATCTAGAACCATACGTTATATTAAAACATGGTGGCGCAGTAGATTTTTATGGCGATAATTATTGGGTGTAATTTTAATTTTAAATAAAAGAGTATGGTCACACAGAATGGATCAACACGATTTAACGGAACGACAGCAATGATCTCCGAAGAAAATGGAGTTTTTCAAGAGGTTATAACAATTACAACAATTACACGGTATTATAAACGGAATCTACCGTGATGGTAACAGGCACGATCTTCTCCAACAATCGAGATTATTCAGAAGACCATTATATTAAAATTACTTATTGGAAAAAGAGGAAAATGTGTTAGAGTTAGATAGCTTTCAGTAACAAGAATGAAATAAATTCTTGCGCTTGCTTAATGACAAGCCGAGAAGTTTACCATAGTGTAGGAGTGTTGGACAGAGCCGATAATATGAAATTGCTAACGCGAGAAACTCAGAGTGTGGCACTCCATTAAAGAAAATTTGAGTAATAACGATTTAGACATTTGAGAATAATTGTTAATTCTTGTGATTTAAACTTACTATACTTTTAAGAAGGATACAGAATTTCTTTTATAGATTTCTTCCTTGCTTGAATTATGGAAAAAGAATAAAAAATAACGTACTCGGATTGGAACTCATACATAACATATTAAGGGTCGCTTTACAAGCGTTGACTTCTCGACAAGAGAGATATTTTAGAAACTGCAATAAAAATAGAAAAAGAAAATAATAAGAATTTTTTTAGCAAAAATCGCTAAACAATTCCGAGGAATAGAATTTACGCCGTCAAGTTAGGAACAATCCTCCTAATCAACGGGTCTATGGTGGTACGATTTAAAAGGAAAAATAAAGAGTTTTTCGTTATATGTTAGGGCGGTGAGTGGCGACGGTTTAAAGTTTTAAAAACGTCTTATAACCGAGGAGAAAAATAAAGTAGAAAATATGAACATTATAAAATTTTTCTAATTAATGCGACTAGGACGTGAGTGCATTGCAGCCACTAACTCCAACGTCGGGACATATTAGCTTTTGTTTTGAAGTCAATGAAGGAAAACCGGCAATGCAGTGCCAGCCGGCCAACAATGTAACAAACCAAGAAATAGTAAAGATAAATACCATTACAAAAAATCATAGTTCAAAGGCATTTTTGCGTAAGTGAAAAACAGGAATGACAACGAGACGGTAAACAGTCGGTCACTTGTTTACCTCTCCCCCTTACTAAGTTTATTGTCGTCCCCGACAATTAATCTCAGTCAGAGTGAATATTAAACAAATGGTGTTTAAATCCAAAGTCATTAAAATAATGAATTTATATTGTATTACAATTAAATATATGAGAAGGGTTAGAAACTGACATTTCATATAGAAAATATAATAGATTAACGAAAGAAAAGAAAAAAAAAGGCGAAATTTACTCAATTATAGAGTAGAGTTAGAGTTATTATTCTTCTTTATACTGTTATAAACGGATACATGAGTTTTTGTATCTACGTAAAATTATTGGATATCTGTACCGTTTTTTTTTTTTTTTTGTTAATACAAAAAAAAATGTCAACTAACGATTTGAAAGAAATAAAATTTTTTATCGATTGTTATCGATTGCGAATGGCAAAAGGGATATGACTTTACAAGTTTTAAATGCCATATTTAGAGAAGAGTTAGAGATTTATTAATTTATTTAGAAAATACAATAAATTAACTAATAAGAGGCGAAATTTACTCAAGTATAGAGTAGAGTTAGAGTGATTATTCTTCTTTAGACTGTTATAAATGGATACGTGAGTTTTTGTATTTACGTAAAATTATTGGATATGTGTACCGTTTTTTTTTTTTTTTTTTTGTTAATACAAAAAAAAATGTCAACTAACGATTTGAAAGAAATAAAATCCTTTATCGATTGTTATCGATTGCGAATGGCAAAAGGGATACGACTTTACAAGCTTTAAATGCCATATTTAGAGAAGAGCCATTTAGGAAATTTAGGAGGTTTTAACAGGATCGTTTAGTTTTGAAGACTATTTAGAATTCTGGTATTTATTATGAATTTGATCAATAGTTTATTTTTCTTTTGCGTGGTAAAATAGAATTTAAGTTAAATCATTTTTATGGTTTCTTTTACTTTTCCATGTTTATTTGAGAATAAAATAAAAAAAATAAAAAAAATAGCGTGAGTGAAATTGTATATTAAAACGTACGCTGGGTTCGAATTTTCCAGAGGAGTAATATAGTTTAAAAATTCAATTAAAAGAAGAATGTGTACTTGAGGTTAGTATATTGGTATTATTATAAAATCAATATCGATCATAACCGGTAATCAGCGAGTACTTAATGTGGAATAGGATTCCAACATTACCAAATTACTATGTTTTGACGCACGAATTGGAAACTAAAAGTTACGATTATTTGTTTGTTATGGTACGTTTATTTAGATACAAAATTATTGATGATTATTTAGTTCTTGGAATAACTTAATGCGAATTTCTTAACCATATATGTTTTCCTTTTTTTTTTTTTTTTACGAAAAACAAATAAAGCAAAAAATAGATATATAAAAAAAGTTTTATATGAGAAAATTGAAAATGTTCGATAGCAATAATGAAGGTAGTAACATTATCAAAATTAAATAATTCGGTAAAATGTTAAAGATTTCTTCGGAGGTTTATGTTTAAGTTATAACCTGAGACTATTTGAAGATATTCTTTTCTTCACTTGTTCGATGTTGGTTGTCAATATTATTTTTCGGGTAAAAAAAAAATTGAAAACGGTTTCCCGTGCGGGAGTGACGTAGATTAGCAAGGAGTAACCAGGTAATTTTAAGTTAAATACATTTACGACTGTTTGGCTCGTTCTCGAGATTTAATGATTCACATTGTGATCGAAATTTTAAGAGTTATAAAAAGATGAACCGATGCTATTTTCAAGTTGATCAATAATTTTATATTATGTCTAATAACTTTTTAGGAAGGTTTGAGAAAATGAAAGAAAAGATAAACGTTTTGGATAGGAAATTAATGGTTAGGACAGCTTTAGGAATTAATTTAAGTAATCTTAACCACATCATGTTTAATTGTTGTTTTGGTGCTTAATAGTCCGGATAGATCTAACAGAATTTATCAAAATGAATTTATTTATTTTACCGCCATTTATTAAGCGGGCTGGAGATTAATCTATTACTCCCAAAGTGTAAATACACAGGGAGTACATTTTTTTTTTTTTTTTTTTAAATCAGTTTGAATATAAGTATCTACAATTATTACTGCACGAAAAAATTATTGCGGGTTAGGTATAAAAGAAGAATGATAGTAATACCTCGGTATGGCATACAATATGACAAAAACTCCTTGAATACCTTAGAAGTGTTGAATTAATTTCGAACTTTTACAGGTTTTCAGCCTTAGGAGTTAGAATAAAGATAGAACTGATCAATAGTTTTACCTTTTTTTATTTTTTTTGAATTAATATTTAGAAGTTATTGTTAAACATCAACTTATTTAACGGCCAATCCAATATCTATTTGTAAATCGATTTGTTACTATATTCTATTTATTGAATGTTAAGATTGACTGAATTATTTTCGGGTCAATTTGCGTCGCTTGGATGAACGTATCATCATAGGGGAAAAAAAAAATTACCTAAACATTGAAATTTAATTGAATAATAAAAGAGAAGCTTTAATATGAACATTTATAGTTAAGTTAAAATATAAAAGAATAGTATTATATTACTAAATGGATTAAATATTAATAAAATTATTTTTTTAGGACATACGATGGTAGCATATCCAGAGTATAAAATAATAATAAAAAAAAATGATTTTACCTAGGTTTATCCTAGTTTTTGTCAACCTTGAATTCACTACACGGTGTTACACTAACACTCTATATAACTGCTAATTTTTAACACTGCAATTTTATTCACTAACTAACGATTTTCAGTTTATGATAATTATTAAATTTCGGTAAAAGTTACTGTATTGCTGCTGGAACAAGACTGATGCGCGTTGTCTTGTCCAGGTAGCTTATATACTTATGACCTAGTAGGAGAGGTACCCTCTCTTCTTGAGGTGTGCCATCTTTATAACTAAATTTCAAATATTATATTTCTCTAATTCCCCTCCCTGCAGTTGCACTTCTCTATGGGAACGCATCAAATTTTATTTTACCTAACCGTTTTTACTGGAAACAGTAGATTCTACGCTTGCAGTTTTTGGTGTCGGAGTCACATATTTAGATAAAAAGTATGAAACCTAAACTTTTGAGCAAAACGATATTTTATTATCTTAACTTATCGTGAGAAAAAGCCTTCATTAGTTCTCAACAAAAAGAAATTTATTTTATTCGTTTTAGGTGGTAGCTAACAGTACTGCTTTATTATATTTTTGGAATTAGTTTTCGTAAGTAATTATACATTGTTACTATCTTGAACCTTTAGTACAAGATTTATTTCTCTTAACATTATGTATATATATGATTAGTGCAGGTCCTTTGATTCATTACACCTTTTAGATATTTATTTCTTTATTTCATCTTGAACCTTTAGTACAAGATTATTATGTAAATTTTTGTCTTTTTTTTTTCTCTTCTTTATTTATTTTTGGTAATTTCCTTGTTTGTTTCCTTATTTATCTTTTTGTATTTGTAATTATATTGTTTTAGTTATACTATTAGCGTATGCTGTGGGCATCTGTACTCCCTAATAGTGCTCGAATAACATTCGCAAGCGTATGCTGTGGGCATCTGTACTCCCTTGCGATGCATTCGACGTCTTAATTATGCTACAGTGGGTGATCACAAATAGCGCTCGAATATCAACCGGCCAAGGTATGCTTATTGCATCTGTACTCCCCAGTGCGTACCCGACGGCTTAATTATACTACAGTGAGTAATCACAAATAGTATACGAGATTAAGCTACGCGATTTTTTTCATATTTCTTCATTTTGTAATTTTTTTATTTAGTCATCGGACCTTAACAAAAAGCATCCGGTAATAATCATCATCTCACGACCTTAACAAAAAGCATCGGGATGGCATTCATTTTTAATTCATTTGTATTCAATTTTGTATCTCATTTTTTTTTTTTAATTCAATTTGTATTCTTTTTCATTTCGTAATTTTTCACATTATACTCGAGTCGCACATCTGATTCGACTAACCATGGTTGCTTTTTCTATGATAGAACATGGTGATCAGTCATGTCCTATAAGCCATCGTGCGTGGACCATCTGCCCACTACCATGAAAGTCAAATATTTCCTAACCTAACTTACTAACTGCAGTTGTCTAGGTACCGTTTTTTCTCCTATTGTTTTTCTTGAACCTTAGTACAAGAAATCCTACATTCAACTAATCTTTTTTTTCTTTTGCGCTTTTAGTGCAAGAGTCCTATTATATACAATAAACAGCTTTTATATTAATTCGTGTTTTCTCTCTTGTTTTTTTTATTAAATTGAATTACAAAACTAATTATGTAAGTTAGAAAGATCCGATTAGACGTTCGTTTAATTTTCGTTAGATATTCGCCAGTAGATACGCTATTAACTATTACGAAATTGAAAAAGATTACTATATTTCAACGCGGTTAGATTTAAAAATTTATTTAGTGACTTCGCCCAAAATTTATTTGAATTTGTTAAACTTAATATTAAGGATTAAGCTACTACGGTTTTATTATAATATTAGACCTATCTATGCTACAAATGGTTAAGACTAAATGGGATGCATATTAATTAGAATATGCATACCTGCCATTTATTTATTTGGATAAGCGTAAATATTCCCTCTGATTTGGATATGTTGAATATGTTCATCTGAAACTCACGAAATTCCATTAAAGTGTTTATTTAAATATATATTTATAAATGTGTTATTTAGCACACTAGCAATTCGTTTACGCGGTTTTTATTAAAATATATGAGATGATATATTCTATTTGTGTATTATTTGAAATATTAGTTATAATACCACGGGAGAAACATACAGTTAGTGCAACGTGGTTTTATCGCCTTACTTGTTTTAGGTGACAACGTGAGAACGACAGTTACTTTTAAACGACGAATCGCGTTAAATTTCTATCATATTTCGGCATGCAGCATTCTTTTATATTATTAGTAAGCATTAAATTTCGAAATTAACGTTGGTAACAGAAGACGTTGAGTTCTACGGTATAGCCTGAAAATTATTATATTTTTATATATATATTGTAACATATGAATTTTAATTAAATACAAGGGGTTTAATAATACTTTAATTTTTTTATACCGATTACGATTAACTATAAATACAAATTGTAATTGATTTAAAACTTATCGAGGTTGTTTCAATTTTTAGTTTCAAAATTATTTAAAATAAAAAGTTAACTGTGAATGTGCATTAATTATTAGTATTTACGTAACAGAATGATTTACATTATTAAATTAAAATATTCGAGCAATTTTAGCTTGTAATTTTTAAACATTTCTTTTATTTTTCTGTTTAAGTGTTTTACTGTTAAATTACTTGTTTAATATTGATTTGTAAATTTAGTTGAGTATTATAATGGTATACAGGTAGATCATATAATTTATTTTGCAGTAATTCATAAACAAAAACTTTTATTCGAAGAATGCCTAGTGATTTGGTTACTTATTAGTTATTATTATAAATATTAATTTATTTTTAAAATAATGGAAAACAGATAGAGAACAAATAATGAAAGTGATTAAAAAGTCTGTGCATAATTAATTATCGAATTGTATTGTTAAAGTCGAAATTGGATTACCTTAGTTTAGAGTTTTAATAGTTTTTGGTTTAGTGGTAGATACTAAATTCAAATTGGAGTTACCATAAATGATATTGATTATAGATCGTTACCATAAGTTATTCCGCACGGATGGTAATGGATAAGTACAGACTTCGGTGATCATGTCGGTAAATTTTTAGAGGTTTTATCGACCGGAAAAATTGTTATAAAAGTTAGTTCAATCTTAGCGCGAAGATTTAATGTGATGGTATATTATTAAATTGCTTAAATGATTTTATTTCTAGAAAGTTTCTTTAAGATTTTAAGTTGATGCTTAGGTTTTTTTTTAAAAAAAATTTTTAGTGCTGCATAGCAACAATTTTGTGTTATTAAATAATTTATATTTAAATTGAATTACCAAATTGGCTTATGGTTTATTGAGGTTTTAGTCACGTCATCACTTACTACGCGTAAGGTTAATGATAAAATTGAATTTGGATAATAATTTATTTTAAAATAAAAAAAAATTGGCAACAATTAGATCTTGGTCGGTCTAATTTATTAATCGTAAAGAAAATTGCTATTGTTTACTAAAAATCGTTTGGATAAATGCTTGCGAATTGGCGAGCATTTTATTTATCTACAGATAATTTGCTATTTATTTAAAAATATCGCAGGTGATTGATGCTTTTGTACTTAATCTATTAATTAATGCGAGCAAATTGGCATGCATTTTTCTATCTTAATTCTAATAATCTTGAAACTACTTTTAATTTCAATTTATTTTTAAAATAATTGGATTAACCATTGTATGATTCGTATATAGAGATTTTCCCTATTTTCGGAATTTTATTTTTATTATATTTTAGCGCATATCAAATTCCTTTAGTATTCTATGAAATTTTATTATCCTTGTTAGTGCATGGCGAGGAAGTCAATTTGTTTTTTTAAAAATTAATTAAATATTTTAATTTGTCACTGCTAACGTCTCCCCTCGAGGACAAGGTTAGCACCTTAGATGAAAGGAAGCGTCAACAGAAAACTCGTTGATCAAAATTCAAGTTAAAATGTTATAGAAACTTCAAGACAAGACTTTTCTCGTCATGCTTGCAACAAGTTATTTATATTATCTCTAAAATTCTCATGTGGTACGCTTAACTACGGATCGCATAGACACTAGTTTGCGAGTGTTTTGTATATTTTAACTTAGTTGATTATTTCGCATCTCGCAGGTTTTTTTAGAATTAACTGTGTAAAAGCATTAAGTTTAGTTAGATAAGAGAATATCCAATTGTACCTTGCTACAGTTCCGCACGAAACTCGTGATTTTATATTTAATTCTCGGTGAAAATGAATCCCCTCACTCCAGCGACCAAACTCCCGCCGTGCGAACGCATTATATTTCTTTTAAGTTTGAAATTCAAGATCTTTTGTTTTCAGCCTTCTCTTTTATGATAAGTTTTCTATTTTATGTGAATGTTGTAATAAAACAACTTATTTATAGTCGAAATGTACAATTTGTAATTTTACGTTTAATATTGTCAATAATGTTTTTGTTTATTTAGATTTATTAATTTAATTAAGTAAAGAAAGGAAAACTTTTCTTAATTTTGGGACGTTTCAGGGGTTCTAAACAAAACATTCATTAATTATAGGAGTATATTATTACTTTCGTATTTATTTTTTTGTTAAAGGGTTTTTATCTTCGTGAGATGTAATTTAGTAAATAATTTTATTTCAAACTTTTGTTTGTGGTGTTATATATTGTTTCCTTAAAAGTTATTTATTAAAATTTAATTGTATAGGATTCTTATTGGAATAATCTGCGATTGTACAATTTGTGCAACGATTTTTATGTTAAAATTATTCATCGACTAATGAGGACGCGGTACAAAAAACTAGAGTTTCATAGAGATAAAATTAACTAATATTTAATAATCATCTTCTCATAACATGCAAATTTGTTAGTTTTAAATAGAGTAATGTTTGCAACTTTTATATTTGATTTCACAAATTTATATTCATTGTAATTAATTGAGTTGAATTTTGTCATAGTTTTCATTTTAAATTTATTAATAATTAATGAGCGTGTAACTTAAAACTATGAATTTATTAAAAGGATTGAATTAATTGAATTTTATTCTAAATTAGTATATTATGTGCACTATGAATCATTTCATATTCTATTCATAAGTTTGAAATGGCATTATTTAGTTAAAAAAAAAAATGTTGTGAAGGGGCTTTTCTGATCCGAACAAAAAAAAATTATTAACAAAATTATGGCGGAAAACAATATTTTATCAAAATTAAATTTATTTGGGATGAAAACGTTTTTAATTTCAAAGTAAAAGGTTTCCAACAGCATTCATTTAGCTACCATAAAGTGGATATGCTTTTAAGCTTAGAGCGTACTGTAAGCACAAGCCAGCATGACGTCACCTTGCTTCAAACTCGAGCTGCTTTAACCGAGCACGCTAGCACATACAACGTATACTTCAACGTAGAGATTGAAATGTGCGTTATCGCGCGCAAAGAATTTCAGTCTCACTGTTCGAAAGCAAGTACGTTTTACGCTTGCCTGGTTTTATTCATAGATATTATTTTTAAATTTTAAACATTAATGATTTTTATTAATTTGTCAATGTCTCTTTATTCGAGTTAAATATTTATATAATTCATATTTATTACTTTTGATGTAAAATTTTTACCAAATTTGTAGTTTTTTTTTTTTACATATTTTCGAATTTTAAAAATAATTTTAACTTTTATTAGCATCTTAAAATTACTGTTGTTACATTTTACTAGAATTATTTTTAAGTTGAATTTATTTCTTTGGGTTTTCGATAATGTTTTGACTATAATTTATTAAAGAAATTTTAAAGGTGTAAATGATAGATTTAATTATATTAACTACTATGTTACCGTATTGCTTTGTGAATTTTATTCTTTGATTAAACTTTGATCGGAATTTATTAAATGTTTTGAAGGACTTAAAATATGGATTAATAAAAATAATGATTTGTACATAAGGTTAAAATATTTTCCAATGATTTTGGAAATATATATATATATATAAGGAATGTTTTGAAACTTTAAAATTAGAACATCGTTTTCTTTTTCTTACTAAGTTTAATTTTATAACTACTTCAACGGTTATTATAGTAGTATTTGTTTAGAAAAATTTAAAACTCTATTATGTTTGATTTAGAAATTTGTATTTTAAAATTTGAATTTCTTAACTTCACAGAGGTCCGGTCACTCGAAGCGAAAGGGACCCATCTCCCCCAATACTAGTGCCACTTTTATATACAAATGATAGAAATTCGAGAAAAATTTTTTCTTACGGTTACATTATTTTTAAATATTGTATCATATTTTTAACGGCATTTATTGAAGTTCGCAAAACTATATGCTCCCACACAGAATTTCTATGTTTCATTTTAAGCCTATAAGTTTATGATAGTTACGCATCCTATACCTGCCTACCTGTATTTTTCTTTTTTGATGCGGAGGCTTAAGGTTAACATCTATAAGGGTTATTACCCCTATTAGCACTCAAAAATGTCAGAATTACTTTATTATTTTAAATATTTAAGATATTTAATTTTATGCTAATACAATTTGTAAAAATAAAATAACTAATTGGTTTCCAGTTCTTTCCTTCTGGAATAAAAGAGAAAATCAATTTTCAAACAACTATGATGAATTTTTACTGTTTCTGTTTAACAAATGTATTTTAATCGTTAAAGTTAGTTGTATCAATTTATCTCTTGGAAGTTTCTTAATTATGTTATTGTTTAAAGAATAAAAGAAAATTTAATTATTAAAAGGAAACATAACAACTGCAGCAATTTGTAATTATTTAATTGTTCTATTATTATTTCACATCAATGCTTTAATTATTAAGAAGGTATCTCTGTGTATTGGTTAAATTAGTTAAAGTTGCAAAGAAAAATTTTTATTAGATTACTTAAAAAGAAAAATTGTAAATAGTAATAACATGATAGAAAAATTTAGTCAAAGGTATTGTAGGTAAAAAGTTTTAAAATTTTTAAGTCACATAATTTAATAATCTTTAAAACACGCTTGCGTTTGTGCGTTCGGAACTCATTGTATTTATCTCGAAGTTAATTTCTTAAGTTACACTATTATTACTTGCTGACTCGGGTGAGACCAACAAAGTTTAGTTCTGAGTAGCCAGAATATTTAGGTAATAAGATATTTTTCTTTTAAACTTCAAACTAGAATTTGATATTTTTATTTTTCACTCGACCGGATGTAACTGTATATTAGTCTATACGAAGCTATGTGAAAATATGTTATGGTTTGCACTGCATGACGCAATGACATTCACGATAAGAAAACTTTGGTTTAATGTTCACCCGGTTAACTGAAAAGAACGTTTTATAATTTGAATTTATTTCAATTCATTTAATTTTGAATAAATTTTTATTTTAATAAGAAAATTCGATCCTAATGAATTACGATCTTACTTTTATTACAAATTGGTTAATAATTCTAAATGATGGATTATTTATTATTTTAAAATTTTTATGTTTTTATTTAAATTACCTAAAAGTTACTATACTGCCGGATTTTTTGTTTTTATGTTAAAGATAAAATTAGAAATTTATTGATTTTCACTTGAGCGTGTACCGCCCTGAATTGATTTTAATTAATTCGGAAAAAAAATATTTTAATTTAGTGTGATTTACGTAATTTTCAGCATTTATAATTTCGGTTTTGAGAAAAGGAAAGAAAGTTTTTAAATGTTTAATCCTTAACAGTTTTATGTAATATTGCTTATAATTTTGTGCCAAGAGCTTAAATATCAGTCACGATTTATTTTTTTATTCAATTAAGGTGAGGGAAACGGTGCAGGGAATTTATTATTTAAGGGGTGTCCTCATACCAGCACAGAGATCTAACTTATCTACATTTGAATTATGCATATTAATAAAAATTTAACTATTTTTGACTAAAATTCAAAGAAGAGGCACATTCTTAATATTCTAAAGAATTTATTGCAACGTTAAAAGACAAAATAAAAGTGAAAATGAAGACAAAAACTGCATACTACGATTATTCATAACTACATTGAAAAGTTAATCGTATTAAGCAGTTTTCGCCTTTATTTTTTACCTTTATATTGTCTTTTAACGTTGCATTAAATTCTTTGGCAAGTTAAGAATGTGCCTTTCCCACGGATTTCAGTCATGAATAGTTAAATTTTTATTAAAACTCATAATTTAAATGTAGATAAGGTAGAACTCTATGTCGGTATGAGGATTCCCCTTAAACTTCTGTTAAGATTGAACAATTTGGCGATTTTATTATTTTTTTTTTTTTTTGAATGTTGTAAATTTCATTACAATTGGTTACTTTCTAAAAAAAAATTTCTACTTCCAGAAGGAAAGTTTTATGCGGTACAGGTATGTTTTTCGTTTTATTAGCCGTCCTAAACCGCTCCAAGACGAAAATTCCCTTTTTCCTTTATGAAAAAGAATTCTTCAATGGTATAAATTTAGTGTTTTCCCTGAACCCTCGCATCAAAAGCAGGTAAACCGAATCTTCTTAAGTACCACTTCTATTATTGTTAAGCCAATAAAAGTTTATTAGTAAAGGTCATTATTTACTATATATATATATATAACGCTTCGCATCTATATAATATGTTTTTGACACGAACTTTCGATTTTGTCATTTTTTCTCGTTTAGAACACAATCTGTTCTACATTAACATCTCTAAATCTTACTTAGTTTTCCCCGCACGAAAAAAAATACTTAAAATAATTAAATTTTTGCTGAAATCGCTAAAGAAAATATTATTTAAATCATATTTTTTTTTCTTTTTCGGTACATATTTTTCTTAAAAAAAAAAATCCTTGTTTCCTTGCGGAAACACTCTCTTGATTACTGCCTCAATTTTCTACTTTAGAGAAAATTAAGCAGTTTATAATTAAGGGATTTCTTTGGAATCAACAATGATGATTCCCTTGCGAACGCGGCTGGGTCAGAAAAATTTCGTTGCTAGTTTCTTTTTTTTTTGTTTATTTTTTTCTTGTTTTTAATGTTTTATTGGGTCAGATCGCGTATTTAGCGCAGGTTAACGAGCGGATGGCAAATAGTTTTTGTTTTTTTTTTTATTATTTGTTTTTAAAGAAAATAAACATTTTTCGTCGCGGTATTTACTATATACTCCTGGTCCACCTGAAAATTTTTCTTTTAGAACGAGGGGAGATTCCGATTCGTTCACTCCCCTTTGTTTTGTCGCGGCCTACTCTTGATCGAACTATTGTTTCCGGCAACTACTAAGCGATGGGCCTACTCATCACTGTTCGTACCCTTCCGCAATAGCCGATATGGCTAAAATTGAGGATAAAAAAAAAATAAAAAAAAAATAGTAATTAAGCATATATGTATATATAGATGTATATTATAGAATTATATATATATGTATATTGCAATTCATCATTTTAATATCTAGAATAAATACAGCGGGCTCGTGGGTTCGAGTCCCAACTGCACTAAAAAAAAGAAAATTGAGGCAGCAATCAAGAGTACTTATCACAATAAAATAAAAGAAAACATCCCAGGAAATTGCCTGGAATTTTAAATTTTCTCTCTTCTTTTTATAAAAAAAAATTTTAACCATTAAAATTGAACAGGTTGTACCCATAAATTTGCAAACCCATGCTAAGAAAATGAAAATCCAAAATTCAGTAATAAAGGAGAAATAACATTTCTTTCTTCCTTGTTTTGCTTCTTAATTCTAACGTGAAATTAATTCAAAGATTAACCTACTAAAATTATATCACCTATTAAAACGCTTAAAAATTTTTTTTGAGCTGATTCGGGCGCAACTTACAACCTACTAGATGCGAGGCATCGACGCTACCGATTATACTACGAAACGCTTGTTGTAACTTATGGTAATTTCGCATATTTTTGGTTTATTAATATAGAAATTTCGTTATTTTCAAACACTTCTAAATATAAATAAAATGAAAAATAATAATCATAAGCAGTCAATGATAATTCAAAGAAATAAAGATCAATAAGATAATTTTTCTTGTATAATTAAAATGACTTTAATTTTCCATCAAACAGCAATTATTTTTTTACACCAATACATGTGTATGAAAATTGACTATTTTCTTATTAAAAGATCTAATTCTTTATTTATGAAAACTAAATAATTTATTTGATAAGATTAATAATGATTGCTTATGTTTACTAATGATTGCCGACCACTTTAGTTTTAAAGCATTCACAAAGCACTCACAAACAACTCCTTTGATTGAATCACATTCTCAAAATACTCTCTTTTTTTTTTAATCATCAAATTATAAATAATCCTTCTATTTTACATGGTTATGAAAAACAAAAATGTTATAATTGATTGAAAATAAGCTATTAAATTAAAAAAAAAAAATTATTTGTTCAAGATTCGAACTACGGTTCTTGAGGATGTCAAACCAAATGAAAAAAAAAAAACTGTTGCCCATGACTTAGCCTACTTGGCTACCAACTCATCTGTTAATTAATTCTCGAAACTTGTACATGTTCATTGGTATAAGCATAAGAAATGTTAGTAAATTTGCCAATTAATTATTCAGGGTTAATAATATTAGCCAAACTACATTTTTATTTGAATAATTTAAGTAAAAATTCACCAACCATTCAAGAGATACCTAAGTTTAATAAAAGCAATTTTTTTGTGAAGTCATGGTTAATTTAATTTAAATTGAAGAACGTTTGGCTATTTGTTTAAATTCTCAAAATGAGAATTTATTTGAAACACACTTAAAATATTAATATATTTTGTTTCATAAAATGTTAACAATTTTTTTGTTTGAAATAGATAAAAATATTTAAATTATTACATAATTAATTAAATTGAATTTTTACAACTTATAAAATTATCAGGAATTTCAAGTTTTCAATTTGGAATTTCATGAAAATCAAAATTAAAAATGATTTTAAAACAATCTGAAAAGCAATAAAATATCCATTACATCTTTCGATTTTTGAAAGTGACTAAGTTACTAGAAAATCAGTGTTTCAAAAGTAAACTTCTTGAATAACTTATGAATACTTTGGATTATGATTATACCTTCTTAACCCTTTTAAAATATTTATAAAGCTACGTTGAAGAGTTAATTTAATTTTAATCTACTCCTTCCCGACAGGTCGCGAGCTTAATCGCTAAACACTTACGTGTCAGTGCGTCAAACGCACGAAACAACAAAGATTCCGATTTTTTTCTATTATTTTTTTGAAAAAAAATCACAATCCCTGCAGTCCTTTTACTCGATTGTCCCACGCAAGGGCGCCATGTGTTAGGACGGGTTTTTCTAAAGAGTTGTATCTCTCACGAAAACCCCGTCCTCCATACATTTAATTTTATTTTCACCTTCCGGAGTTGAGAGATTTTATCTAAGGAGTATATTCGGCCTGATCTATACGAAAATGTCATAAAATAAACACTCCGATCACAATAATAACTCTAAGTTAAAGGAATGATTGAGTCACAAAGGTTTTTCTAATCATGTGACATAAATAAATTTTCAAAAATAGAATACGAAAAAATTTTTATTTTTTTCCTTTAATGTGATGCGCATAAGTATTACATATTATTTTTGTTTTTTTTTTAATTCAATGCGCGGAACTCAGTTTAATGTTTAAATACATATATTTGACATGGGCATTATGTCATTTTAAAAGACAATGTACAATTTATTTTTACACCATTTCTAAGTACTAAAAATAATTACTTAATTCCAATAACGAAGGATACTCATGTAAAAATTACTTACTTCAGACGTTTTTATTTAAATTTCAGATTTTTTTTAATTGAACGTGCTAAACTCGATTTTCGTATGCAATTAACTGCCTAATATACATGATTTATACACTAAAGTGCGGACACATAATTTATATGAAAATACCTAATCATACCAAATTTTACTCAAATTTAAAGTATACCTTATAAAAATCAGTTATGAGTGTTATTATGAAAAGGATTGATTTGTTTTTCTATTCATTTGAATTTTCATAAAAATATGTAGTTTTTAAAATAATTATTACTTTAACGTCTAATTCTGTTCAATGTCTGTCCAAGCAACTTATTTCTGTGGCATATTTATTAATTTTTATGAAGTACATTGAAAAAAATATTTTTTAGATAACTTAAAAAAAAAGAAAATTATTTAATTTTATCGACGGCCCCTAACTATATAATCCTATCTCCGAGCTCCGAATCATAACAGCTTACGTCGTTTTTATAATAAAGGTCAGTGATATAAAATTGAAATATGTCGGACATTCTTTATTAGTTTAATAAATCCACTTGAGTAACAATTACTTGCAAAACTCCCACAATATATCTCTAATAAATTTACATACTTAAATAAAATTTTTCACTTATATGAATTCATCAAAAGTACATTCTAAAAATCTTTACAATTAATTTATTGTCAACCCGCGAAAATTTTCTAACGCAAGGTGCGCTGATTTCCTTTTATTATTTATGCAATATTGTATAAAATTATTTATTATAATAATTTTAAAAATAACTTATCTGCTGATGACAAGGGTGGCCGGCGGAGCAGCATTGCCGGCTCTCCTGGTCTCCCATGCCTGCTCTGGCTGCATTGACCTCTGATTATTTGCTTCCCTTTTTTTTTATTTGTCGGTATATCTACACCACCGGTGCACTTCAATCCACGTGTATGACAACTCGGGTCGTTGTCCACGGAACTCGTGTCGTTAATTTTTTTTTAATTAAAAGCTACACAGTGACAAGGTGGAAATTTGAAGTTGCAGCTGCAGCCTCGCGGGCTGCAGCATACACGTAATGCTCTTAGGCCTGGTCGCGCGCGTCTCTCTAGAAAATTTTTCTTCGCTTGACAATCTTTCGTCAAGCCAGCTTCAAACGTTTTTAATTGTTGTGGGGGAGAGCGCGAAGACAGAGAAAGGTAGTTCTCTCTCTCCGTTGCTCTCACCCGTCTTATGCATGGGAACCGACGCTAAGTCCCCACTTCAACTCAACGAAGTAGAGAAAGAGTGGAGACGAAGCGAAGGCTCCCGTCAACGATCGAGCTTGGCTTCTTGGAAAATTGATAAAAGTGTGAAAAGAAATTGGCCTTGATACTTTTAAGACCTATTTCTTTTCATCATTGTAATAAATTAAAAGAATAAATTTAAGAGTTAATAGGTAAATAAAGAAAATTAGGAGGCGAAAATTTTGTCACTTAACATACAGCATTAATTTGCGTTCATCACGATTAAACAAAACTTTATACACTTTAAATTTAATTAAAATTAATATATATATTTATTAATATATATTAATATATATTTGAATGACTTCAATCAATAATTACTCATCAAACGTGTTTACAAATTTTTAAAATTTGAAATCAGCTGTTATATTTTTTACTTTTGAAACAGCCACACATTAGCGGTGTTGCCATTCTCTAACTGAATTTCATTTACGGAACGTGCCCTATATCTCAATAGATATTTAAATAGAGTCAATTTTAAAAATATATTATGATTAAATTTTTCAACGTGAATATTTTAAAAGTGATTTGTATAAGTAACAGAAAAGAAACAATCTAAAGAAAATAATATTAGGTCTTGAATTCACTAACAATATAATTTGAATAATTTTTTTATTTCTCAGCTGTTTATACCTAACAAATATTGAGGTACAAATAAAAAATAATGTTGACATAAGTTTAATCGCATAAATTATTTGATTATAAAATTATGCCATAACAAACATTTGAATTATTTTTTACATTCACATTATATCGACGGTGCTTACAAAGACTATTACCTTCAGACATTTGGCGAAGACCATAACTTTCACCATATACGACGGAAACTATTATTTTAATTTTGATGTAAGCGAAGACTATCACCCCTGAACGATTCGCGATGAAAAGAATTCAACTTTGATGTATGTTGACGAAAACTATTATTTTAGTTTTTATGTAAACGAAGACTATCACACCTGAACGATTTGCGACGAAAAGAATTGAAGGCCCGGATGCAATAAGGGCATTTACGCTTGGAGCACGCAAAACTGAAGTCACTTGGTAGTAAAAATTTCATTTTCTTCAAATAAACTTGTAAAATTGTTCATCACGAGGAATGAAAATTATTTTATACTTATAATGGAATCGAAAAACGGTCGAAAAAGAACGATGTATCATTTCTTGTTCTTTTTTGACCGTTTTTTGATTCCATTATTCCCCATGGTGTACAATTTCACAAGTCTAAACGTTAAACAAAAGAAGACTGGTAGCAAAATATTCCTATATGTTAAGACCACAGCACTTGCCTAAATCGTATATATATATATATATATATATATATATATATATATATATATATATATAGAACAAAATTCATAATAATGTTTATATAGAAGAAGAGTGAAATACACACGCATATATGTTTACTTTTATAAATATAAATCCCAACATTATATTATTTAAAAATATTACACTTTATGTTTTTAGAAAACTCATATTACTAATGCGAAAGAAAAAAAGATTTTAAGAGACAAAATAAAAAAAAAATCCTTTGAAACAATCAAAAAATCAGTATAAACAAAAATCTGTAATGTAATGTAATTTAATTATTAAATAATTACATTACAGATTTTTGTTTATTTATTTATTTGTTTGTTTATTTATGTTTATTTACTTTTATATCATATTGTTATATTTGTATTATTGCTTTTTCCAAATAATATTACCAAGAGTCATTCAGTTGACGTAATATTCACTGAGAATCTAACTTATAAGAAAACTGCAGCACTCGACCGCATGCGCGCTACTTGTAAATGTTGTTATATCTTTTTTAATTATTTATCAATCGATTTGAAACTTTCCACAAATCTTCTTTATACAAAAACCAAAAACTTTCTCGCTACAAGTTTCTTGTACTTGAAAGTTCCCTCGATACTTTTTTCTCGAGTACATTATAAACGCACAATTTGTAATTACTATTGATTAATAAACAATTACGACTAACAATTTGAGAATTAACATTTTTTATAATTATCATAAGTTTCGCTATGATATTTAGAAAATATATTTCAAATTTCAGCGTAATCGGTTAATATTTACTCGAATTACAACGATTTAAGTTTAAAAAAGTATTGAAATTTAATGTAAAAAATTTTCTTGTTTTTAATTTTTTTCTTGAAAAATAAAAATTTTATAAAAAAACTGTTAATATAAAAAAGATGCGGCATGATGAGTTTTACAACATCAAATTTTTTGAAATTTATTTGAAGAAAATGAAATTTTTACTACCAAGTGACTTCAGTTTTGCGTGCTCCGAGCGTAAATGCCCTTATTGCATCCGGGCCTTCAATTGCACTTCAACCTAATAGATTAATGAAATGAATCTAATAGATTCAAGTTTAATTCATCTAATAAATTGAAGTTTAATTCTTTTCGTCGCAAATCGTTCAGAAGTGATAGTCTTTGTTTACATAAAAATCTAAATAATAGTTTTCGTCAACATACGTTGGATTTTAATACTTTTCGTTGCAAATACACTGAGAGAAATCCGCTCTTGAAGCAAGAAGAACATTCTATTTAAGAGCAGGCCGAAGTTGAATCTCATACCGACCGAGTAAAAATTGATTTTTTTATTTACTTAAGTATCAATCAGTGTATCTTCAAATTAAAGGTTGAGCGTAATAGATATTATTATTATGAATATCTATGCACAAGAAAAAAAAATTCTACCGTTTTATTTTTGAGAAAAGTAAGGAACGCCGAAGTAAAAGTTTATGTTTATAATATTCTCGCGTTCCTTACTTTTCTCAAAAACAAAGCGGTAGATTTTTTTTTCTTGTGCATACATATTTGTGATAATAATATCTATTGCGCTTAACCTTCGATTTGCAGATACATCGATTAATACTTGAGTAAATAACGAAAATCTTAATTAGACAAGGACAGCAAATCCGGCCTGCTCTTAAGGGGAATCCTCATACCGACATAGGGTTCTACCTTATCTACATTTAAATTATGAATTTTAATAAAAATTTAATTATTCATGACTGAAATTCGTAGGAGAGGCACATTCTTAACATGCCAAAGAATTTATTGCAACGTTAAAAGACAATATAAAGGTAAAAATAAAGGCGAAAACTGCTTAATACGATTAACTTTTCAATGTAGTTATGAATAATCGTATTATACAATTTTTGTCTTCATTTTCATTTTCATTCTGTTTTTTGACGTTGCAATCAATTCTTTAGAATATTAAGAATGTGCCTCTTCTATGAATTTTAGTAAAAAATAGTTAAATTTTTATTAAAATGCATAATTCAAATGTAGATAAGGTAGATCTCTGTGCTGGTATGAGGACACCCCTTAAGTGCGATCTGTTTAAATCAACATGAAATCAACTTCATGGAAGAAGAAATCTATTATTTCGGAAAATGGGTGCTTTTTCCTTCACGTGGAATATCTGTTTAATTCAACATAAAATCCATTTGGATTTAGTGAATTCATATTTACATCAATCTGAAATCCACTAACTGCCAGTGGATTTCCCTTTTTTTTATATCTACTTGCTATTAGTGGATAAATTTATTTGAATCAAATATATATCTACATGCAGCTAGTGAATTGTAGCAAACAGATTTTATGCTTGATTCAAGCAAATCGCTATTAGGATGTAAAACAAGAAAAATTTCTGTTAACGGCAAGTGGATTCCACTTGCTTCAAGAGCCGATTTCTCTCACACTGTTAAAAATATTCTTAAATTTAATACATATTTAAGATAAAAATGTATCTTAAATTCAAAAATAATGTCACTTAAACTTATTTAATATGAAAAATTATCTAAATTAATAAAAAATTATTAAAATTAATACAGAAATTCTTAAGATTGAGATAACGGTCACTTAAGTTTAGCAATATGCTTATTAAAATTCTATATTATAATTGAAAATGTATTAATATTTGATGTTAATGAAAATGTTATTAAACTTAATAATTACTTCAGTTACTTGTATTAAATCTAATATATTAATTAAGATATATAGAACTGAAATTTATCAAGACTTTAATAAATTATTATAAAATTTAATATAGAATCTTAAAAATGTTTGATGTATTAAAAATTTGTAGTACACTAATCATGCACTAGATGGCTACTTGTTTTTTCAGTCTACAAACAGAAATAGAAGGTTTAAAGTATAAAAGAGAAGGTCTAGCCTCGTATCGGCGAGAAAATTCTCATTTATATTTCTTTGGAAATATTTTAATTTTCGAAGTGCTCAAGAATTGTTGAATTTTTTTTTAAATATATTAAATCAAATCACATAGAATAATATTTTTTTATCATATTATGTTTAGTAGAATTTCTTAATCTTAATTATATTATATTAAATTCAGTAAAATTATGGTAAAATTTGTAATTGGATTCTTATCATTTTTTATTAATATTAATAAAAGAATGCATTAAAATTCAAAAAAATATTGAATTTAAGAAAATCATATTGAAATTCTTAATTATTGTGCTGACAATTTTTGTATTAATTTCCAAACACAAATGTATTAAAACTTAAAATAATATTGAATTTAAAAAAATTATTAGTAAATGTCATTCAATAAAAGTTTATAAAATGAGCTTCCGTCACTTTTATCTTAATTTTAATAATATATTTTTAACAGTGCAGTGTAGTTCAGGAGTGATAGTTTTCGTACGGCACGTCGATATATTATAATTTCATTAAATATTATAATTTTATAATCATGGGATTAAAATAGCAATTAAATTATTTATATTATACTGAGATTAATAAGTTGAAAATATTTCATATAGTTTCAAGTAATAAGACAATCTATAAGGAACATGAAAACAACCCACACAGCATGTAAGCTTTCTGGAAGCTTCCTGGAAGCTTCCCGAAAGATGTGGAAGAAAGGTTGGAAGCTTTCAGAAAGTTTCCAATGAAAACTTTCCGGAAGATGGATATGTCCTCGATCAGGAGTCTTCCGTAAGTCTTTCATGGAATGTTTCAGTGAAAGCTCACTGGAAGCCTCCGTAAGTCACTGGAATGTTTTAATGACAATTTTCAATATTTTGCTGAAAGGTAAACGGAGTTTTTCATTCAAGCTTCCATGAAATCTTTCGGTGCAATGATTCATCAATCTTCCAACGGAATCTTCCTTGGAAGGTTTACGGAAGCTTTCAGGAGCCTTCCACTGGAATGTTTTAATGACAATTTCCAATATTTCGTTAAAAGGTAAACAAAGTCTTCCATTTAAGCTTCCATGAAATCTTACGGTGCAATGATTCATCAATCTTCCAACGAAATCTTCCCTGGAAGGTTTACGGAAGCTTTCAGGAGCCTTCCACTGGAATGCTTCAATGACAATTTCCAATATTTCACTGAAAGGTAAACAGAGTTTTCCATTCAAGCTACCATGAAATCTTTCGATGCAATGATTCATCAATCTTCCAACGGAATCTTCCTTGGAAGGTTTACGGAATCTTCCAGAAGACTTTAATCGGAATATTCCAGTGAAAATTCCCAACATTTTCCCGAAAGGAAAACGGAGTCTTCTATAAAGCTTCCATGAAATCTTTAGGTGCAATAATTCATCAATCTTCCAACGGAATCTTTTATGGAAGATTAACGGAAGCTTTCAGGAGCCTTCCACTGGAATGTTTCAATAAAAATTTCCAATATTTCGTTAAAAAGTAAACAAAGTCTTCCATTTAAGCTTCCATGAAATCTTACGTTGCAATGATTCATCAATCTTCCAACGAAATCTTCCTTGGAAGGTTTACGGAAGCTTCCAGGAGCTTTCCACTGGAATGTTTCAATGACAATTTCCAATATTTCGCTGAAAGGTGAACGGAGTTTTCCATTCAAGCTTCCATGAAATCTTTCGGTGCAATGATTCATCAATCTTCCAACGGAATCTTCCTTGGAAGGTTTACGGAATCTCCCAGGAGCCTTCCACTGGAATGTTTCAATGACAATTTCCAATATTTCGCTGAAATGTAAGCGGAGTTTTTCATTCAAGCTTCCATGAAATCTTTCGGTGCAATGATTCTTCAATCTTCCAACGGGATCTTCCTTAGAAGGTTTACGGAATCTTCCAGGAGACTTAAGTCGGAATATTCCAGTGAAAATTCTCAACATTTCCCTGAAAGGAAAACGGAGTCTTCTATAAAGCTTCCATGAAATCTTACGGTACAATGATTCATCAATCTTCCAACGGAATCTTCCTTGGAAGGTTTACGGAATCTTCCAGGAGACTTAGGTCGGAATATTCCATTAAAACTTCCTAACATTTACCCGAAAGTAAAACGAAGTCTTCTATAAAGTTTCCATAAAATCTTTTGGTGCAATGATTCATCAATCTTCCAACGGAATCTTCCTTGGAAGGTTTACGGAAGCTTTCAGAAGACTTAGGTCGGAATATTCCAGTGAAAATTCCCAACATTTCCCCGAAAGGAAATCGGAGTCTTGTATAAAGCTTCCATGAAATCTTTCGGTGCAATGATTCATCAATCTTTCAACGGAATCTTTCTTGGAAGGTTTACGGAGGCTTGCAGGGGTTCTTCGTAGAAAGTTTTCTTTGCAATATTCCAGAAATATTTCTGTTTTCTTTCATAAAGCTTCCATACATATTTCAATGAAATATTCCATTGGAATATTTCGGAATATTCCAATGACATCTTTCATGCTGTGTGGGAAACTACAAATTATGATAAACGTTTTATTTGCAAAAATAAACTTTTTACGGAATTCATATTGCCTTACTCACAAAGAGAGTGAATTTGCTCAACCGATTTTGCTCAAAATTTGGGAATGTTTTCTGGATGCAGAAATATAAAGAAAATCAAAATTTTAGAGGGCAACGCTCAATATTTCCCTAGTTACAGATAATTGAAGAAAATAACTAAAAAATTTATTAGATGTTCAAACGCTTATAGTTCCTCAGCATTGTTAGCTAGAAGCTTAAACCTTATTTCAAATGAAAGCTAAGCTGAAATCCTTTCGAAATAGTAGTTATTGCATATCGAAATATTATTTTTTCCTAAAGTTATAGCATAATAAAGATTAGACCTGAATTTTCTGTTTAAAACATTCGTTAATAATAAAAGCTGAAATTGGATCCAATCTTTATCAAGCAATAACTTTAGGAAAAAATAATAATCGATATGCTATGATTACTATTTTGAAAGGATTTTAGATCAACTTTCATTTGAAATAAGGTTTAAGCTTCTAGCTAACAATGCTGATGAACTATAAACGTTTAAAAATCTAGTAACTTTTTTAGTGATCTTGTTCAATCACCTGTAATTAGGGAAATATTGAGCGTTGGCCCTCAAATTTTGGCTCTCTTCATATTTCTGCATCCAGAGAACATTTCAACAATTTGAACAACATCAGTGACCCGAGAGTAAAACACTCTCCTTGTCAGAATGAAGTTCATTAAATCAAACTGCATCTTTTGTAAATAAAATTATATTAAACAAAGCAAAATTTTTTTTTAGTATGAAAAATTTAATATGTGCAAAATACAATTTCATATTACTACAAGTCCGAATATATAGTGTTATTTTAAAATTAAAGAATATTCTAACAGTGATTAAGTATTGATCACTGGACGCTCATTGGCACATTTTTCTTACATTCCTCAACTTCATTGATTATAATAAGTACCAATAATTCTATTTCGTTCTGCAATCCTTGTTGCACAATCTACATTATTTTCATCTTGAGGTTGATTTTGAATACGTATATTCGCTTCAGGCACATCACCATGTAATCTGCAATACTATATTTCAGTGTTATTACAAAATATTTATTAAAAGCATGAAGAAGCTCTCCGCCTTTTAATAATATATTCAATCCTCATTTATGATTAAACGATGCGTTTAATTTAGTTTTTTACTACGATAAAAAAATTTGTAAGATCAAACTTCAGTGCGGACAGCTCAGGAAATTCACCAAAATATTATACATGAAAAGTTATAATACAAACTTTCAACAAATCGTACTTTAAGGTTAGGCTTGTCGAGCTTGATATCTAATTTTCAATCCAAGTTCATAAAAATAACAAATCCAAATGATTTTTTATTTCAACAAAAGTGATTCTATTAACATACACTGAAAAAAATTTCGCCTTTGGAGATGTCGATGATTTAAGAAGGGGCCGAACTATCTGTCTTTGTCTAATAGCGTTTTTCATCATTTATGTAAACACTATCCGGTATAACAAGAAAAAAATAGCAGCCCCCGCTAGATATTAGTATAATAAGTAAATTTTGTAATAACAACCAAATTTTTTCACTGCGTAGTTTTTGAATAATTAGAGACCTACCAAAAAAAGATAGGTTATATTCTAGATTGCTAGTAGGTCTCTAATTAGTCAAAAACTATGCGGTAAGAAATTTGGTTGTTATTACAAAATTTACTAATTATACTAATATCTAGCGGGGGCTGCTATTTTTTTCTTGTTATACCGGATAGTGTTTACATAAATGATGAAAAACGCTATTAGACAAAGACAGATAGTTCGGCCCCTTCTTAAGGGATAAAGACTTTTCAATACATTGTGTTAAATTGATTCACTAGCGTCGGAGTCTCTTATTCAAAGGTATTGCAGAAATCGAGAAACTCGGCTCTCGGAGTCTCAGACGTCCAGAGCCGAGTTGAGGTAGATCGGCCGTACGCTTGCGCTATTGCGAGGACTCATCGAATTCCATATTTACGAATTTCGAGTAAGATCAAGTTCAGTTTCGTTTTGCATGTATTCGAGGATTCTTAGAGTTTATTTTATACGCTTTTACGAATTGAAATAATACGAAATGTAGAGTTATGAAATGTTGTTTCTTTCATGAAATCAATAGACTCTAAATATCGAGATATCCAAAGACGAAATTTCTTTCAGTGTAGCTTTAGTGTGAACAAGTCATTATATTTGTTTGATTTATGAATTTAAAAAGATATTAATAAAATGAAAAAAGCAAGACTCGGTTACTGCAGCTCCGACACCCCGTTAATATATAGTCCAGGAGCCAGAGACGGATTTCAAAATTAGCCGCCCCTACGCTAAGAAATTGGTGCCGCCCCCTTGTAAGGAAATTAAAGTTTGAAAAAATATTTTTCCTGGAGAAAAAAGAGGTTCAATGATTAAAAAATCAAAAAAGACATTGTTAATTTTCTTTTAGTTTAAATAAATTGGAAAATGAACAAAAAAGTTCAATTTTAAATGAAATCAATATTTCATTTAAAAATTCAGTATTGGATTAAATATATGCCTTAAGATTATTGTCTTGTTGCTAGAGGGGATTCAACATCATACAAGCAATAATTGTCATCCTAACATTCATATCCCATTGCAACTTTGTGCCGTTTGGCATATGTAATAATGAAAAAAATTTTTTGATGTTTCGAATATAGAGCTGCTTACATCTTATTGACGATAGGCAAATAAGCAGTCTCATGCTCAAAACACACTTTATTTTTCAATTCCGTATAGGTACGTTATATATGTAATTTTAATACAGATCTATCTTTATTTAAAGAGATTTTTCTCTCAAGAAATTTTTACTTTCAAAGAGATATTTGCTAAATGATCATTAGAATTTATTTAACTGAAAGAAGTTCAAGACACGACAAAGTATCTAGGTTAAGAAAAGCATTCGATGCCCACAAAGCATTTACAGTGAAAGATGCAATGCAAGGTTACAATAAAATATTGCTGCAAGGTTTCACTGCCACCTTGCAGCAGCATTTCAAATAATATTAACACTGAAATCTCACTGCAATATTGCAGCAATCTTGCATTGAAACATTACAAAGAAATTTTGCTGCAACCTTGCAATAATGTTTCAAAAAAACATTTCACGAAAGGTTGCTGCAAGGTTACAATAAAATTTTGCTGCAAGGTTTCAGTACAACCTTGCTGCAGCATTTCAAATATTAAATAATAAGTTTAAAAAATAATTAATATAATATTCAAAAGGCTTCAAGAATCATGTGATATTTTTGGTACATAATTTTCTATAAAATATTTTTGTAAAAGTTTTAAAAATTTTATTTTTTATATTTATGTTATATTAAAAGAAGATACGCATTATTTTAAAATAAAAATAAATCATATTTTACGACTTAAACTCTAATTTAAAATAATTTCAACATTTCAGTATCCTAAAAATTCAAATTTTTCTATGAAATCGTACCAAAATTAATGAAAACTCAACTTTGTATAAGAATAAAGAAATAAAATAATGAAATCTTGCAAGAACCTTTCATAGTAACCTTGCAGAAATCTTTCATGGAAAGATTACTCCAATTCTACATGTTAACTTTGTAGCAAGATTTCATAAAACTTTGCAGAAAGGTTCGTGCAAGGAACATAAAAAGGTTACTGCGACCTTGCAATGAAACCTTGCAGTGAGCTGCCAATGGAATCTTGCAGAAATATTTTATTGTAATCTTGCAAGAACCTTTCATAGTAACCTTGCAGAAATCTTTCATCGAAAGATTGCTCCAATTTTACATGTTAACTTTGTAGCAAGATTTCATAAAACTTTGCAGAAAGGTTCGTGCAAGGAACATAAAAAGGTTACTGCGACCCTGCAATGAAACCTTGCAGTGAGCTGCCAATGGAATCTTGCAGAAATATTTTATTGTAATCTTGCAAGAACCTTTCATAGTAACCTTGCAGAAATCTTTCATCGAAAGATTGCTCCAATTTTACATGTTAACTTTGTAGCAAGATTTCATAAATTTTGCAGAAAGGTTTGTGCAAGGGACATAAAAAAGTTACTACAACCTTGCAGTGAAACCTTGCAACAACCTTACCAACCTTGCCAGCAACCTTGCAGCAAGGTTTCATGCTGTGTGGGTGTCGATGATTTAATAGTGAGTAACAGAAAATTTTCGTAAATGTATTTAGTATGAAAAGTTTAAGACAATTAATTCTATATAATATTTGGGAAAAGGATGGGAGAAAATATTAATATGTTAATGAATCATATTTTAAGTTTAATGAAAGTGTGTGATTTTTAAATAGGCCATATGCGCATTGGAGTCTAGGCGCCCAGAGGGTTTCGTATGAAGTTAGAGGTCCAACCAAGCAAGTAGGTGATTTATATGTATTTTGAGCCGCTGAATCCGAATTTGCAACTTGCTTTTTGCGCAAGTGATCGAGTAATTTGTTATAAACAAATTAATTGTTTAAATCGCTATAGTTTATAAATTACAATAGATGCAGTAATTTTCTCTGCGAAAATTTGTTTGTTAATAAAAAAACAAGAAAAATCGTTATTGTTGCATGTCGATTCGATAATTAGAACCAGAGATATAGCAAATATATTGCAAAAAAACGTAGAGACGTAGCGCAAGTGCGGAACACCCTGGTAAAGAACCTTATAACTCGACTACTAATTAATATTTTTTGAAGTTTAACATGTGTTTGAATAATGTCAGAGCCTCA
Organism: Anastatus disparis; assembly: GCA_017163975.1. Taxonomy (NCBI): domain Eukaryota; kingdom Metazoa; phylum Arthropoda; class Insecta; order Hymenoptera; family Eupelmidae; genus Anastatus; species Anastatus disparis. The sequence goes on along the minus strand of JAFFSR010000207.1, from coordinate 3,022,189 downwards.
GCTTTAATAATAAATTGTTATATATTACTTCCAAATGTTGATAAATAAGCTAGAATGATTTGAAGCAGAAAAAATTTTCAATTTTTTAGAATTTTGTTTGTTTATAACGAAATAATATAAGTTAGCGAACAAAATATTTCTATATTTTTGATATAGAATGATAGGAAATTTGATCTAGTTTAAGAATCTGTCCAGTTTTTTAAATTCAAGTAAGTAGAACCTGAGATATCGCAAATTTAAGCTGTAGCGCCAACTCCTTGCAATACGACATATATGTGCAATATGGCGATCGCTTTCCTCATTAAAAATTCTTTTATTATAAGGTAAGTAATTTCCTTAGAGCTTATACTGCTGGAGGCGGCTCTGAATGCACCGTGTGCGTGGTTAGGTTGAGAAAGAGAAAAATATACTAAGGTTGATAGCTATCTGTATCTCTTAGTCATGTAATAAGTGAGTAGGGAACGAAATAAACCAATTATGTGCCGGAGAAAAAGAGATATCTGTCAACCTCAATATACCTTTCTCTCTCTCAACTTAACTACGCGCACGGTGCATTTGAAGCGGCCTCCAGTAGTATATGGTCTAAGGTAATTTCATTCTTTTGTAATAAAATTAATTTTAACTCTGTATTCGGAAATTGAATAAAAATTTAATGAAAAAGGATTCAGCTAAAAATAGATGACTCTAATAAATCGGAAATTTAAAACAAATTTTTTGAATAAAATAGATTGATGTTCTTTTTGCAATTGCGAAAAAAAAAAAAAAATAAATGTAAAAATACTCCATAAGTTAAGTAAATTGTTTACTATTATGGTAGAAAAATCAATGATTATTTAAAACCCTAAATTTACTTAATCTAAATGTATTATACATCATTAATATTATGACAAAGTATATAAAATAGAGTCAAAAGTAATTTTATTAGAAAAGGATGAGATTGCTTACCTTATAATAAAAGAATTTTTAATAAGGAAAGCGATCGCTATATTACACATATGTCGTATTGCTAGAAGTTGGCGCTACAGCTTAAATTTGAGATATCTCAGGATTTACTTGCTCAAATTTAAAAAACCGGACAGACTTTTAAACTAGATGAAATTTCCTATCATTCTATATAAAAAATATAGAAATATTTTGTTCGCTAACCTATATTATTTCGTTATAAACAAACAAAATTCTGAAAATTTGAAAATTTTTTCTGCTTTAAATTATTCTAGCTTATTTATCAACATTTGAAAGTAATATATAACAAATGATCATTAAAGCTGAGTCTCTGATATTTTCCAAACACATGTTAAACTTAAATAGTATATTACGATACGGGCTGACTAGGGCCTCGCTGACGCTCGGGCCCTAACTTCGCCGTGTAATAATAGGTGATTTAAGTCGCGAGTATCGTATACTATTTTATAGCTCGAGTGATTTAAATCCGCCGCACTACATCTATACTCTCAAAATTCAATAATAAACAAAGGCTACTCCACGAATGATAATTCATTAAAAAAACAAATTCCATATACCAGCAAAATTAGGCATTCAACGAATGATAAATCGTAAAAGAAAAACAAAAACGGCAAAAAAGCAAAATTTAAGCACTTTGCGAATAATAAATAATTTCATGTTTTATATATAAAAAAATATATAAAACATGAAATAACATTATGTCAAACTGTTGAAATTAATTCTGTAATAATAAAAATCTAAATTTCCTTTCATATATGTATTAGGGCCGTAGGAGCGACTATTGGTAACTTATGTATTGTATTAGCAGTTGCATTTAGGGGAATCACAGACGCGACGGAGTCTTAGAGCATCGAAATGACTACCTCTTCGCTTCACATGTTACACTGATATTAACTTTGGTTTTACACGTATTTTACACACTTATAATTGTTATTTATTTGAAAAAATATTTGCAATAATCTACACCTTATTATTATCGATGAATAAACTCTTAAAAATAATCCAGGTATCAAAATATCGCTTATTATGAGTGCGTGATTTAAGTGAATTCAGCATCATATTCATTATTGAACAGCGTAAAAATTTATCGTTTAACTCTCGGCTCGGCGGGATTTAAGCGCGGATTTAAATCACGCAGTGCTATAAAAAATATTAATTAGTAGTCGAGTTATAAGGTTTTTTACCAGGGCGTTCCGCGCTTGCGCTACGTCTCTACGTTTTTCTGCAATATATCTGTCATATCTCTGGTTCTAATTATCGAATCGACATGCAACAATAACGATTTTTTTTTGTTTTTCTATTAAAGAACAAGTTTTCGCAGAGAAAGTTACTGCATCTATTGTAGTTTATAAACTATAGCCATTTAAGCAATTAATTTGTTTATAACAAATTACTCGACCACTTGCGCGAAAAGCAAGTTGCAAATTCGGATTCAGCAGCTCAAAATATATGTGAATCACCTACTTGCTTGGTGGGACCTCTAACTTTATACGAAACCCTCTGGGCGCCTAGACTATTGACTCATACTATGGGGTTACTGCTTAAACAATTCATTTTGTGTGTGCCGCCCCCTTTGAATTTGCCGCCCTACGCCATGGCGTTTTTGACGTCGTGGCAAATCCGTCTCTGCTAGGAGCCCAGTATACATTTAAAAAATTGATAAGCATGAAGCTAATTTTTTGTGTGTGGTTTCGTTACACGAAGACACCTGTTTATTTATGAAAATGTTGTAAAACGGTAGCTTTAGCTTACAGCAGCCGTTAAACATGTCCAATTGGTGAGTGCTAAAAATTGATAAGCATCAACTTATTTTTAAGTTAAATATCAAGATAAATTAGTGAAAAGTACAGGAGAATGCTTGTCCTACAAATTCAATGGTATCAATGGCGAGCCCCCACCCCAACATTTCATAGTTAATTGGACGTGGGTATTGATAAGCATAAAGTTAATTTTATACTATTGTTCAATAAAATTATATTAAATTTAAAAGTAACCTTGTCCTTCAAATAGTGTAGAAGGTTTCCCTAGTTCCCATTTCTGAAATTTTCGTGTAGACGTCTATACCCTGGAACGATAAACATCAAGCTGAGTAACATTTTTTTCTTTTAAAAATTAAGTGTACATCGCAATGTAATTAATGCGCTACAAAAAATGTGGAATTATACGATGAAAATCACGTAATATGTTATAGAAAATGTTGCTGTATTCATGTTTACATGAAATAGTGCATATATATATATATATATATATATATATATATATATATATATATATATATATATATACACATGTAATGAACTAATATGAAAGCTTTTAGGTTTACGACAAAGATCTATTTTTTTTCTATTGACGTTAAGTATTTGGGGACGTCTAAGTAATATTTTTTGTTTCTTTTTAGATATCTTGTTTTAATTTATATGAATATAATATTCTAGTATTGTTTCAAAGGTATCCATTAAGGATTACGTGTTGGAAAAAAAAAATTTTTTTTGTTCATTCTTGCAACGCGGGGAGCAAGGACGCCGAAATTCTCCGCCTTTTTTTATTGTTGCGTAGTGCAGTGTATTGTTGGCGAAGTATATCGTGAAAGTATACTATTAGAAAATGCCACCAAAGCAGAAGAGAGCCGTTAAGCCAGTTTCGACAAAGTCTAAGGCTAAGAGCTCGGCACGTGCTTCAGATCCACCGGCAAAATCAAGACGATTAAACAACGAAGAAGCGTCTGACGCAACAACCGCAATGGGGACACGTAGCCAGAGGAAAAGAAGGACAGAACCGAGTACTGAATCACCAGTAGAGAAGCAACAACAGTTAAAGAAGCTTCCACGCTTTATTACCGTGGAAACAATGGAAAACCCTTCATTATTGATGAAATTTTGAGATGCTCCCTGTCCATCGGCTATTACTGCTGTCGACCGACACGGGAAAGGTAATGGTGTGAATCTAATCGAAACAGTGGCTGAGGTGTACTTACAACCATGGAAGAAATCATCAATTGCCGCAACTACTGAGCGCAGCAATATCTAGAAAGGGGATAACTATGAGCTTGCAAAGCATACGGAAATTGGCTTCTCCGGAACCAGCGTGTAGAGCGGCGCATTACTCAAGGTTAGTGAAAATTATTTTATCGGCGAAAATAACCGAATAGATCGCCCAGATAACAGCACGTGCTGAGCACGATAGTGCTGGCACATATGCTAGTATAGTGTTGTCATCGTGCAGTCATGACGTGTCATGAATTTAGAAAAAATTGTCACAGCACAACGTGCCTTCATTAGGTCGTCAAAATACAGTCACAGATTGCACTGCACTGAAAGACTTTAAGAGTCACACTCACTCCCTGTTGGCGTAAATCCAACTCTTAGTAGAGGAGTAGAGGGGTGAGAGTCATGATAACGCTGCCTTGGAGAGTAGGAGATACTCCCCAACTTTTAAAGCATAATTTACTTGCAATCTGCGATATAAACACAATTATTTAAGGTTAGAACTGTTTATGAGAGATAACACTGCAAGCAGAATCTTTATTTAAGACTATTAATTACATTGTACTACATAAAAATGTACATAATTGGAAAATCCTAACCTTATTTTTAAGAAGCTTATATTTAAAGAATAAACGTATAAACAAGCAATATAATACTTTTTAATAAGTTCCTTTTTTAATTATTTCTCAATATAGTTTTGTAAATGCATTAAATACACATTTTGCTTGTAAACTTACATTTTTTATAATTTTATAACCTAAAATACTTGTGTTTACATTGCGAATTGCAAGTAAATTATGCTTTAAAAGTTGGGGAGTATCTCCTACTCTCCAAGGCAGCGTTATCATGACTCTCACCCCTCTACTCCCCTACTAAGAGTTGGATTTACGCCGACAGGGAGTGAGTGTGACTCGCAAAGTCTTTCAGTGTGCATTAAGTGCAGTCTCTTTGCAGCCATCGTGAAGTCGTACCGTGTCGCAGATTACTATACCCAACGTGCCTTCATTTTGTATGCACATTGAAAGCTCGATGTGTAAACTCATTTGAAATCAATAATTTCACCAATGTAAAAATAAAAAATTTGTGCAATTACATTCAATATTTTGATTTTCATCAAAATATTCAAAATTAAAATAACAAATATATCTATTGAGATCAGTTAAGTATAATTACATATATACGTTATATTATTTGAACTTTGTTTACTTTGTGACTATTTTTTTCAGGTTATAACAAACCAGTATACAATAAAATAATCACGGATATGAAAAATAATTATTACATTGAACAGTAAGTTCTCATAATTTTAATAACAATTTAAAAAAAATATCTTTATTAGTCATAAGCTATCAATTACTGTAATTGCAATTTAATAATATACAATTTACAATGTTTATTATAATATACACATTTTTACAGCATAGACTTTGTTACGACCGGACTAGGTTCGGTCGTTGAGTTCTTAACAAAAATTATTTATTTTCGCTGGGAACCAGTCTACCGTCCCAGGACTTACCTTGTCCCTTGCTGATGTATTGATTTTAATAATAACTCGTTGGAATACTCACAAGTATAATTCTTAAATTGATTTTTCTTGATCTTTATTGATTGTAGAAATTAAATTGGATCTAATTTTGATCAGAATTTATGTTTCTCAACGTTTATTTATCTGTATAATAATTAACGTAACTTTCACTTGAGCGTAACTGATGGTCACGTTTCCTCAGCGCAACAGAAATCACGTATTCCTGAAACGTAACCAAAGTGACGCCCAAGATCGTAACCAAAGTGACGCTTGATGGCGTAACCAAAGTGACACTCCAGAGCGTAACCAAAGTGACGCCTAAAAACGTAACCCAAGTGACACTCAAGAACGTAACCAAAGTGACGCTTAAAAACGTAACCCAAGTGACACTCAAGAACGTAACCAAAGTGACACTCCAGAGCGTAACCAAAGTGACGCTTAACGGTAGGCCGGAGTAGAACCTGATACCGACCGAGTAACAATTGAGTTGTTTGTTATTTACTCAAGTATTAATCGGTGTATCTTCAAAATAAAGGTTGATCGCAATAGATATTATTATTATGAATATCTATGCACAAGAAAAAAAAAAATCTACCGATTTGTTTTTGAGAAAAGTAAGGAACGCCGAAGTAAAAGATTATGTTTATAATATTTTCGCGTTCCTTACTTTTCTCAAAAACAAAGCGATAGATTTTTTTTTTCTTGTGCATAAATATTTGTAATAATAATATCTATTGCGCTTAACCTTCAATTTGCAGATACACCGATTAATACTTGAGTAAATAACAAAAATGCCAATTAGACAAGGACAGCGAATCCGGCCTGCTCTTAAAAACGTAACCCAAGTGACACTCAAGAACGTAACTAAAGTGACACTTAAGAACGTAACCAAAGTGACACTTGAAGCGTCACCAAAACTTCGAATTTCTGAAATAGATGAAATGATAATATAACGATAATTACCCCAAAATTCGTATTTAATTAAATGTTATGATCAATGTCTCAATAATAATATAAACAATACTTGTGCATAATCACGAGTTATTATTTTATGAATATTTGTTACGCATATATATATATATATATATATATATATATATATATATAGACATTTAAGTTATAAGAGAAAAGGGATTATATATATTTTCATAAATTAAATGATTCACAAACTTTATTTTAATTAGTTTTTTATTTAATTAAAGATTTGTCTTGTATCTTACTGTTAGGTTCTTATTCTAAATAATAGTCTCACAACAATTATCTTTAATTTTTATGAAGGAAAATAGTTATATGATCTTATATCAGTTTCTAAGTATTAACTAAGATTATTTATATAATTTTTCTATCTTTACTTGCAGATTTATGCTTTAATTTTTATTAGGTTAATTTATAAATTTCGTTGGTATAAATAACTCACAAAATTAGGAGAGAAAGAGAAGAAATTGACTCCAATTCGATTGTCCTGACGTTTCTATACTCAGACTCCTTAAACTACACGGTGAGAAAGTCCGTGGCAAGAATGATTGGTTCCTTCCTCTATTGCTTGAACACAGGTTATATTCTGGTCAGCGGCACAATTGTCTCTCAAGATAATTTATTTATAGAATTTGTGTTGAACGAATTTTCCTTTTTCTTTCAAGGTAAGGTTCCACAGATTTTGATATCACACAAGATTAATTATTTTAATATTATTAATAAATTAGGCTTCTAGGCTAATTATTAATATGGTTTGAAATTCTAAACCTTAAAAATTTATAACTTATTTTTCTAGCACTGATTCTAATTTCTCAGTGGACCAGCAGAGCCGACTATGGCGGGTGCTGTCTTATTATGACAAAAGGCGACTTGCTAGACCTCCAGGTTGTTTTTATAACCTTGTGTCCGGGCAATTGGAGATGGTTCGTCCAATCAAACTTCGACGTGTATTTGAATTCATCAAGAAAATCGTCAAGAAGTTCGTTAGCCTGCTTGCTAATGAAATTCCTAATTTATTTCCTTCTCTGTCTCTCCTTCACACTTTCGTACAATTGAGAGTTTTCGCAATAAAAATGTTGATAAGTGCTGACTCGGTACATCGCATGGAACTGATTTTGAATCAAAGCTTTGAAATAGTTGAAACTTAGTTTTTATAATTTACTATCGTTGTTTTAAAGAGAAAAAAAAATGTTTTAATAATTTCTAATTAAATTTAAGGGTAGTTCCATGGGATGTAACAACTAAATCAAGAAGATCCAGTAGGAAAATTATTTCATAAAGAATAATTAATACGAGTTGGACCATCATATCAACATTCATCGTCCAACTCAAGCAGTGTGCCATCTATCACTTATTTGAAGGTAAAAGCTGTTTCATCTTTATGCTAAAATGTTTGAAAACATATCAAATAATCAAATTAATATATTTTGCATCCATCCTTCATTTCAGGTATTGTGGATATTGATTTATTTGATTTATATTTTCTCATTTATACCTTTATTTATTCACAAAAATAGTAACCAAATAATAAAAACACTTTTAAATATACTGAATATTTATATCGAATAGTGAAATTCTTATGAAAATTTTCTTCAATGTTCTTTTATCTCTGTAAATTAATTTAATTATCAAAAAAATACATTTTGAATTTATAAAATTTAATCTTGAGAGATGTACAAATACATTAAATAACATGTATCTCTGCTTAATCATTTTTGCGTACCATTGAGTTATATAATAATTATAAAATTATCGAACTGCATTATCTTTATCAATCATAAGTTATCCATTTCTTTGAGTGCAGTTTAATAATAAACAACTTACAATTTTTATTATAACATATACATTTCTACAACCTGGGCCAAATCAAGAAGATCCTGGAGAAAGATTATTTAATCAGAAGTAATTAGTACGAGTTGGACCACCATATCAACATTCATCTCTTCATTCAAGCAGTGTACCGTGAATCAATTTTTTTTAGGTAAAAGATGTTTTATCTTTATGCTAAAATGTTTGAAAACATCAAATATCAATTTAATATTTTTTTGCATCTATCCTATTTCAGGTAATGTAAATTGTAATTAATTTGATTTATATTTTCTCATTTTTACCTTTATGAATTCACACGAATAGTAACCAAATAACAAAAGTACTTTTAAGTATACTGAATATTTATATCAAATAGTAATACTCGAATGGAAATTTTGTTTCATATTCTTTTATCTTTGTTTAAAAATTTATTTATTTATTAAAAAAGAACATTTTAAATTTATAAAATTTAATCTTGAGAGATGTACAAATGCATTTAATAACATGTATCTCTGCTTAATCATTTTTGCGTACCATTGAGTTATATAATAATTATAAAATTATCAAACTGCATTATTTGTATCAATCATAAGTTATCCATTACGTTCACTGCAGTTTAATAATATACAACTTACAATTTTTATTATAAAATATACATTTCTACAACCTGGGCCAAATCAAGAAGATCCTGGAGAAAGATTATTTAATAAGAAGTAATTAATACAAGTTGGACCACCATATCAACATTCATCTCTTCATTCAAGCAGTGTACCGTTAATCAATTTTTTTAAGGTAGAAGATGTTTTATCTTTATGCTAAAATGTTTGGGAACATCAAATATTAATTCCATATTTTTTTGCATCTATTCTATTTCAGGTATTGTAAATAGTAATTAATTTGATTTGAATTTTCTCATTTTTACCTTTATGAATTTACACGAATAGTAACCAAATAACAAAAGTACTTTTAAATATACTGAATATTTATATCGAATAGTAAAACTCCTATGAAAAATTTGTTTTATATTCTTTTATCTTTGTTTAGAAATTCATTCAATTATCAAAAAAATAGTATATTACACACCAAGGGAGGTAAAGTACTGGCGAGTCCATAGCACATATAATTGCCACCTCGAGCCGAAGGCGAGGGTAGCAAATATGTGCTATGGGCTTGCCATTTTACCTCCCGTGGTGTGTATACTATTTTTCGCCATACCCGGGCCGAAAATACAACTTTTGTTTTTCGGAGCCGGGACGAAAGTTGTGCTTTCGGGCAGGGTATGGCGAAAAATACATTTTAAATTTATAAAATTTAATCTTGAGAGATGTACAAATACATTTAATAACATGTATCTCTGCTTAATCATTTTTGCGTACCATTGAGTTATATAATAATTATAAAATTATCGAACTGCATAATGTTTATCAATCATAAGTTATCCATTACGTTGACTGCAGTTTTATAATATACAACTTACAATTTTTATTATAACATATACATTTCTACAACCTGGGCCAAATCAAGAAGATCCTGGAGAAAGATTATTTAATCCGAAGTAATTAATACGAGTCGGACCACCACATCAACATTCATCTCTTCATTCAAGCAGTGTACCGATGATCAATTTTTTTAAATTAAAAGATGTTTTATTTTTATGCTAAAATGTTTGAAAACATATCAAATATTAATTCCATATTTTTTTGCATCTATCCTATTTCAGGTATTGTAAATAGTAATTAATTTGATTTGAATTTTCTCATTTTTACCTTTATAGATTCACACGAATAGTAACCAAATAACAAAAGTACTTTTAAATATACTGTATATTTATATCGAATAGTAAGAAAGTACTTTTAAATGTACTGAATATTTATATCGAATAGTAAAACTCCTATGAAAAATTTGTTTTATATTCTTTTATCTTTGTTTAGAAATTCATTTGATTATCAAAAAAAAATACATTTTAAATTTATAAAATTTTAGTCTTGAGAGATGTACAAATACATTTAATAACATGTATCTCTGCTTAATCATTTTTGCGTACCATTGAGTTATATAATAATTATAAAATTATCGAACTGCATTATCTTCATCAATCATAAGTTATCCATTACGTTGACTGCAGTTTTATAATATAAAACTTACAATTTTTATTATAACATATACATTTCTACAACCTGGGCCAGATCAAGAAGATCCTGGAGAAAGATTATTTAACCAGAAGTAATTAGTATGAGTCGGACCACCATATCAACATTCATTTCTTCATTCAAGCAGTGTACCGTTAACGGTAGGCCGGAGTAGAACCCGATACCGTCCAAGTAACATTTGAGTTGTTTGTTATTTAGTCAAGTTTTAATCGGTGTATCTTCAAATTAAAGGTCGAGCGCAATAGATATTATTATTATTATGATCATCTATGCACAAGAAAAAAAATATCTACCGGTTTGTTTTTGAGAAAAGTAAGTAACGCGAAAATATTATACACATAAACTTTTACTTTGGCGTTACTTACTTTTCTCAAAAACAAACCAATAGATATTGTTTTTCTTGTGCATAGATGTTCATAATAATAATATCTATTGCGCTCAACCTTTAATTTGAAGATACACCGATTAAAACTTGAGTAAATAACAAAAATGCCAATTAGACAAGGACAGCGAATCCGGCCTGCTCTTAATCAATTTCTTTAAGGTAAAAGATGTTTTATCTTTATGCTAAAATGTTTGAAAACATATCAAATATCAATTCCATATTTTTTTGCTTCTATCCTATTGCAGGTATTGTAAATATTAATTAATTTGATTTATATTTTCTCATTTTTACCTTTATAGATTCACACGAATAGTAACCAAATAACAAAAGTACTTTTAAATATACTGTATATTTATATCGAATAGTAAGAAAGTACTTTTAAATGTACTGAATATTTATATCGAATAGTAAAACTCCTATGAAAAATTTGTTTTATATTCTTTTATCTTTGTTTAGAAATTCATTTGATTATCAAAAAAAAATACATTTTAAATTCATAAAATTTAATCTTGAGAGATGTACAAATACATTTAATAACATGTATCTCTGCTTAATCATTTTTGCGTACCATTGAGTTATATAATAATTATAAAATTATCGAACTGCATTATCTTCATCAATCATAAGTTATCCATTACGTTGACTGCAGTTTTATAATATACAACTTACAATTTTTATTATAACATATACATTTCTACAACCTCGGCCAGATCAAGAAGATCCTGGAGAAAGATTATTTAATCAGAAGTAATTAGTATGAGTCGGACCACCATATCAACATTCATTTCTTCATCCAAGCAGTGTACCGATGATCAATTTTTTTAAATTAAAAGATGTTTTATTTTAATGCTAATGAATTGTATAATATTAAAATATAATGAAAAAAAGATTGAAATTAAATATATTGAATTGCAAACTTCTAGCTGACATAAAACAAAAATAGCATAATTAAACGAAATATTAATCATAATTTTGGTTATTAATTTTTTATTTATCTTGCTATTGTATTTTCTACCCTAGCTACAAATATGAAATTATATAAAAATGTGCTAAAAATTATGATTAAACTAAGTATCTGAATAGGTAAAACTATTTTTTCTGTTTTAATAATTTTCTTTAAATTTGTGATTGTTACTTCACTTGCAAAAGGATATATTTTCTTATAATTTTAAAAAACATACATCAGATGTAATGAGCGACATTTTTGTATTTAACTGTAGTTTTCTGTATAGCAGTACTGTTTTTTGAATTACTCAATTTATCTTAGAACTTTTAAAAAAATAAAGAGAAATGAGTTTAGTGATAACTACGCATTAAAAAATAACTGGTATATTGTTAACTAATGCCTTATTTTGAAGCAAATATATTAGTTACAAATAATACTGAAATATCAAACATAGTATACGTAAATTGAACATTTCAATATAAATAATTAAAATACTTTTTTTTATACCTAGGTAATGTGCATTCATGAAGGAAAATTCGTAATTATTAAAGGTTGTGTTAAGGCCTGACCACGGGTACATAGGTAACATAGATTACCTCCACACCTTTATTTAGGTATCTAATACAAATTGTAAGATACAATGCAATCTTACATAAGAAAGGAACGAGTTCCGGAAAACCATGACAATTGCAATATGACGCAATAATTGCAAGATCAACCGCCAGTATTGCGTACGATCCGGAAGATACCTAAGGTCAGGAGGTTGCTTGCGACATAACAATTACCTTGGAGGGGCTGAGTACCTGAGTAAATAAGCAAACGTTTAATTAATCAACAAAAGGGTCCCGGTTCAGAAAATACAGTCATAAAAATAGCTGAGGGTACGCATAGCCCGGATGGAGTATTGAATCCGTTACGGGGATTGCGTCAAGGAACAGCCCTTAATTTGACCTTGCATAATAATACCAATACTGTCAATGATAGCCAAGCTACCAGTAACCTTAGTGAGGGTGGAACCTTCAATAATATTTACATACACCGGAACCACGATGGCTTCAGTGGCAAAAACAGTATCACTTACTCTAACCGCGACATCCCAAACAATAATACTGGCATCTGATCGGACCACCATAGTGGCGCCGATAATACTAGTACTCGGAGGGGTCTCCTAATTAGCGACCACAATAATATAAGTGGCGTCCCTCTAAATAACAATCTATGGTACCGAAAACGATCAGAGGTTATCCGTATCATTCCCGAATTCGAAGAAAGGAATATCTCCATCAACTAATTCATAAAAGAAGTCAAGGAAGCTGAAGATTTCATGGACCCACAAGACCGGGATTCCTACGTGAAGATTTTAAAATCCAAGGTTATAGAGAATGCTAAAAATTACCTACAGCACAAAAGTTTTAACAGCCTTGACGAGCTCCTAGCAGAATTAAGACAAGCCTTCTAGCCAACTCAGAACTTACCTCAAATCCAGCCCGTGTATCCCAGAGACTCGGCGAAAAGATGACAGAATATGGACTACGAGTGACGAAGACACTACAAAAGGCTCTGGAACTTATAAACAAAAACTACAACGCATCAACCGCAAAAGGAATGATCCAAGGGACAAGTGACACCACCTTACAGTGCTTCATCCTCGGTTTAACCAAGAAAATCTCCCAACGAATGGTATGAAAAACCCCTACCACTCTGGAGATAGCCATTAGCATGGCAATTGAATGCGAGGCACACGAGGACCAGAGGAGCAACCTTCTGGGTGTGGAAGACTCGAATCATACTTGGAAACGAACATACGGAATAAGTGATCAAGAAAGAACCGACAACTGTTACTCCTGTGGCAAGCCACGACACATCTCAAGGAACTGTTTCTCAAAACAAAGGAAATTCAATGAGCGTGGACCCCCTTCTTACCATTATTGCAAGCGAACTAGTCATATCGCAAGAAATTGCCAACATTTAAACCAGAACCGTGGCAGTCAGAAGAACACGAGACCGCGGATTTCACCAAACCAGGTGTCCAATATCGAGCTGTCATCGCCCTTGGACAAGTCAGGAAGGCAAGCTCTCCAATGATAACCATGACAAGCCTAAATCTCAAACAAGACACCCAATTTTTAATCGACACAGATTCAGAACTAAACGTGGACCCCCTTCTTACCATTATTGCAAGCGAACTAGTCATATCGCAAGAAATTGCCAACATTTAAACCAGAACCGTGGCAGTCAGAAGAACACGAGACCGCGGATTTCACCAAACCAGGTGTCCAATATCGAGCTGTCATCGCCCTTGGACAAGTCAGGAAGGCAAGCTCTCCAATGATAACCATGACAAGCCTAAATCTCAAACAAGACACCCAATTTTTAATCGACACAGATTCAGAACTAAACCTTTTGAAGATTGACGCATTCCAAGCAGGGACAATCATAAGTCGTGACAAGTTGTATGTATTGTCAGGTATTACTTCCGGTCGCGCCGAAACCTTGGAATGGGTCAACATCAAGCTAAGAGATATAATATGCAAGATACACATTGTGTCTGCAGAATTCCCAGTAAGGTGTAATGAGATATTGGAAGTAGAATTTCTGCAAGCCCAAGACGCTACTTATCATTTCTCGACAATCATATGACTCTGGGGCAACACGATGCTTTAACCATTCCATTTATCACGCACAATACATTCCAGCTACCACCAAGGACAAAAACCCTATGTACCGTCCTAATTTCCAACGGAACTAGGTCATGATACATACCTAGAATAGACGCCGAACCAGGGCTATATATAGGTGAATGTCTTGTTAAGAACAATAATGGCTTTGCACAATTATTCGTAATAAACACTACCTTCGAGGAGATAAGACTGACGATACCACCGATTAGACTAGAAAGTTTTCACGATACCCCAATACCTATCCGTGACATCAACCACGAGAGTAAGGAACACCAGGACATAGACTTATCACAACGAGCGACAAGAGTGATGGACAATCTAAACTTAGAGGGGCTGAACCAAGAAGAGGAAAAGAGCATCATTGATCTAGTAAAAAAATTTCCTTATTAATTCTTCCTGGAAGGAGTTATCTATATAAGCCACAGGAAACTTTCGTAGTAAAACACAAGATACCAACAATCGACGACGCCCTTATAAATACTCGGCCATATCGACAACCACCCAATCTACGGGAGGAAATAAACCGCCAAGTCAATGAACTAATCCAGAAAGATATCGTAGAAGATTCAGAATCTCTATACAACTCTCCATTGTGGATAGTCCCGAAAAAACCAGACTTCAAGGGAAACAAACGATGGCGGTTAGTTATAGATTACCGCGCCCTGAACGAGAAAACCATTGCATCAGCTTACCCTCTTCCAAACATTACGGATATACTAGACCAATTAGGACACAGCAAATATTTTACGACATTGGATCTCGCGCAAGGTTTTTACCTATAGACTATGAATATAAATGACAAGAATATGAATATGATATAGTGTATAAAGCAAGGAAGATAAACATGAACGCAGACGCGCTATCGCGGAGTCCTGTACACATTCATACCATTAACAACATTACATTATTCACAGGCGACCCTGAAGCAGAAATACCAAGGGTCTTCACGATCCACACTGACTCCCATCACATCGACACATATAACCAACACAGCACCGACTCTCCTCACATTAACTAACATTCGCAACAAACACACTATCACTAATCACAATCATTTACACGTTCTGCTTGACAATTTTAGTGCCAGCGGCCATGAGAGGAAATCCCTTGAAGGGGCTGCGTCTGGCGGGTGCTATGTCCAGGACTTGGCCATCGGCAATTCTGGAGCTGAGATTATTGAAAGTTGGGCCTGCGACCATGGGAGGAAATCCCTTGAAGAGGTTACGGCAGGCCGGGTGCTATACCCAAGTAGTAAAGAGATAGAGGAAAAAACCCTCGTGGACTCTGGAATTGCGTCAGGTGGTCAGGAATGTTTGATTTCGATTGATGTAAGTAACGATGAACAACATTTAGTAACAACATCACTTAGTGATAACGACGACAGCGCGTCAAGCGATATCGACGACGATGATCCGATACCAGAAAATAACAACGCAACGATATGTTTTACGAACTATGTTGAGATTTCACGTGATCTCTTATTATTAAGACGCGATAGCATCGCACATTTTATGTCTGTCGATTGTGAAATATCAACCTCGATTTGTCGACAACTGGTGGATCTTGAAATGATCAATGTAGATAGGCTACGGGATCAAAATATTGGAATAGAAGCAATCATGCGAACGGACCTTAGCAATGGGAGAATTTTATATTCGTTGTTTATTAAGGGAAAGGCCGAAAAGGTACCCGCAACCCAAACAGTAGTAGATATCCTGGAACCCCTGCGTCGCGCCATGATTGAGGAAGACACAATATCAGTTAGCATAACAAAAAATGGCGATGATTTGGAAAATCTGCATTGGCTGCCAATAGAGTTCTCTCTCCGATCAAATTGGAAAGATGTACGTATAACGATATCTACAGGCGAAGTAAAGACCCCAGACACCGAGAAACGACCAACCATTATGACTGAAGCTCACAATTCCATAATGGGAGGACACAAAGGAATATTTAAAACCTACCGGTGCATAAGAGAACATTACATCTGGCCAAGAATGAAAGAAGAAATCACCGTGTATATCAGGACATGCGAAGAATGTCAAAGAAGGAAGTTAAGTCGGCTAAAAACAAAACTGCCTATGACCATAACTAGCACCCCATCACGAGCTTTCGAAGTCTTAGAGATGAACATTGTCGGACCATTGCCGATTACTGTGGCCGAAAATAAATATCTACTGACCCTGCAATGTAATCTCACTAACTAGGAGAGTGTCACACCTCCGAATCACGGATTTTGTTCAAACTTTGGGATAAGTTTTCAGATGATAAAATATGGAAAAAGCTAAAGTTATAGTCATAAATACTCAATATTTCCCTAGTTACAGGCAATTAAAGAAAATCACTGAAAAAATTACTAGATTTTTAAACGCATATAGCTCTTTAGTATTGATAACTAGAAGCTTGAAACTTTTTTTAAATTAAAGCTGAGCTCAAATCCTTTCGAAACAGTAGTTACAGCATATCAAAATATTATTTTTTCCTAAAGTTAGAGCGTAATGAAGATTGGACCTTATTTTAGCTTTTATTATTAATTAATGTTTTAAAAAGAAAATTCAGGTCCAATCCTTATTACGCTCTAACTTTGGGAAAAAATAATATTTTGATATGCTGTAACTACTGTTTCGAAAGGATTTAAGCTCAGCTTTAATTAAAAAAATTAATTTAAAGTTCCAAGCTTCTAGCTATCAATGCTAAAGAACTATATGCGTTTAAAAATCTAGTAACTTTTTTAGTGATTTTCTTTAATTGCCTGTGACTAGGGAAATATTAAGTATTTGTGATTATAACTTCAGCTTTTTCCATATTTTATCATCTGAAAACTTATCCCAAAGTTCAAGCAAAATCCGTGATCTGGAGGTGTGACACTCTCCTAGTCAGTTCGCGACGTAATTGCATAATGCTTGACGCCGCACAGTGGGAAATATCACTTTTTTTGTTCAAAAACCTAATATCTCAAGATTGAAACGTCCGAATTGGATGGAATGTAGTATGTGTATAGTTCACGTGATACTTAATAATGGAAAAATAATTAGAACACTCAAATTTATTTTCCAAAACTGGAAAATATTTGAAAAAATCGTCTTTTTTCGAAATTTTGCAATAAACTCCCCTACGCTCATAGAAAAATAAGTAAGTTTATTTAAGTAAACGCTTAAATGTATACTTTATAATGTCCCAAATTCGGAACTGATGAAAAGTGACACCTAAAGATTTTGATTTTTCCGGAAAATTTTATAAATTATGAAAAAAAACGTGAGTTTTTACCTTTTTTAGGCCTCAAATATATTACATTTTCATAATTACCCACTCTTTGCTTAGAGGAGTACAAAAAGTAAAAAATGGTAAAACTAATTATAAATAAACTGTAATATACTTAAATAAGCCCTTTCTGATTTTTATTTTCCCTAAAAACTCGATAAAATTTGGAAAATCGTGCATTTTTGGCCATACAAGCTACCAAAGCTATTATAGCTGCACTATAGTTTAGAAAAATGAAGTATACAAATATACAAAAATATAAAATTTCAATACATCAAACCTAAATCTGCTTTTGAGAAGCAGGTGATGATTTTTATTTTTCTGAAAAACACGATAGAACGTAAAAAAACATTCATTTCTGATTTTTCAAGCTCTTAAAATTGTCTCGCCTTCATAATTGTACATGTTATATAGAAAAAATATTTACGGAATTTCAAAATAGTACCAGCAGAGACTCAATCAGATTAAAAATGCACTTACTGGTTTTTATTTTTGCAAAAATATAGAAAAAATCCAAAAAACATGCATTTTTGCTGTTTCAGCAGTCAGACCGTTTTTCTTATTGAAATTCTATGGACTCTAAGCATATACAGGTAAACAAAGATATGACTGAAAACAGCTTGACTAAAATCTAATTAAAAAGCATCCAAAATATTGCATTTTCTTGGAAAATAAATGGACTAAAATAAAGTTTAAGCACATTTCAAGGTAAAAATCTAAGCTTAATAATGGCAAGTTGACTAAGCTCTTACTTTTCAAATCTAAAAATCACAACTCTGCGATTCTAAAACTAAAGTTCCTAATAAACTTATTAGAAGCTCACAAGCACTAACTAGGAGAGTATCAGACCTCCGGATCACGGATTTTGCTCAAACATTGGGATAAGTTTTAAGACGTCAAAATATGGAAGGAAACAGAATTTTAGATCCCAACGTTCAATATTTCACTAGTTACAGGCAATTGAAGAAAATCACTAAAAAAGTTACTATATTTTCAAACGCATGTAGTTCCTTAGCATTGATAGCTAGGAGCTCGAAACTTCTTTTAAATGAAAGCTGAGCTCAAATCCTTTCGAAATAGTAGTTATAGCATGTCAAAATACTATTTTTTACCAAAGTCACAGCGTAATAAACATTAGACTCAATTTCAGCTTTTGTTATTAATTAATGTTTTGAAAAGAAAAAATAGGTCCAATATTTATCACGTTACAACTTTGGGAAAAAATAATATTTTGACATGCTATAACTACTATTTCAAAAGGATTTGAGCTCAGCTTTCATTTAAAAAAGTTTCAAGCTTCTAGCTATCAATGCTAAGGAACTACATGCGTTTGAAAATCTAGTAACTTTTTTAGTTATTTTCTTTAATTGCCTGTAACTAGGGAAATATTGAGCGTTGGGATCTAAAATTCTGTTTCCTTTCATATTCTGACATCTGAAAACTTATCCCAACGTTTGAGCAAAATCCGTGATCCGGAGGTCTGATACTCTCCTAGTAAGTTCAAAAACTTATAGGTCAGCTCATAGCTCCCTCTGAACCCATCGCCCATGAGTCTGTGATTTTAAGCTTATACATTCCAAGCTCTATCCTCTTAACTCACCACCCTGGAGTCCATTATTTGAAGCTGATAAACTTTGAAATGCCATATACATGGCAAGCTCTTACATTCGCAGCTCCAAAACCCTAAACCCACCACCCCCAAGTCCATTATTTTAAGCTGATAAACTTTAAAATTCATACATCGCAAGCTCTCACATTCTAAGCTCCCATACCCTGAATGCACCACCCTTAAATACATTATTTTAAGCTAATAAATTCTTAAATTAAAACATGGCATGCTCTCACATCTTAATCTCCCAGATCCTAAGTCCACCATCCTCGAGTCCATAATTTGAAGCTGATAAATTCTGAAACTCTTACGCGGCAAGCTCTCATATTTTAATAGCTCTTTTCCTTTAACCCACCATCCTTGAGTCCATTATTTTAAGCTGATGAACTCTGAAATTCATACATGGCAAGCTTTCATATTCCAAGCTCCCAAACCCTAAACCCACTACCCTCGAGTTAATTATTTTAAGCTGATAAACTTTGAAATTCACACATGGCAAGCTTTCACTTTCCAAGCTCCCAAACATTAAACCCACCACCCTCGAGTACTTCATTTTAAGCTGATAAATTCCAAAACTCTTACCCGAGGAGCTCTTATATACCAAGCTCGCTCCCCTTAAGTCACCATCCTCGAGTCCGTTATTTTATTTAAACTTTGACTCCCTGAGCCCGGAACTCTCAAGACTATTATTTTAAGCCGATACACTCTGAAGTTTACATAGCAAGCTCTTACTTTCCAAGTTTTTAAATAGTTTTTGATAATCAGAAATGAGTTTTGCTCATTTTCATTTTGAATGTATACTAGGGGGGGGGGGGGGTACCCCCTGCTTGCTTCACTCGCCAAGCCCCCTTTTTGTATCTATTGTAAATTGTATATTATAAATAATTAAAACATTTTTAGTGACTTTTATGAATTTTTATTAGTATGTAAATTTAAAATGCAAACATTTATTTTTTTTATGTATTTATTATAATATTGAAAATAAGATTGAGAATTTAAAATAATGATTTTTTAATAATTTTTTCTATAATACTTCTTTCCATACAATATTTTTTATAACATTTTCATTTTCATTTTGTATAAAAATTTTTTTACTATTTTTTACTCTTGATAACACTACATATAATTGACCATGTGGAAATAAAGGTTTATTTAAATATATTCCTACGTTTTCAAAACTTTGGCCTTGAGCTTTATTAATGGTCATTGCAAATGCTAAACAAATTGGAAATTGCCTACGGTATAATATAAATGGTAACGATGTTTGTTCACCTGTATCTAAAATTATTCTTGGTATAAATATAATTGAAGCTTTTTTATTGCCAGTAACAATTTCAGCTTTTATATTAAATTTTAATAAATCAATAATTTTCAATCAAGTACCATTACTTAGTCCGTCACTTACACTTAACGGCATGTCGGAGCTGTAGCAATCAAGTTTTGCTTTTTTTATTTTATCAATATCTTTTTAAATTCTTAAATTAAACAAATATAATGACTTGTCCGCACTAAAGCTATATTTATACAATAATTTTTGTTAAAATAAAAAATCATTTGGACTTGTTATTTTTTTATGAGCTTGGATTGGAAATTAGATATCAAACTCGACAAACCTAACCTTAAAATACGACATATTGAAAGTTTTTATTATAACTTTGTATGTATAATATTTTGGTGGATTTCTTGAGTTGTCCGCACTAGAGTTTAATCTTACAAATTTTTTCTTTATAGCAAAGAAGCTCGATTAAATGCGTCGTTTATTCATAAGTTAAGATTGGAAATATTATTAGAAGGCGGACAGCTTCGTCATGCTCTTAAATTTCTTATTAACATTACAATCGCATTTTTTTAAGAATTAATTTATGTACTGGAAACCCTGAAAATCGTAATGAATTTAAATATTCAATTGGAAACTTTAATTCAACATCTATTTCAGTTCGATCAATACCTTTATGTTTTGCATCATCAATATTATAATATTCTACTGCATTTGAATTAATTTTATTTAAAATTTTATTATTGATATTATATATGTCTTCATTATGTGATGAAAGTATAATTTTATCAGATAAATCTTCTTTTAAATCTATATTATTACCATATATTTTTGTACATATATCTTTTGTTTTCCAATTTTCAGGAATTTCCAATGATTAATTAAACCACTTCCAATTTTTAATAAAAAATTTCCACAATTATTATCATTATTTCTCATATTTTTTGTTAATTTAAATATTTAAAAATTATTCCAAAATTCTAAAAATTTTAAAGTTTTATTTATAATTATTTGTTTTGTTCCATATTTAATGATTGGAAGTGTTTGCATATAATCACCTCCAAGAATAAATATTTTGTTTCGAAAAAAGTAATTTTACAATCTACAAATATCTCGAATAAGTTTATCAACAAGTTCTAATGCTTTTTTTGGAACCATAGAAGATTCATCCCATAAAATAACATCACATTCTCTAATTTTTTTTCATCTGAATCTAATTTCACACTCAAATTTTCTGTATTTTTTAAATCAAATGGTAATTTGAAAACTTAATGACTCGTTCTACCACCAGGTAATAGATGCAATACCTGTCCAAGCCATTGCTAAAATTTTTTTGTTTTTACTTAAAAAGTAGTGTATTAAAATATTGTAAAATAATGTTTTTCCAGTACCTCCAGGTCCATTGATAAAAATACATTTATCTTTTTTTTCATTAATAATATTATTAAAAATTATTTTTTGATCGTTATTTGACAATGGCAATAATTTTTTTAATTTTTCATCGTTAATTTGTATAGTATTTAATAATTCAAAATCTTCATTATTTTCTATTGGTGTTGGGTTTTGTAACCCAAAATCAGAACATTTAAAATTTTCTATCACCAAAATTTCATTAATTTCATTTAAAGCTCTGTTTTCATTATTATTTAAGAATCCTTCACAGAAATAATTTATATATTTACTCTAAATATTTAATGCTAATGAACAATTATTATCTGACAAAATGTACCACACAAAATTTTGTCTTAATTGTTTTGGCATCATTATTTCACAAGCTTCATCAAAAATTTTGTAAATTTCTCCATCACATTCGACTAATCCCATTGCGTAGCTGCTTCTCTAAAAGAATTATATTTTATTCCTTCATAAGTTAACAAATCATTATAACAAGTTGCTCTTTTAACTGTGTATAGAATAAGTTTTAAATGAAAACGTTCAATATCTTTGGAACTTATATTCATAAGTCTTCCAATACAATTTGAATATTTTGTTCTTCTAATCCATTGTTTTTTTGAATGATAATAATGTTCTGGTATGTTCGCATATAAATATTTTCGAGCATTTTTATCATTTTTATTTAATTCAAACCATGAATTTAATGTTATTTTAAATTTTTTTATTGCTTCTTGAATATTATTTTCATGAAACACTATATTTTGTTGATTTTCTAAATGAATTGCTAAACATTCCACTGAATAAGAACGTCCTGTTAAAGGTAACTCTTCTATTCTCCAGGCAGCTTCCATTGGACTTATATACCTTGAATTTTCATAATTTTCCATTTCATTATTAACATTAGAATTTTCTTTTTCTGAAATTTTTATTATTTTTATATAAGCTTTATCATGGCCTTAATTAAAATATTTGAATAAATATTTTATTCTCATTATTAATGCACAGTATTCTACGTTAATATGCAGAGACGGATTTGCCACGACGCCAAAAACGCCATGGCGTAAGGCGGCAAATTCAAAAGAGGCGGCGCACACAAAATAAATTGTTTAAGCAGTAACCCCGTAGTATGAGTCAATAGTCTAGGCGCCCAGAGGGTTTCGTATGAAGTTAGAGGTCCCACCAAGCAAGTAGGTGATTCATATGTATTTTGAGCTGCTGAATCCGAATTTGCAACTTGCTTTTCGCGCAAGTGGTCGAGTAATTTGTTAGAAACAAATTAATTGTTTAAATGGCTATAGTTTATAAACTACAATAGATGCAGTAATTTTCTCTGCAAAAACTTGTTCTTTAATAGAGAAACAAAAAAAAATCGTTATTGTTGCATGTCGATTCGATAATTAGAACCAGAGATATAGCAGATATATTGCAAAAAAATGTAGAGACGTAGCGCAAGCGCGGAACGCCCTGGTAAAAAACCTTATAACTCGACTACTAATTAATATTTTTTGAAGTTTAACATGTGTTTGAAAAATGTCAGAGACTCAGCTTTAATAATAATTTGTTATATATTACTTTCAAATGTTGATAAATAAGCTAGAATAATTTGAAGCAGAAAAAATTTTCAAATTTTTAGAATTTTGTTTGTTTATAACGAAATAATATATGTTAGCGAACAAAATATTTCTATATTTTTGATATAGAATGATAGGAAATTTCATCTAGTTTAAGAGTCTATCCAGTTTTTTAAATTTGAGCAAGTAAATCCTGAGATATATTTAAGCTGTAGCGCCAACTCCTAGCAATACGACATATGTGTGCAATATAGCGATCGCTTTCCTTATTAAAAATTCTTTTATTATAAAGTAAGTAATCTCATCCTTTTCTAATAAAATTACTTTTGACTCTATTTTATATACCTTGTCATAATATTAATGATGTATAATTCATTTAGATTAAGTAAATTTAGGGTTTTAAATAATCATTGATTTTTCTACTATAATAGTAAAAAATTTACTCAACTTATGGACTATTTTTACATTTATTTATTTTTTTTGCAATTGCAAAAAGAATAACAATCTATTTTATGCAAAAAATTTGTTTTAAATTTCCGATTTATTAGAGTCATCTATTTTTAGCTGAATCCTTTTTCATTAAATTTTTATTCAATTTCCGAATACAGAGTTAAAATTAATTTTATTACAAAAGAATGAAATTACCTTAGAGCATATACTACTGGAGGCCGCTTCAAATGCACCGTGCGCGTAGTTAAGTTGAGAGAGAGAAAGGTATATTGAGGTTGACAGATATCTCTTTTTCTCCGGCACATAATTGGTTTATTTCGTTCCCTACTCACTTATTACATGACTGAGAGATACAGATAGCTATCAACCTTAATATATTTTTCTCTTTCTCAACCTAACCACGCACACGGTGCATTCAGAGCTGCCTCCAGTAGTATATGCTCTAAGGAAACTACTTACCTTATAATAAAAGAATTTTTAATAAGGAAAGCGATCGCCATATTGCACATATATGTCGTATTGCAAGGATTTGCCGCTACAGCTTGAATTTGCGATATCTTAGGTTCTACTTAATTAAATTTAAAAAACCGGACAGATTCTTAAACTAGATCAAATTTCCTATCATTCTATATCAAAAATATAGAAATATTTTGTTCGCTAACTTATATTATTTCGTTATAAACAAACAAAATTCTAAAAAATTGAAAATTTTTTCTGCTTCAAATCATTCTAGCTTATTTATCAACATTTGGAAGTAATATATAACAATTTATTATCAAAGCTGAGACTCTGACATTATTCAAACACATGTTAAACTTCAAAAAATATTAATTAGTAGTCGAGTTATAAGGTTCTTTACCAGGGTGTTCCGCACTTGCGCTACGTCTCTACGTTTTTTTGCAATATATTTGCTATATCTCTGGTTCTAATTATCGAATCGACATGCAACAATAACGATTTTTCTTGTTTTTTTATTAACAAACAAATTTTCGCAGAGAAAATTACTGCATCTATTGTAATTTATAAACTATAGCGATTTAAACAATTAATTTGTTTATAACAAATTACTCGATCACTTGCGCAAAAAGCAAGTTGCAAATTCGGATTCAGCGGCTCAAAATACATATAAATCACCTACTTGCTTGGTTAGACCTCTAACTTCATACGAAAGCCTCTGGGCGCCTAGACTCCAATGCGCATATGGCCTATTTAAAAATCACACACTTTCATTAAACTTAAAATATGATTCATTAACATATTAATATTTTCTCCCATCCTTTTCCCAAATATTATATAGAATTAATTGTCTTAAACTTTTCATACTAAATACATTTACGAAAATTTTCTGTTACTCACTATTAAATCATCGACACACACACAGCATGGAACCTTGCTGCAAGGTTGCTGGCAAGGTTGGTAAGGTTGTTGCAAGGTTTCACTGCAAGGTTGTAGTAACTTTTTTATGTCCCTTGCACAAACCTTTCTGCAAAATTTATGGAATCTTGCTACAAAGTTAACATGTAAAATTGGAGCAATCTTTCGATGAAAGATTTCTGCAAGGTTACTATGAAAGGTTCTTGCAAGATTACAATAAAATATTTCTGCAAGATTCCATTGGCAGCTCACTGCAAGGTTTCATTGCAGGGTCGCAGTAACCTTTTTATGTTCCTTGCACGAACCTTTCTGCAAAGTTTTATGAAATCTTGCTACAAAGTTAACATGTAAAATTGGAGCAATCTTTCGATGAAAGATTTCTGCAAGGTTACTATCAAAGGTTCTTGCAAGATTACAATAAAATATTTCTGCAAGATTCCATTGGCAGCTCACTGCAAGGTTTCATTGCAAGGTCGCAGTAACCTTTTTATGTTCCTTGCACGAACCTTTCTGCAAAGTTTTATGAAATCTTGCTACAAAGTTAACATGTAGAATTGGAGTAATCTTTCGATGAAAGATTTCTGCAAGGTTACTGTGAAAGGTTTCTGCAAGATTTCATTATTTTATTTCTTTATTTTTATACAAAGTTGAGTTTTCATAAATTTTGGTACGATTTCATAGAAAAATTTGAATTTTTAGGATACTGAAAGGTTGTAATTATTTTAAAATAAAGTTTAAGTTGTAAAATATAATTTATTTTTATTTTAAAATAATGAGTCTCTTCTTTTAACATAACATACATATAAAAAATTAAATTTTTAAAACTTTTACAAAAATATTTCATAGAAAATTATGTACCAAAAATATCACATGATTCTTGAAGCCTTTTGAATATTATATTTCCCTTTTGAATATTATATTAATTATTTTTTAAACTTATTATTTAATATTTGAAATGCTGCAGCAAGGTTGTACTGAAACCTTGCAGCAAAATTTTATTGTAGCCTTGCAGCAACCTTTCGTGAAATGTTTTCTTGAAAAATTATTGCAAGATTGCAGCAGAGTTTATTAGTAATGTTTCAGTGAGGAAGTACTGCAATGTTACGGCAAAGTTTCAGTGTTAAGAAGGGGCCGAACTATCTGTCTTTGTCTAATAGCGTTTTTCATCATTTATGTAAACACTATCCGGTATAACAAGAAAAAAATAGCAGCCCCCGCTAGATATTAGTATAATAAGTAAATTTTGTAATAACAACCAAATTTTTTACTTTATAGTTTTTGACTAATTAGAGACCTACTAGCAATCTAGAATATAACCTATCTTTTTTTGGTAGGTCTCTAATTATTCAAAAACTACGCAGTGAAAAAATTTGGTTGTTATTACAAAATTTACTTATTATGCTAATATCTAGCGGGGGCTGCTATTTTTTTCTTGTTATACCGGATAGTGTTTACAAAAATAATGAAAAACGCTATTAGACAAAGACAGATAGTTCGGCCTCTTCTTAATATTGTTTGAAATGCTGCTGCAAGGTTGTAGTGAAAACTTGCAGCAAAATTTTATTGTAACTTTGTAGCAACCTTTCGTGAAATGTTTTCTTGAAACATTATTGCAAGGTTGCAGCAAAGTTTCTTTGTAATGTTTCAATGCAAGATTGCTGCAATATTGCAGCGAGATTTCAGTGTTAATATTATTTGAAATGCTGCTGCAAGGTGGCAGTGAAACCTTGCAGCAATATTTTATTGTAACCTTGCATTGCATCTTTCACTGTAAAGTTACATGCTGTGTGGGCATCGAATGCTTTTCTTAACCTAGATACTTTGTCGTGTCTTGAACTTCTTTCAATTAAATAAATTCTAATGATCATTTAGCAAATATCTCTTTGAAAGTAAAAATTTCTTAAGAAAAATCTCTTTGAATAAAGATAGATCTGTATTAAAATTACATATATAACGTTCCTATACGGAATTGGAAAATAAAGTGCATTTTGAGCATGAGACTGCTTATTTGCCTATCGTCAATAAGATGTAAGCAGCGCTATGTTAGAGACATCAAAAATTTTTTTTCATTATTACATATGCTAAACGGCACAAAGTTGCAATGGGATATGAATGTTAGGATGACAATTATTGCTTGTATGATGTTGAACTCCCTCTAGCAACAAGACAATAATCTAAAGGCATATATTTAATCCAATACTGAATTTTTAAATAAAATATTGATTTCATTTAAAATTGAACTTTTTTGTTCATTTTCCAATTTATTTAAACTAAAAGAAAATTAACAATGTCTTCTGTGATTTTTTAATTATTTAACCTCTTTTTTCTTCAGAAAAAATATTTTTTCAAACTTCAATTTCCTTACAAGGGGCGGCACCAATTTCTTAGCGTAGGGGCGGCTAATTTTGAAATCCGTCTCTGTTAATATGACAATTATATTTTGTAATTAATGTTGAATTATATGGAACTACCATTGAGTTATCAACTTTTATTTGTTTAACATTAATTTTTTTATCATAGTAATAATTTTTTGATTTATTGTTTATTCTTCTGTATCTTGGAAAACCATTATCTTCAAAAGTAGTAGAATTACAAAATGATTTTGGAAATTTTTTTGAACATTTATTATTTTCTAAATTATAACAAGGTGTATCAGGGCCATGTGGCCCATGTAACATATGTTTTAATACTAATGTTTGTAATTCAAAATCATTTTCAGGAATTACAGCCGATATAAATTTATTAATATCTTTAGGAGATAACATTTTATGTTTATAATCTGAAGTAAAAATTATATAAATATGAGGAAAACCTTTTTTTTGAAATTTTATTACCCAAAACCAAGTAATTATTTTACCGAAATTTTTTCCAGATATTATATCTGCTAAAATAGCTCTACATTTGGAAAAAAATAATCCTACACAAATATTTGGTATGTCATTACAAGTAGTTCCTGGTGAAAATTTTTCTAATATTCGTTTTATTTCAGGCCAATTTGGATTAAATGTCATTGTAATAAACAAATCTGGACGACCTTTTTTTAACTATTGCCACAGCATTATGATAATTTTTGTTGATGTATCTAGGACTTCTTATAAATATAGCTGACAATACATACATATTACCTAATTTTTCTTTGTTTCGATAAGTATTTGAATTATTAAATGCACTTCTAGAAATATGATCAACTAAACCTTGTAAACATTCAATTCTTAATTTATCTTGATTGTATTTTAAAAAAGTTAAGCGTGTATGTTCAATTATAATATATGCTTGTATTACGTATTGTTGCGTTAACCTTCCACAATATAATATTGGATTAAATTTTGAATCTGGTCCATACGCTAAACGGTTTGAATAATATTGAAGAGGCGTTAATTTTTTTTAATTTATTTCGTGTTTTAAATCTATGCTCCATTCTCTATCTCCAAATGGAAACATAAGTGGAAACGTCATTGGATCTAAATGAGATGATAATTTACTCATATAACTATTATTTTCTATTTCTTTTGATGAATTTCGTGGATAAACACATGAATCGATATTATCTGGTACTTGTCCATCTTTAAATATTATTAAAGCTGCACATTCAGAAATTTGAGGTATATTAAATCGTCGTTCATCTAATTTTGGATTACGAATAAGGTACAAACGATATTCAGGTATATTATATGTTTTAGATAATTCATAAAGATATTTATAATTTTTAACGTATGGATTATATTTATTTAAAACATCTAATATTATTTGTATATTTTCTTTTACTAATTTATTATTTCGTTCTAAAAGAATATTCATTCTTTCTAAATCATCATGTATATAAAGTCCACATTTTGGTTTTTCTCCATTATCAATTTGTATTGTTCTTGGAGTTAAATGACATACTTTTCCTTGTATTTTTAAATTATAAAATCCTTTTTAAATTCATTATTAAATTTAGCATGAAATGTAACAAAAGCTAATTGATTATTATAATAATTAATAAGTTGTTTAAACTTATAATTAAATGATAAATCATATAAGTTTTTATCGTAATCGTGTTAACGGTATTAATTTTACTTTTCCATAATGACAACAGCTTTATTTCGAAAATTCTATTTTCCAAAAATAAGCTTTACAATATGGGCAAACATACTCCATATCACCAAAATCCATATAAGATAATTTATGATGAAACATTTTTGTAACTCTTTGATTTGTTCTTCTTTTGATAACACGATTTTCTTTTATATTTTTAACAATATCACTGTTTCTTTTTTTATCAATTCTATTCTGCTGCATATTACAAATTATATTCTGATGATTTTCTATTCTGTGTTCATTCATATTATCAACTCTATCAGTTTTTCTCTTTTTATCAATTCTATCTTCTTGCATATTAATAATTACATTCTTTTTTCTATGGTTTTCAATTCTGTATTTACTCATAACAATATCACTTTTCCGCTTTTTATTCATTCTCTCTTTTCGCATATTACCGATAATATTGTTTTTTCTACGTTTTTTAATTCTGTATTTATTCATATTTTCTACAATATTACTTTTTCGTTTTTTGTTCATTCTCTCTTCTTGCATATTACCAATAATATAATTTTTTCTACGTTTTTTAATTCTGGATTCACTCATATATTTAATAGTATCACCTTTTTTTTAACTATTCTAACTTCATTCATATTACTTGTTCTATTTCGATATCTTTTTTTTCCATTTTTAAGTTTCTATTATCACTATTGATTTTAAAATTTTCATTATAATATCTATTATTTTTTATTTTTTTATAAAAATTAAAAAAATTAACATTATGAAAGTTTATTATATTGTAATGACCATTATCTTGAGGACGAGATAATTCTAATTTAAAAAAAAAAATTTTAAACGATTCTCCGTACTCATTAATGAATCCATTTATATCATGATAAATCTTTATATTCACATTGTACTTATTTCTGCCGTCCAAAGTAAGAAAACCTTAACTCCAATGGGATTCCAATGTAGTTAACCACTTTTATACTTTGGACGGCAGATTTGCAAACGCGTGTATTTCAGATTCACTACCTAAAACATGGTTTTTAGACATATATGATAAATATGTATTTTTACAAACAATATAAGTTTCATGTGATTTGTCGCCTAATATGAAATTTTCATATGTAAACCAATTATTATAAATATATCTAACAATAGTTTTTCTAACAATGTAATGTTTATCTTGACTATCGTACAAGAATTTAGAAAAACACCTTAACAAACAATTTCCATCTCCAATTATTGTTTCAATAATTTTTTGGTCCATTACGAATAGTCTGTAAATTATAATTTAATTAAAAAGAATAATCTAATTTTTTAGGACTGATTGATAGAAATAAAGTCTTTTTGTAAGATCATAAAATTTTCATATATAGTACTCTTAAGAGGAGGCCGTATAGTTCTGTCCTTGTCTAATCTAAATTTTCGTTATTATGGCTAAATTAAATATTTTTATATAAAAGTAAGGGCAGAGCCCAATAGATTTAAGGATAGGCAGACGATTCTATTCTATGAAAAAATGTAAAATTTTCATTAGTTTTCGAGTGAAGTCTGAAACGGAAAAAGAGTTAAATTTGATTGAAGTGTTCAACTCTTTTTCCGTTTCAGACTTCACTCGAAAACTAATGAAAATTTTATATTTTTTCATAGAATAGAATCGTCTATTCATCCTTAAATCTATTGGGCTCTGCCCTTACTTTTGTATAAAAATATTTAGTTTACTAATTATAACGAAAATTCAGATTAGACAAGGACAGAACTATACGGCCGCCTCTTAAGGTAATAGTCTCACTACAGGCAAGTTTAAAAGTTAAAGTTAAGTTTATATGCGCCACTATAAGCGTATTCATTTAATCAACTCTAGAAATAAACAAAAATTTTAGTAATGATTTTATGATGTTAAGAAGCACACATTTAAAGAGTGTGTATACGTATACACTGTGTAGAAGTATAACTGATATTTATTGAAATTTGTCAATAATGTGATTCATAACAGAGAGAGACGAAGCTAGCTCCCTAGACTTTTACTGTTTTAACGATCGTTTTTATACGGTAACGTGTAATGTTATGATATATAAAATCAGATACTAATTTTTTAGAGAATTTGATCATACTAAAAAGAACACAAATTTTCAATGAACCTTTTCATAATAATCCATGTTAAAAAGTGAAATTTTAACTTTTTATATTTTCAAATCTACTGCTAACATACTTCAAATTTTAGTATATTATGTAGTATTATATAAATAAGTTATATTAGAATTTTTATGACATTTATCATAATTGCTTTGTCAAGAATATTACCTTAAAAAAATTAAATAAATAAATAAAAACAAATTTAAATATATATAAAAGAAGAAATAATAAACTTTTTTTAACAAGATTCGCGTAAATTCTCCGTTTTATTAACCCTTTGAGGGGCACATTTTTTATTTAAAAAACCACTTTTTTACTTTAATTGTTTAAAAAAAAGCTTAACTTATATAAATTATTGACTAATTGTGCTGGTCCCTAATACATTAAAGTCGAAACAGTTTACAAAGTGCTTATATGCATTCACAAGTTGACAAAATTTACTGCAAGTGCGATAAAAACCAAAGCGCAAAGAGTAGTACATATATATACCATTACCCCTTAAGAGGCGGTCAGAACCAAATCGGTGACTTGCGGTATATATCAAGTCAGCATTTTTCGCTTTACGATAATATTTTGTATATTTTTATGGCTTAAACCATTTCAAATTATTCTTTATATACATGACTAGAGGAAATGACTATATTTTTACTATATGAATAAGTAAATAAATTATTATAAGCATTTATTACAAATATCAAACTGACTTGACATATATCGCATGCAAAAAACTGTTGTGTCGATTGTTAGGTGGCATTTTTCGCTTTATAACAATATTTTGTATATTTTTGTGACTTTAACCATTTTAAATTATTCTTTATATACGTGACTAGAGGAAATGACTACATTTTTACCATATTAATAAATGAATAAATTATTATAAGCATTTATTACAAGCACCGAACTAAGTCACCGATTTGGTTCCGACCGCCTCTTAAAATAAAAAATTTATTATATTTTGTGTATTAATATATTTATTTATTAAATTTATATTTTTTCAATATTTTTTTATCCTTTTTTTTTAATAGCAATACTATTTAAATTTAATTTATTTAATTTGAGATTCAAATTTTCTAATGTATTTGTATCATCTCAGCTTTTTAAATAGTCACAATATTTTTTTCATATTTTAAATAATCTGAAATTAATAATATTAGTATTTTATTATTGGGAACTCACACACTTGCGATGACCTCTCGTGGCAAGGCTGTGAAATAATCTAAAACACAACTTTGAGTTGAGTAGCATAGCAATTGGTGTTTAATTTTTATTTTTTAATTGAAAACTAATTACAATGTAATAAAAAGAGTTCAAAATGCATGAAAAAAATTCCAACAGAGATTATTGTGTAATAAGGGGTCGTGAAATTTAAGCAGTTAAGAATTTAAATGTTAGTTTTCATCTCTTCCCGAGAACAAATCGAGGTTATGTAAACAAGCAGAATATATTTGACAACTCTGCGAAGATGGATTTTTATGAGGCGTGGACAAGTAGACGTCTGCAAGCAATAAGCTATATGAAGTTAACCTCACCGTTGAATGTATATTTCTTATTAGTTTCACATTTTATTTCGAATTGGATCTGATAAACCATTTCTCCTTGTATAAATTTACGTTGTGCACGATTGGTGTTAGCGTATTTACAAATATTTTTCACGGTGATGATGTTTAGACTAAAAAACTAATGTCATTACATTTAAACCCAGCTTGTACTGTGGAATTCTGTCGCCAGGTTAGTATACTATATATATAGGTTACGCCATCGTGTGAGTTCCCAATATTAATACATTTATTCGATTAGAAAAATTTGTATTATTTACCTTCAATTTGATCTTGAGCATCCATCGTTAAAGTTCAAATAAATTTAAAACGAAATTTTTAATGTCAAATAAAGTTATTGATCTAAAAAATTGTAAGATATTTAAGATATTTGATTTATTGAATACGTTTTATCCTGGAGAATAATATAGAGAGATATAGCTAGCTTTGAGCTAAATTACAGCTAAATATATCTAAATTTTAGCCAACTTTTAGCTGAATTTCAGCTAACTTATAGCTAACTTCTAACTAAGTCTTAGGTAACTTTTTGCTGACCTTTTTTCAGATATAATAAATATTATTGTCAAAATTGTAAAAGTCGATATCGAAATTTTCGATCTTTAAATAAACATACTATTCGTTTTCATAATAAAATTAATAATACATATAAATTATGTAGAAAAGTATACAAACATCGAAAACATTATTTACGACATATACAAGAACATATTAATAAGAACGAATTTTCATGTAATATACGTAACAAAAAATTTATAAGATTTTCTCATTTACTAAGACATCAACATGTTCAAAGATGTAATAAAAATAACAATATTAATAAAACATGTAATCTATGCTTTAAAATTTTTAAACATAGAAAACATTTTTTAAGACACGTACGAGAACATAGTGATGAAATTAAATTTTCATGTAACATTTGTAAGAAAATTTTAAAAGAATTTTTCATTTGAAAAGACATAAGCTTAAATGTAAATGTAAAAAAATACAAATTAATTTATAATACTCAATTTAAGTATTTATTTTGACTTTTAGTATACAGTATTTAAATTTTATAATTTAATTATAAAATCAAATTCTTTTTAAATATTTCAAAGCAAATTATCAATAATTTCGAAAATTATAACTAAATTCATCTAAATATTAGCTGACTTTTAGTTGATTTTAGCTAAATTTTAGCATAATTTTATCTGAATTTTAGCTAAATCTTAGCTAAATTTTAGCTAAATGAAGGTTTAAAAATGAGAAGCCAAAAATGAGGAGCATATTTTAGACGACAACAGCGGCTACAGCGGCGATATATTTTTTTTCAGCTAATTTTTAACTAACTTCTAAATAACTTCTAGGTAACATTTTGCTGACTTCTAGCTTGCTTTCAGCTAAATTATAGCTAAATTAATCTTAATTTTAGCTAACTTTTAGCCGATTTTAGCTAAATTTTAGCTAACTTATAGCTAACTCTCAACCAACTTGTAGATAACTTTTAGGTTGTAAAATGGGGGTCCAAAAAAGGGGGGCTTATTTCTGACGACGACAGCGTTGACAGCGGCGATATATTTTTAATAATATAAAGGGAAACAATATGTGTTAAGAGGAGGTCACGTATCTCTGTCCTTTTCTAATCAAAGAAATGATTTTTTTACAAAAACTAATAACTTTATCAAAAAATGAAGAGAAAGCCGCATCTTGTATCAAAAAAAGCAATATTTTCTTTGATAAGAAAAAATTAATTTTATTGCTTCGTTCTCAAGAAAACCTTGAAAAACCAAATTGTTCACCCTAACCTCTATGATTTAAGTTTTTCAAGGTTTTCTTGAAAACGAAGCCATAAAAGTAATTCTTTCTTATCAAAGAAAATATTGTTTTTTTTTTATTACGAGATGCGGCTTTCTCTTCATTTTTTGCTAAAGTTATTAGTTTCAGTAAAAAAACTCAATTCTTTGATTAGAAAAGGACAGAGATACGTGACCTCCTCTTAATTCTAGAATAGAAATTTACAGTCTTGTAGGCTCAAATTTATAGTTGATACTCAGCACCCCAACATCATTTTGTCTTTATTTTTCTTATGGTGAAAGAGTAAGATAGAATGATATTTGAGTGCTTAGTGTGGACTATAAATTCGAGCCGTAGTCAATTAGTTTCTTCAATGGGTAAAATAGCGATCTTTGATGTTGTTCGTTTTTCGAGCCTATCTTTCGTTTTTATTGTAGCGGCTCGCACTATGTTGTCTGCACCTGGATGCAATTCATGTATACATCCTATATTCCAATACATACTAGGAACATTATCTTCTTTCAACAAGACTAATTGACCAATTTTTAATTGAACTTCCTTATTTCCTTTTTG
This sequence comes from Anastatus disparis, assembly GCA_017163975.1. Classification (NCBI taxonomy): domain Eukaryota; kingdom Metazoa; phylum Arthropoda; class Insecta; order Hymenoptera; family Eupelmidae; genus Anastatus; species Anastatus disparis. The sequence continues at coordinate 2,986,774 of JAFFSR010000207.1, read as the reverse complement.
ATGACGAATATTTAAACTATTTAAAAATTCCTTGTGCCATCGTGACCAAAATTCTTGTTCCAATTTAGTTATAATTTACCATGCATTTAAATGATTCATCGGTGTAGTATCATAATTGTATTCTGGCAAACGTCTTAATGAATCACCAGTAATAAAATGTCAAGGTCTTAATGCTGACAAATTATTTATATCGGTTGTCATTTGTGTTAAGGGTTGTAAATTCAATATTGCTTCTTCTTCATGGGCAAAGGTTGTGAATTCAACCAAAGTAAATTTTTTATTATATGCGACGCGTCGAAATTGATGTTTGAATTGCTTGACGTCTGCCTCCCACAGATCTCCGGAATAAGTGCATAAAATGGAATAAAATGCCATTGTATTCGATAATCAGCTGTTGTTTTTTAAATTAATTTGTTGAATCATTAGAGTTAAGTAAATTATATGATTCCTGACATTCATCATTTGCACCTTGAAAATTTTTACGATTATCTAAAAGGATAGTCTGTGTAAGGCCTCGTGGAGCGATAAACCGCCTTAAGGCACCTAAAAACGCGTCGGTTGATAAATCTTTTACTACTTCGATGTGTATAGCCTTGACAACCATACATATAAATGTTGCTACATAACATTTGATGAACTTTTTGAAGTTAATACTTCTTTTGGTGCGCCTCGAAAATTAGCTGGGGATAAAAATCTAAGTTGCTGTCACGTTACATGTTAATATGTGTTATGTACGTGTGACTCTATCTGTGCGCGCACACACAGCTAAGTTATAAGAATAAGAGAGAGAGAGGGAACACTATATCATACCAAGCAATGTATATTCAAGCCTGATTTGAGAAAGAGAGAGAGAGTATAGCAAGCGAATACGCACTAAACCAGCTAAGTATATAGGAGAAGAGAGAGAAGGCACATCGGCACATCAGCGTACAAATCGTTGTGTATATGCTGTTTAGGTATTGGGTTACCACATGAGCGTTCAGTATGTATAAAGCGCGCACTCACACGAAGATACATCTTTGAGGCGACTTCGGAATTCAGGTTAGGTTTTATTTTTTAGTTTCCAGATTATGCACGTAATACATCAAATTTTTTGGATTTTTTAATTCTCCACCATTTTTTGATTCTTACAGAATAGTGAAAAACTTAAAAATCCAAAAAATTTTACAAACTAAAAGCGCAATTTGTAAACTACGAAATAAAAATTTAGCCTAACCTCCGCAGTCGCCTTAAGAAGGGGCCGAACTATCTGTCTTTGTCTAATAGCGTTTTTCATCATTTATGTAAGCACTATCCGGTATAACAAGAAAAAAATAGCAGCCCATGCTAGATATTAGTATAATAAGTAAATTTTGTAATAACAACCAAATTTTTTCACTGCGTAGTTTTTGAATAATTAGAGACCTACCAAAATAAGATAGGTTATATTCTAGATCGCTAGTAGGTCTCTAATTAGTCAAAAACTATGCGGTAAAAAATTTGGTTGTTATTACAAAATTTACTAATTATACTAATATCTAGCGGGGGCTGCTATTTTTTTCTTGTTATACCGGATAGTGTTTACATAAATGATGAAAAACACTATTAGACAAAGACAGATAGTTCGGCCCCTTCTTAACGGCCACTTAATGATTTTTATTCTAATGCGTTAATTATTAGAAACTTCCTGTATGTTTGTATTATATATGTATTATGTATGTATGAGCGCTATATTTGTATATTTTGTGACTTATGCAGACTTTTTCGACAAATAACGTGACTTATGTGGACATTTTGGGACTTATATGGACGTCCACATAACTTTTTCGATATTCCATGTATAAAGTGGTACTTATGTCGACTTTTTTGTCATAAGTGATTATTTCTTTAGTTGAGTTCCGTAAGAAATTTACGGAAAAATCGAGCGCCCACTAATCAGAGCTTCGAATTCTGTTACTTACGGAATAAAAATCTATTTTACACAGGTCTGGGAACTTAATTGTGGAAAATAATTCTCATATTTTCAAGTGTCCACATAAGTACCGTTCGTACAGTTTCATGGGTTTATATATATATATATATATATATATATATATGTACATATATATATATACATATATAACGCTCCTTCAAACAGTATCGTCTCTCATAGTCGCACAACAAATATCATAAAAACAAATTAAATTAGATACGAAAGACTAACTTTTTATTCTTTTTCTAAATTAATGATTAAGAAAAAATTCAAACGGAAACCGAAAGAATTTTCAATAATCTAATATTCATTACAGATGATTTTCTGTTATGAGACTTTTCAATGAAGTTACAAGTAATCGTATATATTGTTAAGCATGTAAACAATCAAATTCAAATCAAAATTATTCAAATAATTCAAATATTTTTTTTTCAATTCCTTCAAAAAACTAAAATTTATTCCTCAGAAATTGATGATAATATATATAATAATATGTCAAACGTAATTGTTAATCAAATTTCCACTTTTAATGTTTCAATTTTTTATAACTTTATTAAAAAGCATCAGAACAAAAAAAATCTAAGTTGAATTTTTTATTCTTTTAAATTCTCTTTATTTCCGTTTGAATTTTTTAGTAGTCATTAAAAAACATGAAATTTAAAAACTTTATTTTTAATTTGAAATTTTTACAAATTTTAAATAGGATAAAAATAGAATAAAATTTTATTACTTTTTTTGATTTTTTTGTGTGACAAATAGAACCAGAGATAATACTATTTGAATGAGCGCTTTTCATTAAAATTTTTTCTTGTGAATTCTGACGGTCTGAGGTTAGTTGTCAGTAGGGAAACGTAGACAAATCGCAAATAAGTTTACAAATAAAAGCCATGTCATCACGCTGCTTAGACTTAAAGTGTAGAATACTCTTACGAATATTTTCCTTCATTGATTAATTGAAATTGATGGTATATATACTAAAAAGCTAAATTCTAATATTTTAACATGCTAACAGTAAAATTATTAATTTTTAAATGATTTATATTTAGTGCTCGATTCAAAGATTCTAGAAAAACATCGACTAAACTCTAGTTTAGAACTGCAATTATAATTCACATGCGCACTGTGCATTTTTTTAATATTTTTAAAAAACTATGAAAAAAAATATTACTTAAATTTTTGGCTATTATTGAGTTAAGTTATAAATTTGCATAAAAGAGATTATTGTGATATGCGATTCCCATATTGAATATAATAATTATCATAAATCATTAGAAAATTTAAATAAATTAATTGTTTTTATATTTATTATCATCATATGCTTATTATTTAAACAATTTCTGTATGCCTCTAAGTAACTAAGTAAGTTGCAAATGTATTTAGGGGGCTTTTCCTTTACCCAGAACTACCATTATTCTACTTCATAAGTTGATAATTTGTTGTGCGTATACATATTTATTTAATATAAAATATATTTTTAAACAAAGCGTGACGGAAAATTATTCATTCTATAAGAAGCAAGACTGTCGCTAAACCAAAAGAAATATTAACTTTTGTCGGCCAGTCCCTACGACTGCCACACCTGGTTTTTTATTTTGGTTTTCCTTGTTTCTAGCAATAGTGAACATAACGAAAGATCTACTAACAATAACATTTTTAAAAATTATTGTTAATTAACAGCCATTATTATCGTAGTAACAACATGCAACCAACCAAAAACGAACCAACTAAACTAGGGAAACATTTGATTTATTAACCAATAATTAATTAAATAATTAAATAACAATTTAAATAAGGATAACTGATCAAGTACGCGATCATATAAAACCTAAGTAACGCCATAAAGGGTTAACAATAGTACAAATCCGTAAATAAATAAAATAACAATAACCATTAAGAGGACCTTGGATCACTCTATCCTTTTCCGATTGAAGAATATTGGTTTTTGATAAAACCAGTGATTATTGATAAAAATTAAGAGTTATCCGCAACTTACAGTTACACGCTTTGTAAAATACACCTACGAAGAGGAAAAATAAACCCATCACCCCCCCCCCTTCCTTCCTTTTTTTGTTTATGTCTTTTTTTCACATATAAGAACATTTTCTAAAGCTTATGATCCCCTTGTCTTACGGGCCCTTAAGTTTAAATCACATCACCCAAATTATGGTTTATTTTTACGCAAGGGTCACATCTTACGTGCCTTGGATTGAAAAAGCCATACGCCTCATTGCAATCTAGTAAGATTCCATTGAAGAGTTACAAGGGACAATATACTACCTAGAAAAGAAAAATAGCTAACAGGCAAAGGAAATAACTTTATCTCGAACTAGTAGGGGTACACCTCATTACCCCTAAATGTACCCTATGCCTTCTACGGCCCTCACGCCATATCCTCACCCATACATGCTAGCATTTCAACCATAATACTCACCTATTACGTATTGTCAACCTAAGCCTCAGGAGACTTTAAACTCCTTGCCTGCTCGCCAGACGAACGCCTCGACGAGTAAGCTCAACCAGGAGCGTTCACTCGCAGTAAAATTTATAGCTACAACGGTTTTGCAGGATCCTCACCCCCGAGGAACGGGACCAATAATTATATTATGAACCACAGAATTGAAACAACCAACAGAATCATAGATACAAATCAACCTCATCCACGTAAATGCCCTGCAGCCCAAGACCGTTATAGCAGTTCATGAAGCTTTGACTCTTATAACTTCCTCGCAATCTATGCGCTTTGTAAGATTTGTAAATTATGAATATAGGGCATTAAAGCCTACAAGGTATATTCTACAAGCCCGATCAAAAACGCCAATCACAATCAACCTACAAACCTCCGACTTGAAAACCGGATATATACCTGGATTAAAGACTCCAGAAAATATCTTCATAGGTGAAGCTACAGTGAGAAATGACAATAAAAAATGTATGAAATACCACCACAAGAGTTACAGGCTTACGACGTTGTAGAGAAATCTGAAGATTTCTTCGATATTAAAGAAACGATCTTTCAGAAGCAGATAGACTAAGGAAAGTTCTGAACAACCTACGACACGAACACCTCAATGGTGAAGAAAAGCAACATGTTCATAAATTGTTGCTGACTACCTCCGATTATTTCACCTACCAGGAGATAAATTACCAGCTATGGATGTATTAAAACATAAAATACCGATATCCTTCCGCACATGGGGAAAAGATACACGACAACTAACAAAATTATCAAGCGACGACATAATAAAAAACTCAAGATCGCTATACACTCGCCTCTTTAAATAGTCTACAAGAAAAACGATTCTAAGGAAAATAAGAGATAGCGCATGGTCACAGATTATCGGGCTCTCAACAAAAAGACTATGGGGACGCGCACTCCTTACCTAACATAACAGAAATTGTATATCGTCTTTAAGAAGCAAAATATTTTTCAATATTTGATTTAGCCTTAGGCTTTCACAAGGTCGAAGTTGCCGAGACTGACAGATACAAGACTGCCCTCAGCTCAACAGCGGGAGATTACCATTACATAAAAATGCACTTCGGTCTCAAATTGGCACCTGCAACGTTCCAGATGATAATGAATTTGGTTTTATTAGTTTATTATATTATTTGCAAGATTCAGAATTACTAGTCTATTTTGATGACGTGATTATCTTCGCGTCAGATCTAGCCAAACATGAGAAAAAGGTACGTAATCGGTTTAATCGACTCCTTAATACTAAGCTATCGTCGCAGCCTAACAAATGCAAATTCCTACGCATCGAAGTAGAATATCTAGGTCACACCATTTCAGAGAAAGGAGTAAAGACAGATCCCAAAAAGACAATAATGGTCAAGAATTTCTCATAACCCAAAAATCAGACAAATATCAGGCAATTCCTAGGATTAGCTGGATATTACGGCAGGTTTATTAAAGGTTTCTCAGCTAGAGCAAGGCCCCTTTCTGATATCTTAAAGATTCCGCATTTGAATGGAAGGAGAAACAACAAGAGAGCCTTAAGGATCTGAATAATGTTTTATGTAATGCTCCAACATTACAGCGCCCAGACTTCGAGAAACCGTTCATCCTTAACACTGATGCATCGGACTACGCTGTAGGCACAGTACTCAACCACGGTGAAATAGGACTGAATCGGCCAATCGCCTATACGTCCCTAAAATGAAGCCAACCGAGAGGAACTACACTATAACACAGAAGGAATGTTTGACGATAATATACGCCGCGTTACACTTCCGCCCCTACCTTTATGGGCGAGAATTCACGCTTATAAGTGATCACTACGAGAGTATGCCTACAAATTATTTCACCGACCAGGAACAACTAAACGTCAACACGGACGCTCTATCTAGAAACCCAATGCAGAAAGAAGCCACAGTACTGCCTACCCCTTTCTTAGCAAAATTCAACAAAAAACCAGAGCCTCCGAAACCTCGAGGATAACTACCTGGAGTTAAGGTGATGTAATGAGGTATTTGTTTAATACATAGTTACCGACATTGTAGTTTCTCGAATTTTTAATATTTATTTTAAAATTTTCCGAAATATCTCTATATTATGCTTTTTATTAATTAAAATAGAAGGCTGTAATATAGAAATATTTTTAAAAAATTTGAATTAAGAATGAAAAATTTGGAAAACTGTAATATCAGTATTTTACATCCCCTTAAGAATAAGCCTCTGACTTCGTTATCTACCTCAACTACTCCTCGTGCTACTATCACTGAAAGAGTACGAACTCTACATGTTAGCAAAGAGCAAGAGGTTTCTCCGCTTGGCATAAAAGACAAAGGTAGTCATTCAAAGCCACCACCACTACGTAAGTTGGCCTTGAAACCCTCGGATCCAAAGCTAACCCAGGAAAAGCAATCTCGGGTCACCAAACATAATACCCGACCTAACCATGACACTCAACCCAACCCTATACTATCAAATTCTTTAAATAACAATCCAAAGGCAACACAACCAGATAAATTTTCAAAGAGGAAGCATTTGAAACAACCGGGGGTTCAGATTCAACCAACGAACCTCCGGTACCTCGAAAAAGGCTCACAAGTAAACCTGGTGAAGTGGAAATTTTCACAACCTTTGCGAATGAATTTTTTTTGGAAGAATATCCATTCAGAAGTAATAAGTATAAGCTAACTTTTTGATTAGACCTTAGAAAACTTTTTGCGTAGGCTCTACATCACGATATAATGGTTAAAAATGCAAAAGTCGGCTATAAAATGGTCAAATTCAGAGAATGCTTTAAAACTTTTCAATTTTAAAAGTAACTGCCTCAGGATAAATTATAATATTGCATATGAAAGTGTAAAAATATAGCTTCAATTTGACACCTTATGAAGTACAAAGACATTATTGCGTCTAAAATAAAGTCTTCTTCAAAATTTTAAAAATATATGAGCATATCTCCACAACTTTTAATTTTTTTATAATGTTTTTGAAAAGTCATTTTACTGCTGTTACTGGGTAGCGAATAATGCACACTATTCAAACTAGGTTTACATCTTTTGTACAATCTTGTTCCTCTATTTTTATGTATATAGGTGAATGTGCCAATGCTCCCAGTAGATATTTCTATAAAACGAAAATTTTTACATGGATAAAATTTCCGAACTTTTATCCATGTAAAAATTTACGTTTTATAGAAATATCTACTGGAGCATTGGTGGCACATTCACTATATACATAAAAAATAGAGTAACAAGATTGTACAAAAGGTGTGAACCTAGTTTGAATAGTGTGCATCATTCGCTATCCAGTGACAGCTGTAAAATGACATATAACCAAAAGATTAAAAGTTGTGGAGATATGATCATATACACATACATAAATATATATAAATATATATACATACATAAATATATATAAATATATATACATACATAAATATATATAAATATATATATATATATAAATATATATAAATATATATATATATAAATAAATATATATAAATATATATATACATACATAAATATATAAATATATATATACATACATAAATATATATATATATATATATATATATATACACATACATAAATATATAAAAATATATATACATACATAAATATATATAAATATATATACATACTTTATTTTAGACGCAATAATCTCTTTGTACTTCATAAGGTGTCAAATTGAAACTATACTTCTACACTTTCATATGAAGCGTGTAGCTGCAAAGGTGGCTATCTCCATTTTTTCCGAATTCATTTTTATTGGATTTTCCTATACAGAACATTAAAATTTATCATGATAAAATCATATGGGACCAAAATATAGGTATAGTCTTTTTTTATGAAATGAAAAAAATATGGTGTATTGCAAAATACACTGAATTTTAAGTATAAGTACAGCAGAAAATGTTATTTCTTGAAAAAAATTTTTTTGGAGATAACTACTTTTGCAGCTATACGCTTCATATGCAATATTATAATTTATCCTGAGATGTTTACTTAGACGATTACTTTTAAAATTAAAAAGTTTTAAAGCATTTTCTGAACTTGACCATTTTATAGCCGACTTTTGCATTTTTAACCATTATATTGTGATGTAGCGCCTACGCAAAAAGTTTCCTAAGGTCTAATAAAAAAGTTAGCCTATACTTGTTACTTCTGAATGGATATTCTTAAAAACAAATTCACTCCCAAAGGTTGTGTAAAGATTTGAAATTTCCACTTCTCTAGGATTACTTGTTTGTGGATTCGCAAGCCTCGTATCACAAGGATTACCCTGAACTAAACAAACCTCGTTGCAAGATAAGCAAACGGATAAAGACAAAGAAGCATTATCATCAAGACCAACGATCATTGAATCAGCCCCTCAAGGAACTTCAAATTCAGACGAATCAGCATCAGAAGACGAATAATGGTGGGACGCAACGTTTCACTGAAATCGGTCCACGGCTCGTTCCACTCCAACGGAGAACGGACTAAGCAATGACGGTAACCGATCACAACCTAACAATAGGTTAGATTCTATTGAAGAAAATAACAGTACCGCCGATTTCTCGATGTAAAGCAATGAAGAGATTCGCTACCCACCACCTAAAGTAATGGATTCCATCTCCCCAGAATTATTTCATTCAGAATTCATAAAAACTCCGAATAGCGTGTTGCAGATAAGATTGATAAATGAAAGTCTAACACACAAAAAAGATAATCTCCTTCATTTCATATCTGCGGACTGCAAATTTGCTACCCAAGTAGCAAATTTATTGATACGCGAATTAACCGGATTCACTACTATTGAACTAATTTTTGGGGAACTTGCAAGAACACCAAGCTCTTTACCCCTAGATGAGGCCGAACTTACTCATTCTACATGACAGAATTAATTAGTAGACTACATGACACTCGTAGAATAGCTGACAAATATCTTGTAGATTCTAAGCATCGAAACGAATAATATTATGACAAAAGGGTTAAAACATACCCTAAAAAATAGGTGATTGGATTCATGCAATAAAAGAACCTCGGATAATCCAACTTGATAAAACATACCAAGGCCATTATGAAATAATCGAACTTATAGAGAAACATAATTTTATCTCAGTGGATGCACCCGGCAAACGATTTTTAAAACCCATTGATAAAATCAAGCCAGCTCATCACCAATAGAAACATTTTGTTTCAGTTAATAAAGATATGGACCATCACCCTAACCTTAGCAATAATCACATGTGTACTGGGTGAAAATTACGTTATACAGCAATTAAGGTGGCTCTAGCGATTTTTTATGGGACTGAATCGTAAATCCGATTTTACTCTATTATAAAAAGATACAATATAAAAAAAAAATTATATACCTATAGTTCATTTCACGGAGATGACATTTGTAAAAGAAAATCAGGACTTGACGAAGAAATACAAGAGAAAATAAATCTAAAAGAATGCGGAATAGAATTTGCTACACATAATGGCAGCTTCTGCGCATGCGCGTCAGATACAGACGCCATACGTAAGGCTAACTGGCGTTCAGAGTGCTTGTAACCAACAAAACAGCAGGGACGTACCAAAGTAAAACTTGTAATGAGAAACAAAACAAAAAATTTTTTTTTCTTTTTTATTACTTTTGATTACTTAAAATTGTTTTCTTATCGTAAGAAATAATCAATAATACTATTTAATTAGTTATAATTACTCTATCAATAAAAACATTTTGATGTCATAGATAGGGCCCTGCTTGATACAGCACCATGCGCTTGAGCTACCTTAACAAGTAATCCAGGTATTTACTATGAAAAATTACAGGATGTACGATACACAGATTCCGATTGAAAAATAGTGGTTTTCATAGATATGAGACCATTACATTACAATGCAACCTCTATAAGGAACACACTTCAGGGCCTTATGATGAAATGCTCTCATGGAGAAAAATTCCCTGAACTCTGCGACTCTATTGATAAAAAAAAATTACTTTCTAAATGAAGAAAATAATCTAATAGAACAAATTTACGAGGATTTAATCGACTCAATGAATGAAGTAAGACCACTGTAAATTGATCTGCCTAATGACCCTAACATGAAGAATAGAAGCGTACCATTCGGATTCACAGGTAACATCAGTGGTCACTCTTTGATATGCTCTCCAAAGAAGATGAAGAAGTGTTAACCGTTAGAACTGTATTTATTAATTTGTAAAGTTTAATTTATTAAACTTCATTTAATTAAACTTGATTTATTAATTTTATAAATTTTTAATTATTATAATAACTTATTTTTGTAATTTAGGACGTTGGTTCTTTAGGATAGGTATCCAAGAATAAAAGAATATTTATTTATATATATATGTGTTGAATTGAACTTATCTTTATTTCTCCTCCTTAACCTTTAGTACAATAATTTTAGGCGAAGCGTAGCCTTAGATGGTAAGTATCAAATAAAGCTGGCGAGCTAAAGCCTCATGGGTTTTTATACTATGGGTAAAAAACAGTTGCATTCTTTCGTATGTATGATATTATTGATACTTTTATAATTTCGGGAAAAAGATTGATTGAATTTTGCATGTGATGCAATTTGGAGTTCGATCGCCTCTTGTGCGTCGCATTCTTGTGTGTCGCATTCTCGCGAATGTATAATGTTATTGTTTGCTATCGCAGTCTCAAGGTAGAAGACTTGACATATGATGCTTACGGAGTTCAATCATCCTTGAGTGAAATGTGCAAGATGAATATAAGTATAAATGTGTTATGAATGTTTGTCTTGAGTATACTATAATGTCATCTAGGTATACGAAACATATAGTGCCTATTAGTCCTTGTAATTTTAAATTCATTATTCTTTGAAATGTTGCAGGTGCGTTTTTAAGGCCCATTGGCATTTGTTTAAATTCCCAATGCCCTTTATGAGTAGAAAATGCAGTACGCTCTCTGTGTTCTGGAAAAACCGGTACTTGATAAAAGCCCGAGGCCAAGTCAAATGCAGAGAAGTATCTCATACCTCCCAATTGGTCAAGAATTTCATTTATTGACGGCAATGGGTAATTGTCTTGAAGTGTGTATTCATTTAATTTCCTAAAATCTATTACAACTCTATATTTTTGTATTCCTGATGCATCCATTTTCTTTGGAACACATCAAACAGGTGATACAAAAGGCGAATTTGACTTTGTTATAATACCTTCATTTTCAAATTTTTCTATTTGACTGTCTATTTCCTTATGTAAAGATAATGGGTGTCGATATAATTTTGAAACAACTGGTTGATTTATTGTTAAATCTATACGATGATACATATTCTTGAGCGATGGTGCATTATCTCCTTCTAATTGAAAAATATTATTGTATTCTTTAACTAATGTTTGTATTGCTAATGCCTGTTCTCTCGGCAAATGCGATGTGCGTGTATTATCTATAATAAGTTTATCACGATGATATTTTTCTGTCATGAACGTTTGTTTATTATATACTTGTTTCTGTAAGAAAATTGTTTCATAAACATTTTGTTTTTGTTCTTGAAATTCTTTTATCTCTATTTCAGTATCTATTTTCATTTCCTTTACTGACTCATTAACGATGTTGAGTGTTGTACTTTTATTTTGTACTGTATATATTGCTGGTGTTATTATATTTTTCGGATCGGTTATTATGTACTCTCCATCTGGTATATCTATATCTATTTTTATAAGATTGATTCCTTGATTTACATAAACAGGTTTTTCATTGAATGTGAATTGTAAAGGGTTGTCTTGTGCATCAAAAATTTTTATATTTTGTTTTTCTGTATCAATTAATGCTTTATAATGTTGTAGCCATCCTCGGCCCAATAACCCATCGGCATCGAGAGGTATTTTATTGCTTGCGACATGATATATAAAGTCCTTCCCAAAAACATTCAATTTACATTGGCCAAGCATTGTGTGATTTCCGTTAACTATCTGTATTGTTTGTCTCTCTTCTGGTTTTTGTCTTATAGGATTGCAGGTATTAAGATCCAACACTTTGTCTTTAATGAATGTTATGCCTGCTGCTGTGTCCACTAAGAATTTTAATAATTTTCCTTCTGTCCCTGAGGGTCGCATCCAGAGATGCCAGTGCTTTCCATCTGTTGGAAAGATTGCGTTTGGTAATCCTGGTCTTCCCAATAATTCTGACGATCGGGTGGGGTCTTCGACCATGGTGCCAGATCCTCTAAATAAGTTTTGCTTTTTGAGGCATTGAGGCGAAAATTTACTCTTTGTGCATTTTGATGTTTAAAACAATGCTCTTTGTCATGACCGTATTTATTACAGTGAGAGCATGTAGGTTTATCCTCTTTTTTATCTGATCGATAATTTTTTTGTCGATCTCGTGAAAAGCTTCTATCACGTGTGTAATTTTTATCCGGTGTTGAATGTTTCTCACGATTTCTTGAATCATATCTAGAATGACTTCTATCTCTTGAATGTTTTTCATATCTATCTCTTCTGGATCTCTCCTCATGTTTATTATAATTTTTATTTCGAAGTTCTTCATCTTCCTTTCGGAGTTTTTCTTCGTATAAGGCTTGTTGATACGCTATCGGTAAAGTGTGTGGTCGATTTTGTTGTACGGCTAAACGTAAGCCTTCTGGATACAATCCTCTTATAAATTTCGAAATTGCGTTTTTATTTTCATAATTCCGGTGCATATCTCTAAAATCGTCATTTAAACCATCTATCGAAATCTGTATTCGACGATTTATGTTATTATATCTTTGTATATAATCCGCCACCTTTTCATTTGTTCTCTGTCTCATAGAGTTACGCATTTCAGCTAATTGATCGTATTCAAGTCCTAGTTTTCCAAAGTGTGTGTTTAAACATTCTTTGAGTTGCACTGCCGTAGTCACTTGATTTCTTTCAACCACTTCTTGTGCTTTTCCTTTTAGCTTAACTGCTATTACCTTCCGTATAAGCGCTGATATTTCCTGCTCCGAGCTAAGTTGTCGGGAGGCACGAATGATTTGATCAATAAATGCGCTAACATCTGTTGATCCATCATATTCCCTTATCTCTGTTAAGAGTTCACGTATTAATAAATGATGTCCTCTCGTTAATCCCGGGAGAACATTTAATCTAGGGTTGTTGTCTCTAACTGCAGATGGTATACTTGGGATTGGTGGTGGATTTTTATTTTCTGTCATCTGAGTATTTAAAATTTGTAATTGTTCTGTCAATAATATTAATTGCTTTTCTAATGCGTCGGCCTTTTCCTTTTGACGTTGCAATTCTTGCACTACATTTTGTTCGTCTTGATCGCATTGCGTTATGTTTTCATTGGATTTAAATTTCTTTAGTAAACTGTCCATCTTACTAGGTTTTAAATTTATTTTTAATTTATAAAGACCGTCTGTAGTGTCGTAGAAATTGTTAGAAACGTCAGAAAGGGAAGTAGGTGATCGTGGGGTATTTTCCGATCCTACACTATCGATCCGATCCTTCGTTATCGTCTTCACGATAATCACAATACATACGCGGGTGATGTTCCTATGTGTCAACCTCTCAAGCGTGTGTGCTCCGGCTTGAGACGTTGTATGTCTTATAAATAACTTATAAATAAAATGAATGTTACAGAAAGTTAGACACGCCTTTATTTTTCGGCTTGTCCCGCTGTGTGCTTAAAATTATTGTACGACTTACTTGAAGGTTTTTAAGAGATGATGTTTTTGGAGATCTGGTTGGCTGCGTCTCTTTAACCGCTGGCGGTGCAGAAGTCCTCTTTTATTGTCTAGATGATCCTCTCTTTAGCCCTGGGGATGCAGACGTAGCTTGATGAACCCTTCAACTACTGGTAGTCAACTCCTGAGAGTGTGGGCTATTGTCACCAGATTAAAGATAAGTTTTCTTGATTTTTTTTTTTTTTTAAACTCTATATTTCCTCCTGAGAGAAGATATCCTGAGATATCAGAGTTTTGTTTAATTGTCTTTTATCACTTGGCTTCTTTTAATTTTTAAACTCCTCCGTTTCTCCTGAGAGAAAATATTTTAAGAAATCGGAGTTTTATTTAATCACTTTTATCACTTGGCTTTACTATCCCACCGCTGCCACCAATTTATGTTAACCGTTAGAACTGTATTTATTAATTTGTAAAGTTTAATTCATTAAACTTTATTTAATTAAACTTGATTTATTAGTTTTATAAATTTTTAATTATTATTATAACTTATTTTTGTAATTTAGGACGTTGGTTCTTTAGGATAGGTATCCAAGAATAAAAGAATATTTATTTGTATATATATGTGTTGAATTGAACTTATCTTTATTTCTCCTTCTTAACCTTTAGTACAATAATTTTAGGCGAAGCGTAGCCTTAGATGGTAAGTATCAAATTAAGCTGGCGAGCTAAAGCCTCATGGGTTTTTATACTATGGGTAAAAAACAGTTGCATTCTTTCGTATGTATGATATTATTGATACTTTTATAATTTCGGGATAAAGATTGATTGAATTTTGCATGTGATGCAGTTTAGAGTTCGATCGCCTCTTGTGCGTCGCATTCTTGTGTGTCGCATTGTCGCGAATGTATAACGTTATTGTTTGCTATCGCAGTCTCAAGGTAGAAGACTTGACATATGATGCTTACGGAGTTCAATCACCCTTGAGTGAAATGTGCAAGATGAATATAAGTATAAATGTGTTATGAATGTTTGTCTTTGTTTACAGAAGTGTACGATAGACATATTCAATCACTGTTCGGCGGACAAAAAGAAATAACTAAAATCGCAAAGGAAAAAACACATTTAGTTCAACATGAATTAGTCTCCATAACCGACCAAGTTAACAAAAATAAAGAATATATATACCAAACGTATAAGCTATATTTAAAGGCATCACAATAATTTGAAGCCATAAATAAATTAAAAAATGATGCGAATATTATGAAACATTACTCAGGAATAGTAAATTATATAGAAACATCACTCAAACAAAATATAAGGAAACCTTCTAAACATTGAGAGATATATCGTCTATGCCACGAGAATTGGTCACGTTCACTCATCATCATTAACAACTGACAATTTGAAATAAGTTATTAGGCGAATAACTGACTTACACCCCGAACACGAATTCCTATCCCTATCATGCACGCACGAATAAAAAACTCACAGAAATAGCAACCGTCCGCCTGGGATTTAGAAATCAGAAATTTTTAATATAGATAAGGATACGCATGCTGAATAAGTTCCGCACAGAGTTATACAAAATACACCCAGTACCCATTTCACAGCAACAGGATGACCACTTGATCACTGAATTTATCAATTCGGAAACATCCTATGTATCTTTGAGTAGCGACAAAAGGTCATACAGCCTTCTGTCCAACTCAGACTTAAAAACATGTAAACACACTACGTTATAGGATATGGACTCGCAACGCACCGATATTCGAGGCAAGCCGTGACTAAGTATGCGAATATTGATTATTAAATCAGCCAAGTGACGAAATTATCAATAAAATTTCAATATGTGTGATATATCAGTACAAACCCTATTGGGTACACTTAGAATCATTAGACGGATGGATTTATTCGGTCTATGGGCCAAACATAATCCAAATATTATGTCCAGTATAAGGGCATAGAATCGTTAAAATATCAGGAATAGGAATTATCCAAGTAGAGCCCAAATGATCAGCCAAACATAACCATATAATACTCGCAGGGTTCAAAACATTGGAACGTACCGAGAAATTTTTATACTTGCCACAAATCCATTCAAATATTTTACACATGGATGAAGACATCTTTAAGAAAATATCTGCACTCAGCGAAACCCTACCATTCTTGTCATCAAAAGGCACCCCGGGGAAACTTGAAAAAATCAATTTATAACAGAAACAAATAACGCAAGATTCACCCACTATATTTTGTATGGAACAATACGATTAAATACAACAGTGATAATCATAACAATAATAATAATCACAGCTTATCTCAGGCATAGGAAAAGCCACCTCCGTAAAAAGAACCTACAAGACGATTCTGAAAATCTACATTTGACGCCTTACGATCTAAAAATGTCATTGAACATCCCCACTTCTCTCATCCCCGCTTCATCCAGATAGATTCATATGCCCCAAGTATCACCTCGATCACGGCACAACTTGTTACCAGCAAGTGAAACTGAAAACTACACAGATGACGAAAATTAACATCGTTTACACTTGACAGCACCTTCTACTAACCACAATATATTCTCAATCTCTTTGAATCTTACAGAAAACAAAAAAGGGAAACACAACACAAAAAAAGAGATACGAAATAGCATCTATAAAATTTTGGATCGATACAATCATAATTAACCTTATGGACGCTCAATCCAACCTGAAGGAAGCATTGGTCACCCCTCTTGCATCCAACCCTGAAACCTACAGCCATTACCTTGGACCAATAGTATATCATATAGGCCAATGGACCACCGCAGTAAAAATCAATCTAGATGAAATTAGTCATAAAACCATTAACGGCAGGCCGGAGTAGAACCTGATACCGACCGAGTAACAATTGAGTTGTTTGTTATTTACTCAAGTATTAAACGGTTTATCTTTAAATTAAAGGTTGAGCGCAATAGATATTATTATTATGAACATCTATGCACAAGAAAAAAAAATCTACCGCTTTGTTTTTGAGAAAAGTAAGTAACGCCAAAGTAAAAGTTTATGTTTATAATATTTTCGCGTTACTTACTTTTCTCAAAAATAAAACGATAGATTTTTTTCTTCTTGTGCATAAATATTTGTAATAATAATATCTATTGTGCTTAACCTTCAATTTGCAGATACACCGATTAATACTTGAGTAAATAACAAAAATCTCAATTAGACAAGGACAGCGAATCCGGCCTGCTCTTAAAGCACAACAACTAATTGAGAATTTAACCAGCACGTGCGATAAGAAAATAATGATATGCCAACTATATCACATGCAGACAGAAGAAAAAGCAAAAGAATGAATACTCTGCTACGATCGTTAATAATATCGAATCGGAACTCATGACATCTAGGAAAATATGAAGAGAACTAAAAAGGATAGAAGATTTGAAGAAATGACACACTGGCATATACCATCACAGACTATATTGAATTATTGCAACCAGAATTTATTAAAATAAAAGAATTTTTGAAGTTATATCTTAACATACATAAGATGATAGTAAATATGATAGAATCAGCCCAAATGGGCCAACTAAACCATCAACTCATAGCAACCAAACACATCAATCGTATTTAGCAGTACATAGTTCTGAGGACGCTGGAGATAATAGCTATGTCACAAGCATTTTCAACGACATTTAACAAAATAATGTCCTGTATACCAAGGAGATCTAAGGATAACATCTGCATTGATATCAACATTCCGCTCTATAAGAACGAGAATTTCGACTTATACCGTATATATTCTGTCACTATATCAACCTCATCCATCCAAATCATCTCACAAAAAGAATACGTAGCAGTACACCCCAAAGGTATAAATCACACATCCTACACAGACAAGGACATTAGTAAATGAGTAGAAAACAAAGATATAACATATTGTAACGCAGGAAGGGAGATCAATCAAAGAACAACATGCGAAACCCAATTACTATTCAACAAACCTGCAGAAAAATGCAACGTTAAACCAGTTAAACAAACGCATACTATATGGACACATCTCCACAACACCAATGCATGGATTTTTCTAAAGTCAAAAAGGGAGAATCTATTCATCATTTACGAAAACAATGATAAAACAAATACTGAAATAACAGGGATGGGAATAATGGTGATGCGATATGGATGCCAGGCCTCAACAACACGCACGACGCTTATAACATCAAGGCAGTCAAACGAGATGAAAAAACATTTTAAATATACAAGAGATCTGAGCCTTACCGTGACGGATAAAAAAACAAAGATAAGCCTAATATATATAATATTTAATGGAATATCTTGTAACCTCTCACCACCCTAACTCTGTAAAAGATAGCACAAAGTGCTCATATACAAGGAAAAGGATAAGGGAGAAAGGTTATTTTAAGCTAGACCTGTTCTTAGTGTAGCGTCATGCTACATCTAGTCCGGGGTCTCTTATCTTTTTTGTTTAATTATATTAAGGGCCTCTTATAAGCCAGAAGACTCAAAGACTTATAGTCTTATAAAGAGCATTTACTCAAATTTCGTTTAACTAATACTCAAAGTAATCATTTATAATTAAGACAACCAATTTCAACTTATTAAAATTTAAAGCATTACAATAGTTATCCACACTATACACAACTATTCAAATAGATAATAATTATCAGGCTTTAAACCTTTAACAATTTCACTAAAAGAAATAGAAATAAATGTGTAATTAAATTATTTACTACAATAAAACTTTGATTTTAATAAAAGTATTTATCCCGTTATTACTGCTACCGGTACGGAGCTGGTGGTTATCCAGCTCCTCGCGGACCTGCAGAATAATCGGAAATAAAGACACTACATTATAACTTAATAATTTTTAGTTAAACTTTATTAGAAGAGAGCTGGCCAAAGAGTGCCGTACAAAGATTCGGCTTCGATCTGCTTAAGCGACGATCAAGCCGCCGCGGCCGCAATCCTCTCCTACTACTAAGTAGAAGGGATACATTTACATATCTTACATTATACTATTACAGGTGCGCTTAGATGTGTGCTAGCATACGTCACTTTATAGACGTGGATCGGCGCACATCTAAGCGCGTACATACATTCTTATTAATATCCCTCTCGCGCGCTGATATACTTTCTAATTGCTACGTCGCGCCGACGCACAAGATAGAGATAGACTTTTAACGTGATGATTCGAATTCAAGAGAGAATAAGATTATTGCTACTTATCTTTTATTTTATTCTTTTTTCTTACTTATTCTCTCTCAAATTCTTTATATTATGAATATAATATAAGTGAGGTCACAATTTGCCCCCCGAAAAAAACTTTTGACTACTTTCTTATATAACACAGGCCCACAAAATGAAAAAAAATGTCTGAACTTTTGACCGGACATACATATTCCCATGTATTTTTCGACGCTGAATCCGAATCTGTAATAAAAATATAGGGTTTTCCTACCTTTTCTCAGAGTTTTATTGAAAAAACCTCATTTTTTACGGTTTTTTTGCGGTTTTTCGAGTCTAGAAAAAACAAATCATGAGATACGGTTAATTGGACTTCAAAATCGAATTCTACGGGAAAAAATACACGGGAAACCATACCTTCAAATTTTTTTAACGCGATTCTAGTCCTCTGTATGGGGCTGAAAAGATGAGGAAATCGGTAAAAGTCGAAATTTTGCCTAAAATGGATTTAAACAATATTAAAATTTAATCATGCGTCTTTTGAAGAGTCGATAAACATTGGAAATACTATCCTGGGGGTTTTTCAGATTGCTGATCATGAATTTGAAGTCAGATTGCGTAAAAACTACTTCTAGAGGGCGGTGACAAGAACTGTATATGGTAAATTTATCGATTTTTTAAAAATTTTACGTCTGAAATACTAATTTTAGAGTCTTTCACAGCATTGACTGTAAATTCAAGATATTAACTTAGCCTATTGTGTACGTTAAACTTAACATTTTGTCTATGTTTGTCTCTCTCTCTCTCTCTCTCTCTCTCTCTCTCTCTCTCTCTTCCGATGTTTTTTTTAAATTGGCTTACGCTTACGTACACGTTTCTCTTCGAATGACCGATGTAGTGGATTTCTGACACGTTTTTGTCCTTTTTCGCAGCTGTTTCTCTTTTTATCATCCAGCAGTAATCTGCTAACATGTTGATACCCCAGTTTCCTTGAAATCTACGTTCAAACTCCTTTAAATCTTGGTGAAATCGTTCACCATGCTCTTCACTAAAGTCTCCGTTATTTTCAGGAAACTGATCAACGTGCGAATCAAGAAAATGAAGTTTTAAGTTCATTAGACAACCCAATTTTTCAAAATTACGTACCATTCTTTTCACAATAGCTTTATAATTCGTGTCTTTGGCATTACCCAAAAAATTTCGTCGATACCTCTTTAAAACTTAACCATGCTGCCTTTTCAACATCAGTCGTGCTTTGTTCAAAGTTTTCGTCTCTAAATAAAGTTCGGATTTCAGGACCATCAAAAATACCTTCATTTAATTTAGCATCAGATTTATGGGGAAATACTTTGCTTATATATTGGAAGCATTGACCGTCCTTGTCCAAAGCTTTAACTAATTGCTTTATCAATCCAAGCTTTATATGCAGAGGCGGTATCAAAATTTTCGAAGGATTAACGAGTGGATCTTTTATAACATTCTGTTTTCCAGGTTCAAACGATTCTCTTGATGGCCAAATTTTCTTTTTATAGTGTTTTTCTCTATCTCTGCTATCAAACTTGCATAAATAACATGGGTACTTCGTAAATCCAGATTGTTGTCCAAGTATCATAGATAAAATCTTTAAATCGCCACATATTTGCCATTTATGTTCTCTATATTTTATTTTCGTTAAAAGTAGTTCAAGATTGGAATACTCTTCTTTAAGTACTGTTGAATGTGCTAATGGTATAGGAGCATATTTATTTGTGATATTGAGGAGTACTGCTTTAAGGCTGCGCTTTGATGAATCAATGAATAGTCGCCAATTTTCAGGTTTGTATATGTTGGGTTTCAATACATCAATAAGACCTTTCACGTCCGTGCAATAAACCATATTAGAATCATTCTTGAAATAATTTCTAAAGCGCTCTTCTCGATTACGATATGCACATACTTTAGTACCCTTTGTCAACATATTTCATCTCTTAAACTCTGAAGCCATAAACTCTGATTGTTCCTTAGATAAACCACTCTTTCTAAATAAATCGTTCAGACTTTTTTGATCAAACTTTTCAACAGTTCGTTCTTCACCCTTAGGAATATACTCTTCATCACTATCCAGAGAATGTTCTTCAGGTGAACTTAGATCTTCTTCATTTGATGAGCTTCCGTCTGCGGCAATCAGATTTTCAGTTGTTTCATCTGTCGAGTTTTCATCTACATTTAGATTCCCTAAGCCTGTTGTAAAACTATCTCTCGAATCTTTATTTTCAAAAATATCTATAAAATTCTTGGATGGAAATTCTATACAAGAAGTATTAGGATATACTATTCCTTTTTTCTGTATCTTGTCTAAACCTTGTATCTTTGTTAAACAAAAATAGCAATCATTTTCATCTTTTGGTTCCTTCCACTTTGTAGGTATAGTAAATTTTAATTTGGACCTAGCCTGACTGGTGTTGTATCGATTCATCATGGCATAACATGAAGCACATATATAATGAGGAACCCAAATTTTATCCTGTTAAGAAATCTCAATATCAAAACATTTTTGATAGATAAAATTAATATTATCTGTGATTTTTCTTTTGTTTCGTTGTCCAATATATTCTGAACATACATAACAGAAATTATCTTGAGATCCATTACACGTATGGTTAAAACTGTTATTGGATGTACCAGCGCAGTTTAAAAAAGGTTGAAAATTTGAATTAGCCATATTGTTGAATTAAACCCCACACACTAGGAATCCTGTTCCGATCGCAGGTGAGTCCGCCGTCCTAGGGGTGATAACTCTCATACCTCCCCAGGCCTAAGTATGAGAGCTTTCCGACTTTGACGAGGACAATGTCAACTCGTCGTCGGACACACTACGGCATCATTCTCACATCCTAGTGCTCCCCTGCAGGACAGCGCGCCTTCGCTGGGTTCGTTACTGCAAAGTATTGAGTACACCGAATCATTCTACACATCCCATTTTCAAGGCAGTTGTCATCGTGACCAATACTTCGCAGCAGCAGGTTTTTTTAGGTACCCTTATAGAGTACTGATATATATATATATATATATATATATATATATATATATATATATATATATATAGCTTTGGAAAAAGATCATAAGTCCCATTCGTTTATAAACAATGCTTTAAGATCAATGACAGTGTACAACAGTGATTAACTGAACGGAGCTTTAAAATGAAACCGAATTCATTTCTAAACAACAGTACCCAGTTTTACAACAGAATAAGTATAAATAAAAAATTGACAGATCAAATTGTCTCTGACACAAACACACCAAATGAAGAAGATCTAAGTTCACCTGAAGAACATTCTCTGGATAGTGATGAAGAGTATATTCCTAAGGGTGAAGAACGAACTGTTGAAAAGTTTGATCAAAAAAGTCTGAACGATTTATTTAGAAAGAGTGGTTTATCTAAGGAACAATCAGAGTTTATGGCTTCAGAGTTTAAGAGACGAAATATGTTGACAAAGGGTACTAAAGTATGTGCATATCGTAATCGAGAAGAGCGCTTTAGAAATTATTTCAAGAATGATTCTAATATGGTTTATTGCATGGACGTGAAAGGTCTTATTGATGAATTGAAACCCAACATATACAAACCTGAAAATTGGCGACTATTCATTGATTCATCAAAGCGCAGCCTTAAAGCAGTACTCCTCAATATCACAAATAAATATGCTCCTATACCATTAGCACATTCAACAGTACTTAAAGAAGAGTATTCCAATCTTGAACTACTTTTAACGAAAATAAAATATAGAGAACATAAATGGCAAATATGTGGCGATTTAAAGATTTTATCTATGATACTTGGACAACAATCTGGATTTACGAAGTACCCATGTTATTTATGCAAGTTTGATAGCAGAGATAGAGAAAAACACTATAAAAAGAAAATTTGGCCATCAAGAGAATCGTTTGAACCTGGAAAACAGAATGTTATAAAAGATCCACTCATTAATCCTTCGAAAATTTTGATACCGCCTCTGCATATAAAGCTTGGATTGATAAAGCAATTAGTTAAAGCTTTGGACAAGGACGGTCAATGCTTCCAATATATAAGCAAAGTATTTCCCCATAAATCTGATGCTAAATTAAATGAAGGTATTTTTGATGGTCCTGAAATCCGAACTTTATTTAGAGACGAAAACTTTGAACAAAGCATGACTGATGTTGAAAAGGCAGCATGGTTAAGTTTTAAAGAGGTATCGACGAAATTTTTGGGTAATGCCAAAGACACGAATTATAAAGCTATTGTGAAAAGAATGGTACGTAATTTTGAAAAATTGGGTTGTCTAATGAACTTAAAACTTCATTTTCTTGATTCACACGTTGATCAGTTTCCTGAAAATAACGGAGACTTTAGTGAAGAGCATGGTGAACGATTTCACCAAGATTTAAAGGAGTTTGAACGTAGATTTCAAGGAAACTGGGGTATCAACATGTTAGCAGATTACTGCTGGATGATAAAAAGAGAAACAGCTGCGAAAAAGGACAAAAACGTGTCAGAAATCCACTACATCGGTCATTCGAAGAGAAACGTGTACGTAAGCGTAAGCCAATTTAAAAAAACATCGGAAGAGAGAGAGAGAGAGAGAGAGAGAGAGAGAGAGAGAGAGAGCAAACATAGACAAAATGTTAAGTTTAACGTACACAATAGGCTAAGTTAATATCTTGAATTTACAGTCAATGCTGTGAAAGACTCTAAAATTAGTATTTCAGACGTAAAATTTTTAAAAAATCGATAAATTTACCATATACAGTTCTTGTCACCGCCCTCTAGAAGTAGTTTTTACGCAATCTGACTTCAAATTCATGATCAGCAATCTGAAAAACCCCCAGGATAGTATTTCCAATGTTTATCGACTCTTCAAAAGACGCATGATTAAATTTTAATATTGTTTAAATCCATTTTAGGCAAAATTTCGACTTTTACCGATTTCCTCATCTTTTCAGCCCCATACAGAGGACTAGAATCGCGTTAAAAAAATTTGAAGGTATGGTTTCCCGTGTATTTTTTCCCGTAGAATTCGATTTTGAAGTCTAATTAACCGTATCTCATGATTTGTTTTTTCTAGACTCGAAAAACCGCAAAAAAACCGTAAAAAATGAGGTTTTTTCAATAAAACTCTGAGAAAAGGTAGGAAAACCCTATATTTTTATTACAGATTCGGATTCAGCGTCGAAAAATACATGGGAATATGTATGTCCGGTCAAAAGTTCAGACATTTTTTTTCATTTTGTGGGCCTGTGTAATTATTAAATATCTTAGTTTAATTTCAGTTTTCGGAAAAGGAAATGCTTTTTAGTTGCATTCATGCGCGCGATATTGAAATCTACATTATTTTTCTTCTCTTTTCTATTTAAAAATTTTAATTCATTTTTATATTTCCTTCTCACTTTTGACTAATAAATGTATCTCATTGTACTCGTATTTGCCCCCCAAAATAAAATAATTTGCACTGTATCATAATACTTTAATTGATAACTACATTTTTCTTTTGGTCACAAATAATTACTGTGCAATTTATTTTATTTTTTACTCCAGTGTACAATGAGTATCCCTCTTAATGATAATTAAGTTTATAATATTTATACATTTTACGCTACATTATAATTTCTTAAAACTACATTAATATTAAAAAAAAATTTTATAATTTAACTAATGATCAGTTGATCTATGTTGACTCAAGTTCTTCTTCACCTATACGTATTTATCCCAAACTCTTGTGGATTTTTCTTCATTATATATTTGTTCTTTCTGATGCTTTCATCATTTTTCATAAGTACATGAGTACCTTTCTTTATTCTTCTTAAATTTTGTTTTCTCAATAATATATTATGTTTCTTTCTTGGTCCCTTGTGGCCATACTTTTTGTAAATTTCACTTAGATTTTAATTTATTTGTTTTTTAAGTTTTATAATTTCATTTTTTATTTTGATTTATGCACAACCTAGGTTTATTGAAATTGTTTCTTAATTTATATTTTAATACTTTCTTAAATGAATTTATATCAATTTGTTTTATCCAATGTTTCTGTGATGGTAAGTAGACAGATGCATTACTAGATACTTTATTTTCTTTAGAAATCAAATCTATTTGTTTGATTTCTAGTTTTTGTGATATATTACCACTTTTATCAATTTTTCCATGATCCTCGTCTTTTGCGAGTTCATGTGTTTTATAATTTTCTTTTTTAATGAATGCACATGTATTTGAGTCTTTGTTCTTATGTGATTCTTTTATTTGTTTATGAGTATACTCATTTAGTTTGAGCTTTTGCTCTTTATATTTTATTTTGACATATTCGTCATTTATATTAGTTTTTCATAGCATTTTTTCATGCATCGCCCCCCCCCCAATCATCACATTTAACATTTTTTGGATATCATATTTTGATATATAATCTCTTATATTAAGATCTATTACATATGTTTCTATACTTTTTGTATTTAACATTTTTTCTACTTTAAATAATTTTTGATTTTTTATAATTTTACCTTTTATAGGTTTTAATTGGCCTTTTTTAAGCCTTCCTAGGTTGGCGTATTTACTTTTTGAATTTTTAGTTTTTTGTCTTTCTGGGGTGCTAAAGTTCGTTGCGTCTCTAACCCCATCTTTTTTAATATGAGAGGCAACTCTATCTAGTTTTCCTGATTATCATCATTTTTATTTTCTTCAAAACTTATATTTAATATATCCATTTGCTCATGAGCTTTCTTTATTGTTTTGTTGTCCACTGGTGGCTTCAATTTTTCATATCTTGTTTTTTCTTTATTCTTTCTATTTGCTAATTCTGCTACATTTATAGCTAGTGAATAGAACTGTTTCTTTTGATTTTGTTTTTGTGGACTTGGTCCTGGTTTATTCCAATGTGAATCATCTATTTGTTTATTATAGTAATTTGTTACTTGTTGTTTATTATTGTTTTGATTTTCATTTTGTTTATAATAATTGTAATCACTTATGTTTGTCTTAGACCTTTCATTATTGTTAAATCTATCACCTTGTTTATTGCTTTGATTTATTTGGTATGATGTTTTCATTTGTATTCTTCATTCTTGGATTTCGTCATCGTTATCTAAATCCGTTAGAATTTCAAACAAACTATTTTTATCTTTCTTTTGAGCAAATTTAACCGCCTGTTTTACATTTCTGTCGAAATATTTACTAATTTTTATTGTTAATTCTTCTTCTGAGTAATTTAACTGAAGCTCTTTGGCAAAACCATACATCTGAGTAGCATAATTTACTCGGCTCAATTTCGTGTTTTCATAGAATTGACCGAATTCTACTTTTCTACTAGTCGTACGTTGTACATCTTCGTTCCAATACCGATCAATAAATAAATTTTTAAAGCCTTGAAAAGTTTGAACGTCGTCTTGGTACACGTACCACCATTCATTTGCGTCTTTTTGTAATACAGTTTGTAGAAGTTGTAAAGACTCTCTATCATTTAGGCCTTTTGGTGATACATAGTTTTTAAGTTCATTAATAAATTTCATTGGTCTTTCTGTACTAGACCCTTCGTACTTCGGAAGAGGTATTTTGATTTTACTTTGATTTGGCTCATTACTCTGTGCATTTACATTCCTTATCTATTATGATCTTTAATTCATCTATTTTCTCTTCATATTCTTGTGTTGTTTCATTAATTTTTTGAGTTAAATTATTCTGAACTTCTTCTATCAGTCTTTCATTTTCCTTCCTGAGTCTTTTGTTTTCCTCTCTAAGTTTATCATTTTCTATTTTCAATTCCTCTTTATATTTTTCAAAAGAGTTGCTGAGATTATTGTTTTCGTTTCGTAATTTTTTAAAAGCATCTGTAAGAACTTGCAATTGATCCTTTATTGTTAGATTTTTAATCTCATCTTTGCTTAAATCTATCTGCATTAATCTATCCCAATCTCCAGAATTATTTAATGAGTTTTCCAAAGTATTATTTTGATCAGATAGGGTTTTTAATTCATCTGTTACGGTTTGCATCCATTCTCTTAATTTCATTGATATTAGCTGTTGTGTCTCTTCTGTTTCCGTAGTTTCTTCAATTTCTTTCATGATAATATCCGATCTTCTTCTTTTATTCGGCATCTTGAATCTTGATGTATTTAACGCACGCAAATAAAAATATTACGCTTTATTTATTGGATTAAGAAATTAAATTAACTGATTAAGTATTCAAAAAATCTATAATTATATATAGTATTTCGTTTATTTGTTTAAATTAAATAATTCTTCCAAATATATTTTTTAATCAAATTCATAAATAAATTAATTCAATTTGTACGACGCTTACACGATTTATAATAATTTAAATAATTTACGCAAGATATTTTACAATCAGTTATTACGCTTTCATGTTTATTATACTTTCAATTATCTGTACTTATTGTAAGATGCTACTGTATAATTCTTTTTCACTTATACGGAAATCCTATAATATGCTCATATTTTTCATTGTACTATTTCAAATTGATTTGGCTTTTCTAATTGTTATTTCAAAATATGACACGAGTCATTGCCACACAACCCATATTAACGCGATTAAAAATCATACAACTTAAGCAATTGATTAATAATTTAATTTGCTTTCATAATTAAGGTTACCATTTATTATAACTTAAAAATTGAAAACTCATGCGAAAATTTTATTGCTTCAAGTTGAGAACTCTTATATTCGCTACAAAATTTTAGGTTGCGCAGCACTGTTCATTTTCATATATTTAAATTTTATTTTAAATGTTATATCAATCTAATACTTCAAATCAACTTAACATAGTATGGCTATTTGTCCTTTGTTTAACTTTTGCTTTTAATCTTACTACCTTACATTGTTTTGATATACAAACATTGAAATTGGCTCGGAATTTGTCGACTTTTATGTCGTGAAAATTTTAACACGTAATGAAAATAATATTTCAAAATTATATTTCTTTAAATTTTAATTATTTCTTAGCCTATTTCATTGCTTTTTAAAATTCTTTATGCTTTATTTAAGCCTTTCTTTCTGTTTTTTTTTTTCTATTTTTTAATATTTTTTTTTGCATTTTATATTGTTTTTTCTAATTTATATTTGATTACTTTGACATTTTTTGATATAAGAAGTTTATTTCTTCTTCCAACTCATGGATATGCTCTGCCATGAATGGCATATTATGATTGAACCTATGTTTTAATTCTTTTAAACAATTTATTTATTTTTTTTTCATTTTCTTTTCCTTTGTTTGCATCAATAGTTACATAATCTAAATTGTTTTCAAATTTCTCTATTTTAATTTTCATGAATTGTATTTGTTTATTTTGTTCATCAATTTGGCTTTTAACCTTCTTTAAAATATTTTCTAGTTCTTTTTTTTCTATCACCATATATTCTTTTTTTTGGTTATTTTTAACATTACACAGTAATGAATTTTCTACTTTCTTTCTTAATATGTAGCATTTTTCATCGTAGTTATTCTGTCTTTCTAGCGACTTTCTTATAAAATCGCAAACCTTTATTTTAACCATTACTTGGTTTTATTATTTTTTTTTTTTAAAGAAAAACAACAATTTCTTAAACCTAATTTGTTAATAATATTAAATTTAATCTAAATCTAACCTGAATGCTAATTTTTATTTGAAAAAGAATAATACGGCATTTTTATACACGTATTACTATATGCCCGCCATTTTGTACCGCTCGTACAAGTTGGCTTGATAAGAAAAAAAAATTTTTATTGCATGAAATCTCCAACTCACGCGTGAGTTGTTCGAGTAAGTTGGGCGCCAAATTGTAACCTCTCACCACCCTAACTCTGTAAAAGATAGCACAAAGTGCTCATATACAAGGAAAAGGATAAGGGAGAAAGGTTATTTTAAGCTAGACCCGTTCTTAGTGTAGCGTCATGCTACATCTAGTCCGGGGTCTCTTATCTTTTTTGTTTAATTATATTAAGGGCCTCTTATAAGCCAGAAGACTCAAAGACTTATAGTCTTATAAAGAGCATTTACTCAAATTTTGTTTAACTAATACTCAAAGTAATCATTTATAATTAAGACAACCAATTTCAACTTATTAAAATTTAAAGCATTACAATAGTTAACCACACTATACACAACTATTCAAATAGATAATAATTATCAGGCTTTAAACCTTTAACAATTTCACTAAAAGAAATAGAAATAAATGTGTAATTAAATTATTTACTACAATAAAACTTTGATTTTAATAAAAGTATTTATCCCGTTATTACTGCTACCGGTACGGAGCTGGTGGTTATCCAGCTCCTCGCGGACCTGCAGAATAATCAGAAATAAAGACACTACATTACAACTTAATAATTTTTAGTTAAACTTTATTAGAAGAGAGCTGGCCAAAGAGTGCCGTACAAAGATTCGGCTTCGATCTGCTTAAGCGACGATCAAGCCGCCGCGGCCACAATCCTCTCCTACTACTAAGTAGAAGGGATACATTTACATATCTTACATTATACTATTACAGGTGCGCTTAGATGTGTGCTAGCATACGTCACTTTATAGGCGTGGATCGGCGCACATCTAAGCGCGTACATACATTCTTATTAATATCCCTCTCGAGCGCTGATATACTTTCTAATTGCTACGTCGCGCCGACGCACAAGATAGAGATAGACTTTTAACGTGATGATTCGAATTCAAGAGAGAATAAGATTATTGCTACTTATCTTTTATTTTATTCTTTTTTCTTACTTATTCTCTCTCAAATTCTTTATATTATGAATATAATATAAGTGAGGTCACAATCTTTTATAAAAGCTGTTGGCCTCTTCATATTACGGATCATCGACTGCAAGAGCATACACGTGTATATATTACCACGAGACGACATTGAAAATTTATATCTGACAGACCTTCATGAGACAAGATATATCAACAATATATACGACGCATTACCTCCTCCAAGACCAGGATAAAAAAAAATAAATAAATAAATAAAAATAAAAAAAAGAGAAATAAATAGAGATAGAAGTATACAAATCACCTTTATTTCAATTTCCATGTACGCATTGAACTTGAGGAGATGTCGAATGGATACTACAACTGTATTCATAAATATTTAATATCTTTCCATTCTATTGTTGTAGTAACTCCATTCTAATTTGCAGTATGTACCATGAAGATTATTCAGTTAAATTTTCAAATAAAATCATTCATTATTTAATAAAACTTTCGGGTTCTAATATTATTTATTATAATTTTTTGATTATGTACGAGAAATCCAAATATCTTAAAAACTAACAATTGAGTTTATTTGGAAATTTAACTAAATAATCATCATGGTGCATGCTACAGGCTAATGCATTTCTTTTCTGGAAATTCAACAATAAAATGGATAGACAGTTGAAATTTATGAGTACAGGTGTAGTGTCAATTTTACATCTCCTTACGACCTTACTCTGTTTGATCGCTACTGCATGGGACATACTAATTACCCCAATCTAATCAAAATATTTTTCTTAGCAAATACCCTTCCTAATCAACCTCTCTATATTTTTCCTTATCATAGCAATCGCCTTATCTCAAGAGATACAATCACCCTATTCTGTAATACCTTTTAAAAGCTAACCTAGAATCTACTATGAATTCATAGGAGATCAGCATTATAATAACGATTCCTGAACCGCTGACTCAATCATAGACTTTTTTACTTGTGCAATGATGAAAGGGCCTTTCTACAAGACATGCTAGCAATCAAAAACTTTTGCACCTACTATTGCGAGGAAAAGTTCAAAGGACTTACCCGCTCACAAAGGTTAACCGACACCACGGAAAAACTCAGAGAAGAAACCTTCAATATGATACAAGACGAAAGAAATTTCTCTTTTACCCCAACCATTCGATCTAACGGAATTTCCAGAAAAATTGGACAACTATATTCATTAACACCGAAACCTCCATCATGACCAGAGCATTTCCAGCCATGAATCACCAATGCAGAAACAAACTTAGAAAGCCAAATCGAGATGTATCAAAGAATCAAGAACATATTGGGCAGATTGGAAATAGGAATAATGAATCAAAGCCTGCTCCTCAGATATAATCTCGAAGCTGCTTTTAACAAAATCAGAAAAATAAAACCTGGATCCCAATCGCCATCATTGGATCCATCACCATTGGAATTGAAAAGAGTTTCTCAAATTAGTACATTAAAATTTGCATTACAAATAAACATTCAGCTGAAGGTCCCAGTCTATAGGACGACCGCCTTCAAGCTATT
This sequence comes from Anastatus disparis, assembly GCA_017163975.1. Classification (NCBI taxonomy): domain Eukaryota; kingdom Metazoa; phylum Arthropoda; class Insecta; order Hymenoptera; family Eupelmidae; genus Anastatus; species Anastatus disparis. The sequence continues at coordinate 2,955,308 of JAFFSR010000207.1, read as the reverse complement.
CAAAATGCATCGCATACATGTACCTTAGGCCGATAAAACTACAGCAACGATCTTGCTAGGATCCAACTTCATCGCGATTAATGAAGTTACGTGCCGACACATACTCTTGAACGACACTAAGGAATGCCTTATAGATAAAGACAACATTTTCTACCTGCATTCAAGCAAAATATACACCGAACCCACATGCGAGTCCACTCTTAGGGAAGCTACCATAATAGCTGAGTTTGACAGATGGCAATAAGCACAATACGGAAACTACCTACGACTCATTTGAAACTATGGGTGAATAGATTTTCTCAGCTCCCATGCCGGAAGAAATCAAGATCACCTGCAACCAAACCTACAAGGAGACCGTCAAGGGGATTAAGATCATATGGATTGCACCATCATGCAGCATAACGGTATCAAATATGACCCTTAAGGGGAAAACAACCAGAAAAAAGGATGTCCAGCATTTTAACTCGATCTTACACCTAACCACGACAGAAAAAATCAGCATATCATCACTATACTACATGATTTTACCAGTAATAATCACAACTGTCATTCTGATTGTCTGGATAACAAGAAGAACTACCACCTGTAGAAAAAATAAACGAAAAAGAACGAAAATTAAACCACTACCACCACCAGCAGAATCGTTGTCGGATATTGGTCCGCCCTTGCCAACAGATCCACCCCAGCTCTACTGTTTTCCACGAGACAAGTGTCACCCAGGGTTAACTACTAAGGTCACAAACGTGTAGGATAATGCGAAGGAAAAAAAATGAAGAAAATTTAATCTAATCTGTAGTAAAAAATATTGTTAATATTACGCCATGATCGACTTATGAACTTCGTACTCCATCCATTATCCCTCCTTCTTTCCTGTTATTATATATATATGTGTGTATTTTTTTCAATATAACTTTATAATATAGTAAGATATATATATATATATATATATATATATATATATATATATATATATATATATATATATATATATATATATATATGTGTGTATGTGTGTGTGTGTTTTTTTTCAATATAACTTTATAATATAGTAAGATATAGTAAGATATATATATATATATATATATATATATATATATATATATATATATATATATATATCTTACTATATTATAAAGTTATATTGGAAAGTTTAGCTTTAGACCCCTCACATCCCTCCACGTTCCCCCACGCCCCCACTGTTCCCCCAGGCTTTCGTGAAGCCCTCCCCACAAAATAACGTAAGAATGTTTAAAATTATACGATATTTTTCACATATCGATTTGGTCTAAGCACCCCCGTGCCTCGCGTTTCCCCCCTACGCCCCCACGTTCCCCTACAACCCCTGCATGCCCCCCATATGCCCCCTCTCCCCACTTGCATCCTCGCATAATGCACAGTTTACAATTTTCATAAATTATTATTATATTATATGTTAATTAATATAGCGTAATAAATGTAATAGAAATTAAAATTACATTTTAAATACTAAAATTTTATTATTCTTAATTATTATAAATTTTATAATTCTTTAATATTTATAGTTATTTGATATATATACATATCATTAAATAACCGAATTTATATTTATAAATTTTATAAATAATAATATAAATATATATTTTTTGTCGAAAGATTTCGCCACCGCCGCTGTCGCTGTGGCTATAAGAATTCGATTTGTCCTTAGTCAACTAGAATTTAGCTAGAATCTAGCTGAAATTAAGCTGAAAGTTAGATAAAAATTAGTTAAGAGTTAGCTACATTAAATCAAAAGCTAGCTAAATTTATGCAAATTTTAGATGGAAATTAGCTAAAAGTTAACTGAAATGTATATTAATTTTAAGCAATTTTAAGTAAATTTTGGTTTGATTTTAGCTAAAATTTAGATCTATTTATATTAAATTCTCTCTATACTATTGAAAGTATATCGCCGCTTGTAGTGAACTTGGTAATGGCTAATTTTAAGTTTTGTATATAACGATATATCATAACATATGAGTTAAAGATTAATAATAGATGAAAAATAGGTAATAATATCTTTTTTACAATCAGCTTATTATCCTGTAATCATCGTAAAGTTTCATCGTATAAATAATTATTCATTTTACGATTTTATTTAAAGTGTAGGGTTGAAAATATCATTTGAAAAAACTAAATGAAAGTTTAATAATCAAATAATTAAATTTTAATTTTGTTAAATCAAAATCAAAATCAAACACTTACATATAGTCTTTATAAATTTAATCTAATTTTTATTTAATTATGTAAAAAAACACCGAAATTATAGTTTTCCAAATTTTTTATCCTTAATCCAAAAATGTTTCAAATATCTATTTATTACTGCATTCCGTTTTTATTAATAGGAACCCTAATATAAAGAAATTTCGGAAAATTTTTCAATAAAGATTAAAAATTTGGAAAACTGCAATGCCGCTATGCATAAATCATATACCTACCCACACAGCATGGAGGATTTCACTGGAATATTTCGAATTATTCCACTCGAATATTTCAATGAAACCTTCCATGCAGATTATTAGAAGTCTCCGCGAAATATTTTAAAATATTCCACTGGAATCTTCCATTGAAAGCTTCCAGGAATATTTCAGGAATATTTCAAAGGAATATTTAAAAACTTTTTCGAAATATTCCATGAAATTGTTACGGAAGATTTCTGAAATATTTCATGAAATATTCCATGTGATGTTTATGAAATATTCCAGTGAAATATTTCATGGAAGTTTCCAGGAAGATTCCATAAACATTTCGCTGAAAGATTCCGAAAAACTTTTAACTCGGACAGCGGAATATTACATAAATCTTCCATAGATATTCCACGAAATATTTCACACAAAGATTTCAGTAATCTTCCGGTAAAATATTTCATGAAAGTTTTTAGGAAGATTCCATAAAAATTTAGCTGAGAGATTCCGATAAACTTTAAAATCGTACAGCGGAATATCACATAAATCTTCCAGGAATATTCCACGAAAAGATTACAGTAATCTTCCGGTAAAATTTTTCATGAAAGATTGCAGGAAGATTCCATAAACATTTCGCTGAAAGATTTCGATAAACTTTAAAATCATACAGCGAAATATTACATAAATCTTCCAGAAATATTCCACGAAATATTCCACAGAAAGATTTAAGTAATCTTCCAGTGGAATATTTCATGAAAGATTTCAGAAAGATTCCATAAACATTTCACTGGAAGATTCCAAAAAACTTTTAAATCGTACAGCGGAATATTACATAAATCTTTCATAAATATTCCACGAAATATTTCACGCAAAGATTACAGTAATCTTCTGGTGAAATATTTCATGAAAGATTTCAGGAAGATTCCATAAACATTTCGCTGAAAAATTCCGGTAAACTTTTAAATCGTACAGCAGAATATTACATAAAACTTCCAGAAATGTTCCACGAAATATTTCACAGAAAGATATAAGTAATCTTCCAGTGAAATATTGCATGAAAGATTCTAGAATGATTCCATGAAGTTTTCGTTGGAAGGTTGCGCGGAACGTTACGGGAGGTTTCCAGTGACGCCGATAGAGGGATGTTCGTAAAATGAAAGTTTTATCCCCAAGCGATTGGAAGATACCTTACTTACTATATAAGCGAAAGGGTATCGGCGCTTTAATGTGTACAGTCGAAGCGAATATGTAAATGCGATTTTATAACTAAATGTTTATGTATGCGTATATGTATTGATGTATAAGTTTAATGTGTTATTATATAATATATATACTACCCCCTCACAGTATTTCACATCTTCCAGAAATCTTCTAGGAACATTTCATGAAAGATGAGAGATTACTCAAACCTTTCATTGAAATATTCTTGAAATCTCTCAAGAATATTCCATGGAATATTCCAACGTAGGGAGAATCAAGGACATACGAATATTAAAGGAATAATTCTTGGAAGATTCCTGAAATATTCCAAATCTTCCGTGCCAATATTCTGCGAATCTTCCATAAATATTCCACGGAATATTTTACGATAGATTTCTCAAATCTTCCAGAAATATTTCATGGAATATTTCGTGAAAGATTTCTTAAATCTTTCGTGCATATTCCATGAAAGGTTCATGGAATGTTTTAAATCTACCGTTCCAATATTCCGAAAATCTTCCATAAATGTTCCAACGGAATATTTCATGAAATGTTCCTGCAAGATTCCTGAAATATTTCAATGAAAGATCTAAGATGTTCTAAATCTTCCAATGAAATATTCTTGGAATCTTCCAACAATATTCCATGGAATATCACAATGTTGAAAGAATCAAGGACATACGAATATTACAGGAATATTCCATGGAAGATTCCTTAAATATTTCAAATCTTTCGTGCCAATATTCCAGGAAGCTTCCATAAATATTTCGTGCTGTTTGGGTATGTATAAATCATATACCTTATTAAATTCCCTTAAATGTTTTTGATTGTGAAAATATTATGACATAATTTACATGTATTATTAATTTTGTTATAGAAACAATTAATGTTAATATGTATATCTAGAGACAAAAAAATTTAATTTTGTTTACAATGAAAAAAAATTTTCAAATAAAAAACATTAAAGCATCGATAAAAAAACAAGAAAAAACAACGTTTGATTCATAGATCTAGACTAATAGAACTATTTTTAATTCATTATGTTACAGTTAACGTAGGTATTCTTTTTATTTAATAATCCACGTATAAAAATAATAGTTATTTTTTCTGCAAACTCTTTTATTTAAAAATTTTTCATTTCAAAATATGCAGTTATTAATCAATCAGATAAGGTGACTTAGTGAGCTTATTATAAAATTAAGTAATTTTTTAAGAAACAAAAGAAAGTGCAATGCGATTTACAAAATCAACAAAACAAGAACAATGCGAACGCTACATGAACCAGATTTACCACGTAAACCATATCATTCAATAAGAGTCGAAATGCATAATAAGCATTACTTCATCGATTGACATTTATTCAAAATTCAAACTATATTAAAGATTAAGAAGCACTTTTTTAAAGAACTTCTACGAGCACTTTTACCCACATTTTTAAATAAGTACTTCCAAAGTTACAATTATTACAATTATACTTTCCGCACTTTGAGATTATACAATTATTCTCGCAATATATTAAATCGCACTATATTTAGTTTCTTATAAAAGTATCAAATAAAATCTCTATGATTAAATTATTAAATCAAGTGTACACTGAAAGACTTAGAGAGTTGTATTCACTCCCTATCGGCGTAAATCCAACTCTCAGTAGAGGAGTAGAGGGGTAGGAGTTACATTAACGCTGCCTTGGAGAGTAGAAGATACTCCTCAACTTTTAAAGTATGATTTACTTGAAATCAACGATGTGAGCTCAATTATTTTAGCTTAGAAAAGTTTACATGACGTAACACTACAAGTAGAATCTTTATTTAAGACTATTAATTAAACTATACTACGTAAAATTTTGCGTGATTAAAAAATCCTAACCTTTAATTTCAGGGGCTTATATTAGGAATAACAACCCATAAACAATTAATATATTGCTTGTTTGTAGGTTACTTTTTACAATTATTTCTCAATATAGTTTTGTAAATACATTAAATACAAATTCCGCTCGTAAACTTACATTTTGCATAATTTCCTAAACTAAAATACTTGTGTTTACATCGCGAATCGCAAGTAAATCATACTTTAAAAGTTGGGGAGTATCTTCTACTCTCCAAGGCAGCGTTAATGTAACTCCTACCCCTCTACTCCCCTACTGAGAGTTGGATTTACGCCGATAGGGAGTGAATACAACTCTCTAAGTCTTTCAGTGTACTTATTTACTGTCTGCCTGTGTCTACTTGACTGAATCATGGTAAGATTATTACAGTTATATTTTTATATATTTCTTTCAAAATTCAAGTATATTTAATCGTGACAGCGATTCAAATCAATTAAAATTGGTAGAGTCTTTCTACCACTAGACTAACATTTGATAAAACGTTTATAAATCAATTACTAACTTCATTCTTTATTTAATATTATAATAAAACTTATGCACGTAGCCCTCATAACACACAATATTTAATTATTAATTCTGTCCTAGTGTTAAGCCAGGACTTGTCAGATGATTAGATTCATTAAAAGATCATTGAAGATTTACCTAAAGAAAACTTTTGAATAATTAAAATTATTTAGTATTCCAAATAAAAGTTATTCAAAAAATTGCAAATTCTTGGATATTTTTTTAAAGTTGTAAAAGCAAGATGGGGTTGGCGCGCTTGCGCGCAGGGGGCTTGCCTCCTAGTATACATATATATATATATATATATATATATATATATATATATATATATTTATCGAATAACAGAAAAAGGTGTATAATGTAGCGGTACCACTATCGGCATGTTAGATTTTTTGAAAAAATTTTTATCGATAGCCTGGACAGGTAGAGCTTCAATTTTATTATCTAAAGGTTCAACTAGCCATAGAACTTTCAAATTACCATTGAATTCAAATAAAATTGAAAGTGCATTTTTAAAATTTGATTTAGATAAAATAATTGAGAGAAACAGATATAATTATATGGGACGAAGCATCAATGATTAAAAAGTGTTTGTCGTAATGATAAAAGTTTTGATGGAAAAATAATTATTTTAGGTTGAGATTTTCAACGAATTCTACCAGTGTTAAAATATGGAAGAACAAATACTATTATTAAAGAGACTATAAAGTATTCAAATGTTTGGCCTTTATTTCATATTAAAAAAAAAAAAAAACATAAGATCTAATAACCACAATTTTTCTTCATCTTTATTAAATATCGGAGAAGGAAAAGTTGATCCATTTGTTATTCTAAAAGAATGGAAAACTAATGACGTTTGTAATAAAATTTATAAAAACATTAACAAAATTTCTTGTTTTTCTAAAAATGTTATTTTAAGTACACATAATGAAGAAGCAAACATTTTAAATAATAAAATATTGAAATTAATTAACAATCAAACAATAACTTATTACAGTATTGATTATGCAACGTATAAGGGTGTAGATCAAACAGATGATAATATTCATTTAAATTATCCAATAGAAATGTTGAATAATATAAGAGAAGGATTACCTCCACATGAACTAAATTTTACAGTAAAAATAATGCTGATTCGAAATTTAAGTATTAAAGATGGATTATGTAATGGAACACGATTAAAAATAACTAGATTATTTAAATATAATAAAGAAGGTGAAATTATTACAGTCTAGGAGCCAGGAGGGTTCCCGTAGCCGATAGGTGTCCACGGATCCACCGAGGCTTTTTTATAATATTTTTCCTGCTGAATCCGAATCTGGACGGTGGACAAGTGTAAAGTGGCCAGGTAAATTGTTATAAACAAATGAATTGTTTAAATGCTTACAGTAAAAAAAACTATTGCAGATATGCAGTTTTTATTAAAGATCAAAATGTTACCTTATTAAATAAAGAATTTCTTTCATTTACCAGAAGTAAAAAAGTTGATTAGAAATTGAGTTATTGCAATTGTTAATGCTTAACGGGGTGTCGGAGCTGCTGGACACAATTTTTACTTTTATTATTTTATTGATATCTTTTTAAATTTGTAATTTAAACAATTGTAATGACTTGTCCGCACTAAAGCTATCTTAATACAATAATTTTTGTTAAAATAAAAATTCATTTGGACTTGTTATTTTTTTATAAGCTTGAAATGGAAATTAGATATCAAGTTCGATAAACCTAACCTCAAAATACTATATACCGAAAAATTGCTTATAACTTTTTATGTACAGTGTTTTGGTAAATTCTGTAAGTTGTCCGCACTTAAGTTTAATATTACAAATTTTCTTGCTGTAATGAAAGAACTCGATCCAACGTACCGTTTACTTGTGAACTTGGAATTAAAATATTAATGAATTATTTTAGAAGGTAGTGAGCTCCGTCATGCCCTTAAAGCTAGGTTAACTCATTTAGCGCTCATTATTCTTTTAATATTTTCGTTTCTATTTGCAATATTGAGACGTTCAACGGCTTATTTTAAAGGGGAAGCTTTCTACTATAAGTTAGAATGATAATCATCGGTTAAATTGTACTTTCGACTGAGGTACAGCATTTGAAAGTCAGAAATTAACGCTGGAAATGCAATTTTTAATTGTTTATAGGCTGTTTAGGACTAGTTAATGAAAAAATTTATAAAAAAATGTTATTGATTATGATTTTTCAATTTACAAGGAATAGTCATGTATGTTTTTATCAAATTATCTCACCTACAAATTGCGTAAAAGTGAAAAACAGGTCATACGATAACTTGTGCAATCCATACGTTCGATATTTTTGTTTTGTTAACAGTAATTAATTCTCTCCTTAACTATGTAGTTTTTATAAATTGAATAAATAAAAAAATACTTAGTAATATTAGATTGAATTTAGTTTATAATTGTACATGTCAAGTTTGTGCAAGGAAATCATGTGTTTGTGTTGCAGCAGAAATACCTTGCTGCTCATTTTGTTGTTGTCAAAAGAAAAATACGTGTAAAAATAAATTTAATGAAAATGATTCGTAATTTTAAAAAATTGTTAATTATTCTCTACTTTCAAAGTCATTAAAATAATAATTTACACTAATTTCCTTTTGTTTGATATATTATTAACTATCTTTTTATTTTTTTGCATGTTTATTTAATTTTATTTCACAAAAGAATTGCAGTTAAAGACTTATAGCAACATCAGCAAAAACATAGAGTGTGCTCATACACGCACGATACCATATAACGCGTGACTTGTTTTTCACCTTTACGCAATTGCTACTTGAGATAATTTGATAAAAATATACATGACTATTCCTTGTGAGTTAGGAAATATCATAATCAATAACATTTTTTTATAAATTTTTTCATTAACTAGTCCTAAACAGCCTATAAACAATTAAAAATTGCATTTTCTCACGGTCAATTGTACGTTGCTCTTTCGCGCTATAAAAATGCAAATAAAATATTTATTCAAAATAAATCAGAAAATGATACTATACCTAATATAGTGTTGAAAGAAATATTGGAAAAATAATTTTATTATAATTAAACATGAAATTTTAAAAATTTATCAATATTATATTTTATATTTCAACATTAATTATTTCCAACAAATTATATGATGAATTAATTTTTATTTCTTACAGGTCACATTTATAATAATTATTTACTAATACTAAACTTTACTTTTTTATTAATTTTATAATATCAAGCTTTAATATTTTAATTCGCTGTTTTTTTTATTTAATGTATTTTAAGTAATTAGAAAAAATGAATTTTTTTATAAATTTATCATAATTTTATACAATGAATTTTAATTATATTGATTGACAATTTAGTGATTGACAAGAAGTGGATGCAAGAAGTTGAAATAGCGGATAGAGGCTCTGCATTATTTTCAACTATCAAGATTCTGTTTATATAGCTTAGGGTTATACCGCAATAAAGAACTCCAGTGTTCTCTCTAATTTCAAGCTTCTGGAACATTTTCTCAATAAGATGGTAATTGATCATTATACAATTTTAGTATATTTATTTTACATATAAGAGTTTAAAGATTTTTCTCATATTTTTTTTCTATAATTATAATGAATACAATATTTAAATTTTATAGATTGTCTTTAAAGTTACACTATTGAAGATATATATCAAGAATCTGAAGATTAAGAACGTTAAATTGAAATGATATCAAGAGCATCTGGATTTGCTGTTGTCTACTATTTTTCAAGTTACATCTTTTAGTTCTTTTTAAATAATATTAGAAGGATCAGGCTTTTTAGTGTCTTAAGAGGTGGTCACGTATCTCCGTCCTTTTCTAATCAAAGAATTGAGTTTTTTACAGAAACTAATAACTTTAGCAAAAAATGAAGAGAAAGCCGCATCTCGTAATAAAAAAAGCAATATTTTCTTTGATAAGAAAGAATTAATTTTATTGCTTCGTTTTCAAGAAAACCTTGAAAAACTTAAATCATAGAAGTTAGGGTAGACAATTTGGTTTTTCAAGGTTTTCTTGAAAACGAAGCAATAAAATTAATTTTTTCTTATCAAAGAAAATATTTCTTTTTTTGATGCAAGATGCGGCTTTCCCTTCATTTTTTGATAAAGTTATTAATTTTTGCTAGAAATTAATTCTTCGATTAGAAAAGGACGGAGATACGTGACCTCCTCTTAATTATTCGTTTCTATTCGTTTTTGCGTTTAATATTATATTATAGTTACTTGCTATAGCCTTGACTTACAAAAATTTTTAATAATAATGTATTATATATTTCTTTGTTAGAAATAATTTTTTTTATATCAAAGTCTTAAAAATTATATTTTTTATACGGTTTTTAACGGAAAACTTAATTAAGAAACTTATTATTGACAAAAACTTCAGGCAGAAACTTATGGTTAAAAAACATTAACGAATTTTGTTTTAAAAGTTTTTTTATTATGATTAATAGCTTTTGACTTATGGCAAAAGAGTATTCCAATGTCAAAAACAATTATTTCAAACACTTTTATACAGTTATTTGAAAAAAAACTTTTTTTTTACTAAAACTTTTTGAATAAAAAAGTTATGTTTCAATAATATGAATAACTTTTGTGAAATAGTATATTACGTTCCGAGGCACGGAACAGGCTCATTCCATGCGCGTGTTGGTTCGCCTCGCGAAGCAAACCACGCGCATATGATGAGCCTGTTTCGTGCCGAGGAACGTATACGATTTTCCTTCATACCCGGCCGGAACTTTGCCACCCAAAAAAGTGATAAAACTCCATTTTTAATAAAAAAAAATTCGTCAAAAGCGAAGAGTCATCTGTTGCGTTATTTCGTTGTAGCGCGCATGCGCAAGCAATTACAGTATAGTTGAGTTCGTTAGAGAAAGAGAGAGAGAGAAAAAACCGAACATAGCAGCACACATAGCAGTTAACATAAGATACACAATAAATATATAAATGATAATTCAAATTTAAAAAACGTGAGAAATAATGAAATGTGTTTATAATACTTTTATATTACTATATTTTGTGTATGAAAACCTTTTAAAGAGCAAAAGAAAAAATTGTGAGTTAAAACAATTGTGTATGTTAGTAAAGATATAGTTCATTTTAATAAATATAAATGTATTAATATCAAGTGCAAAAAAACAAAACGTGTAAAGCAAAACGTGTAAAAACGTGAATTTAATTATTTTCTTTGTACAAAAACAATCATGAAGTGTTTAAAAGAGTGTCGTAAATTAAAAGAAACTTGTATGAAAAAGAATATCTATTTTAAACGAAAGTTATAATTCGTTATAATTTAAACTATTATATGTGTACTAGTGTATTAATATCGTGTGTGTTTGTTTATTTAATAACCACAAGTATGATGTATGCATTTATCTATTTAATGCTGAGGTTAGACATTCGCGTATGTATAGATATAGTTTAAGTATACAGCAGACAGCGAAGCGACCGAGAAGACGTACAGTTCGTAGCTGCGCGGTGCGTTCTGCGCACGTATGTAACGGAATAACACGAATGTATTCGGCCGGTTCCCTGCCGCATGAGGAGCACTTTTAGGCAAAGTTTCGGCACGGGTATGAAGGAAAATGTTTTTCATTATAAGCAGATGATTTTGAGTTATGTCAAAAAAGCGTTGAAAATTTGATTATTTTTAGCAAAAAGTATTTGAAATAAAAAAGTTTTGTAATAATTCATCATACATTTTTATGCTAAAAATTTTTTTTCGTTGGTTTCTGTAGACATAAGGTCCAAAAAGCCTTTTTTTCAATCGTAAATCGCACTTATCTTGAAAAATACTCATTAAATGCAAATAATTTACAATATAAAAAAGTTGTATTTGTAAAAAGTTTACAAGTTTTGTAAAAAAGATTTTTTCTAAAATTGTTTGTTTCTATGTTATTGTGATTTTTATGCCAAAATCGCATGTTTTTCGGGGTTTATTCAGTAATTAGGACAAATTTAAAAAAAAAGAAAAAATACCTATTTTAGTGTTTGATGTAACGAATATAACTTATATTGTTCTATATCGATGCAATCAGAACTTTCGGAGAAAAAGGCGGTATGCCCTTTTAGCATTAATAAAAATACAAGGCACTCCGTGGAGCGGTCGTGCCTAAAAATGATGGAATAGAATCCAATTGAAGGCAATCATGTTGAAGAAGATAATGCCACTGATCAACAAATGATGAAGATTTAAATAATCAAATTGAAAACCATTTAAATTATAAAGAAGAATACGAATATTATTCAGAAAGCCCAAATAATAATATTTCAGATGATAGAGAAATTTCTCGATTAAATAATATCATCAATTCATGCATTGGCGAGAATGATGAAAAACTTGAATACAATAATTGGAATAAAGTACCAGAACATTATAAATTTTACGTTAATAAAATTATAGGATCTAAAATCCGAATATGTTAACCTATAGCAAAATATTATAGTAATCAAAATCATCAAATTTACTCTGGATATTTATTAAGATTAGCTAATATTATCCAGAAAATATAAAAGATTAAAAATTTATAAAAGTTGAATACTGTAACATCGAAAAGGTTTTAAATAAAATAAAGTATAGTGAGCATAAATGGTTAATTTGCGGAGATCTGAAAATATTGCCCATGATACTAGGTCACAAATCAGGTTTTACCAAGTACCCATTTATGCATGTTTGACAGTCGAGATAGAGCAAAACACTATAATACAAAAGTATGTCCAGCGAGACCATCACTTACTCCAGGATCCAGCAATGTCATCAATGTAGCGTAAACATGATGGCGGACTATTGCTGGATGCTAAAAAAGAAATACAACCTAATAAGAAAAAGAGGCGTAGGAATCCTTTGCATAGGTTTTTTAAAGACAAGCGTATACGCAAGCGTAAGTCAATTTAGCTCTTGTACAAATTGACTTTTGAGTAGTTTTTTGAGGTTATCTTCAAAATTAGTTGGTCAAATCTCTTTTTCTATAACAAATTTAGATTCAACAGGCCAAAATACTTAAAAATAAAGCGTATTTTATCTGCTGAATACAATGTGTTTTGTCCTTCTTTATTTCAATATGATTTTTCGAATATTCAATATATATATAAGAAAAAGAACATTCGAAATAATTTTCTATATTTATTCCTGTTAATATGAATAAATATCATTGCAATTTTATAAATAATAAAAAAAAGTAGCTATTAAAAATTTTAAATATTGAGTAATTGTAACCAAAACTTTTTGTAATAATAATTAAAGAATATTTGAAAAATTTCTATACTATTCAAATATCTATAATTATCAAATTATGAATTTCGCGAAATATTTAGTTTTTATTTTAAAAATTTTATATATAATATACTGATTATTAAATACTAAAAAAATATGATTTTTCTTATGTTTAAATTCGTTTAACAATTTATTTAATAATTTTAAGAACTAAAATTTTTTCTTATAAAAGATTATTATTTCAATGAATAAGTTTAACATACAAAGTTTATGTAATTTTAATGATTTAATGTTTGTTATTTTTAAAATATATTTATTATAATTTTTATAATCTTTCAAAATATTTGTATTTATTAAATTATTATTTGTACAAAACATTAAGATTTTTGTTTTAAAAATTTTATTACTATTTTTTATAATGTCCCAATTATTAAATACTCAAATAATATTATTTATTTCTTGAACTTTAATTTTGTTGAACATTTTACTTAATAATTTCAAAAAATTAAATTTATTTTTCAATAGATTATTATTTTAGTAAAATTAGTTTGGCATGTATCTATTATCATCATTTAAGTTTATTTTATATGATTTAAGGTGGTTCACTCGACCAACGTGTTTTTTCAAGATATTCTTGAAATTGTAGATATAGTTGAATGAAGGTAATGTGAATATCACATTAAAATTTTAGAACATTTCATCGTTTCATTTTTGATTAATCGATGTTGAAATTTTTACAAATTACATTGGGAGTATATCTATTGTTACGTGGGATTTAATTGATTCGCACTCCTATGGGGAGTGTAAGGATCCAAATAAATTAACGAGAGAATTAGTAATAAGTGACTAATATTTATTATAAAGCAAATACAGTATGAGAGAGAGAGACTAGATACGACTTTGTTCTAGCGCGTCTGGCGATGGTCTGTCGCTCGTCGTCGTCTAAAACGACGATGTAAGTTGCCCGCGACGAAGTGCCGAATCAGCACTTCGCACACCGTGCGACTCTTGGTCCGGAAACTCGGAGTCGCATTTCTCTGAGTTTCTACATTATTTTATGCTTTATACTTTAATATACGTACAATATAATGGACGTAGCACATCCGAGGCCGCAAGGCTTCGGTCCCTAAAGCCAAGAACGTACACATGAATACAATAAAAAAGTTTATTAAAATTAAGTCCCTAAAGTGTAATTGGTACTTTTTTGAGTACCTACACGAGCCGATGCCTGTCCTATCTTACAAAAATTGCTAGCCTTTTCTATTTGTTTTGTGTTGGTGTTGTGTTGTTTGCGTACTAATTTATTCTACTGTTTATTTTTAAATACTTTTTCATTTTAACTACGAATTTATGGTCTCTCTCTCTTTTTTTCCAAAAAGAAATATGACATTTGTAATAAAATATTTACAAAATGGTACAAAAATTAAAATGAATTTTAAATTATTAAATAATATAGCTTTAAATACAAAAGTCATTATCTCTTTTTTTTCTAATGTTAAAAGATGTTTCTTTTGAAGATACACTTGCGCATCATGTTGCACTCTTGATAAGATAAGAAATCTTTCACATCACGAAATGCATTCTTCCTCGGATGATATTTAATTTTATTCTAAAATGATTTAAAGAACCTTCTACTTGTTTTTGTGTAGGTTTAAAGCGGGATTCGAACGTGGATTCGAACTTTTTTTGTTGAACTTTTATGATAAAATTTGTACATGATTTTTCAGTAATTGTATGATTTATCTAAAACAAAAACTAACTTATTAGTAGAAAAGGGCCCCCCTCTATTTCTAACTGTTTCTAAAAAATTTATTTATCAACTCTATGTGTTCTCTTTGACGCTTTTGTTTTTGTTAACATTATCGTTTAAGAAGCGCTGCGTCAACTAGAATATGGCTACGGTTTCGACTACGATTGGCTTGATAATTGCCTTTTTTCTAAAATTTTACTTTGCTTCCAGTATTTTCTATGTGTTATTATTTTAATTTTATAAGCAATGTTATTCAACTCAAAAACTCATTGGATTTTTATTTTACTTTTTTTTAACAAATTTATAAAGGATACTTGCGTTTGATTCCCATGGATTTTTGGGATATGTTCGGTTGTTAAGGGGAGACACAAGTAAAACACACAAAAAATGAGGTTTTTTAGTTTTAACTTTTGATCCGTAGCACCTACAATGTTATCCATGCGTAATGTTGTTCAAAATCATCTAAAGAATCTATAAAAAAATTTTCAGCTCGAAATATTAAAAACTGTGGGACTAGTTCCATTTTAACGCTTCCTCACTTATCACTGAATCGAGCAGTCGTTGAAATGGAACTAGTCCCACAGTGTTTAATATTTCGAGCTGAAAATTTTTTTATAGATTCTTTAGATGATTTTGAACAACATTACGCATGGATAATATTGTAGGTGCTACGGATCAAAAGTTAAAACTAAAAAACCTCATTTTTTGTGTGTTTTACTTGTGTCTCCCTTTGAGGTGACATATTTTTTTCAGATCTTAGTCCTTTAGCTGAGTTGTTATTGATTTATAATTATTATTAGTATTCAACTTCTTTTACCACGAAGTGGTAAAGTCGAGATCCTGCATTTCTTTTATAGTTGTTATTATTATTTGAGTTGCCTAACTTTTGCTAATTTTACAATTCTGTTGATAATAAAAATATTTTTATCACTATTATCCTCAAAAACAATTAGCTGATCTATTATTTTTATTTATTGGTAAAAAACGTTTCTTTTCTCTTGCGGCCAATTCTTTTGACGCTTTGCTGTACAACTGAATATTATCTATTAATTATTTTTCTTATTTATTTTTTTGCTTTTATTTAAAAGATATCTGATTCATTTTTTTCACTTATACAATATTTTGTTGAAACGTAGCGCCTTCAAAGATATCTTATTATTCTCATTTCTTAATTTCAACCATTATTATAAATTTTCATTTTTAATATATTTTCTATTTTTCTTCTGTAAAATAAGTAGTAATTATATGTCTTTTCTTTTTCCTCGTCCGAAGGCCGCGAAAAAAGAAAGGTTTTCGCTGCATTCTATATTTGAAAAATTAATTACTTGATTTGTCTGTGAAAGGATGAGGTGCTTTTACTGTAGTTGCGCGCTTTATTTTATCTACGTGAACCGTTTTTATCTTACTCGCGTTTTTTATTGTTACATTATGTTTTGCGCTATTTACCTCTATGATTTCGTACGGTCCTTCATATTGCGCGTCGTATTTACCCTTCTGTGGTTGTTTTAGCAAGTAAATGCTGTCACCCTCTCGGACATGTTTAGTGTTTAATTTTCTGTCGTAGTAATATTCTGATCTGTACTTTGCTTGAACTAAATTCATTGCCGCTAATGTTTGTAACTGTGAAAGGTTTTCTGTCGTTTCTTTTAAATATTCATCGTATGTTTGCAGTTTTTCTATTGATGGGAAGCTTGACGGCGTTCGTGCTTCATAGCCGAAAACAAGTTCGTAAGGCGTATAGCCCGTCGCCTCATGTACTGTACAATTATAAGCTAGTTGGCATGAATCTAGCCATTCAGTCCAGTCTGATTTTTCTTCCATGTATACTTTTGAATATTCTGTTATCGTATGATGCATACGTTCGATTCCTCCCTGACTTTGGGGGTGATACGCCGTTGTACAGTATTTATTAATTCTGAATATTTCTGCAAATTCTTCGAGTAATTTATTTATAAATTGCCTGCCTTGATCTGTTATTATATCAGATGGCGGCCCAAAATATGCTAGTACCTTCCTTGTAAGGGCGTGCGCTACTCCTTCCGCGTCTGTATGTACTGTTGGTATTAGAATACAGTATTTCGTTCACCAATCTTGTACTGTAAGCACATACCTGTACCCTTCTTTCGTGGCTGTTAAGGGCCCATAGAAGTCCATAGACAATTTTTGAAAAGCTTTTGACAGTGTATCCGTTATAAGCATGGGCAATCGCGTTTTGACGCGTACTAGCTTTTTTGTCTGGCAATTTTCGCAGCCTAAGACGAATTGTCTAACGTCTGGTCTCATATTTCTCCAATAATAGTCCGCTGCTATTTTCTTGTATGTTTTATTTATACCTTTATGACCACCTATAGCTGCTTCTTGATATTCCTTTAGCAGCTTGTATCTATCTTCTACCGGTGGTACTGGAATATTTTTTTGATAAAATACTGCTATCAAGGGTGTATTTGTAAATATTTCATTAAAGCTTTCTATTAAATATGTCCAGTCGGTAATTGAGAGCATTGCCAAATCTCTCACCACGCTAACGTAAGAAATTTCATACTACAAAATTATCCTTTTCAAATTTTTAATACATTTTTTAATATCTGCTTTTAATATTTTATCGTCTATATGTGCTTTAACGAATGTACAAAATATAAAATTATATTTGTAATTAGATACATGTACTTCGCCGACTGCAAATTTTCTGCTTGATATTTCTTTCGGATTTATATATTGCCGCTCTATAAGCGCTTCAATTATTTCCGTATTTAAGTAAAAATCTGTTGACTTCGTATAAATTAAATTTTCTTTATATTTAAATGGGTGATTTCTTAATATTTTTAATTTCCTGAATGGCTGTGGTACTTTGTTATCTAACAGAGCCCAAGGTGGCTTCTCGCGTGGCGGCCTTGCATTCTTTACAAGACATCGCTCGAGCGCATCACTTATCTTATGTGATTGACTCTTTTCTCCTTGCGCCAGTACGTCTGTCGTAGGTGTAATAGGGGTACCTGGCTTGTTGATATTATTATTCCGTTGTTCGTTGTCGTTTTCGCTCAAGTCTGTACTTCCTTTGTTTTCTTTATTATTTTGATGTCTTTTTACTATATTATTTTTTCTCGTATAAAGGTACGGCGTAAAATGCCTTCCTTTTAAATGTGAATGAGTAAAATTATTTGAACTATTTGCCTAGAAAAGACAATATAGTGTTTCATCATAATCTGTTATAAAATGCACGCATATGTTTTGATTAAATTCACAAGAAAATATAAATATGCAATCTACATCGGCATGTCTTGTACGTGATGTTAAGGGCAAGCCGGATTCGCTGTCCTTGTCTAATTGAGATTTTTGTTATTTACTCAAGTATTAATCGGTGTATCTGCAAATTGAAGGTTAAGCGCAATAGATATTATTATTACAAATATTTATGCACAAGAAGAAAAAAATCTATCGCTTTGTTTTTGAGAAAAGTAAGTAACGCGAAAATATTGTAAACATAAACTTTTACTTTGGCGTTACTTACTTTTCTCAAAAATAAAGCGGTAGATTTTTTTTTTCTTGTGCATAGATGTTCATAATAATAATATCTATTGCACTCAACCTTTAATTTGAAGATACACCGTTTAATACTTGAGTAAATAACAAACAATTCAATTGTTACTCGGTCGGTATCGGATTCTACTCCGGCCTGCCGTTAATATAGCTTCTGCTGTTTGTGGGTCTCCGCATGCGCCTAATGATATTGCATCCAATATGTCTCTTAATTCATTTGCGGACATTCTTATTATTACTGAGTGGAAAAAACAATTACCATCTTTCGGTATATTGTCATCCCTTATCTAACCAGTATTGTGCGCATTCATCACTTGCATCATAAACTTTGAATACACCTGCACCATCATTAAAAGAATTACTCCAACTTATTGGTCCATTTTCGTCATCGTTTTGTACTGTTTCTATTATATTCTATGCTCATTTTCTTTGTCAGCTTTTTCTTCTTTAAGGTCTTGCGACTCAGTCTCGTTTAAATCATATTTATCTAGCTCTACGTCACTCTCATTTTCTTCCTGCTCCATGCTTTCGTCTCGCGACTCAGATTCACTGACGTCATGCTTATCTCCCTCGCTTTCACTCTCACTTATAATTTCTTTCTCTTGATTTTTACTTGTATCTTGTACCTCAAACTCGTCCTTGAAATATGAGTCTTTGTCTGTTTCACTGTCAATAATTTCGACTTCAGAACTTATGCTTAATGATTTTTTCTCTTTATCTTTTTCTGAGCTTATGTTTGGTACTAATTTGTAGTATTCTCTTGACATTTGAGGTCGAACTTTTTCTCGCTCATTAAAATCTGTTTGATTTATTATTTCTTGAGGTACATTGCCTCTTAGCGCTTCTGCTACTTCTCCTGGTGTTTCTTCCCATATATTTATTTGTACACCTTCTCTACCATTTATCTCTTGTTCTTGCACATCAACTAAAAATCGAGCACGCATTTTTGTTATCATTTCTGGAATCAGATTTAATATACTTTCTCGGCTACTTTCTTTACTTTGCGAAGTGTATTGTGAATCATCCTGTGTCTCCTTCTCTTTTTCTATTTTGGTGTCGTTGTGTTGAGATGCTTTCGATTTTACATTTATTGTCTCTAATGGCGATTCTACGTCACAGCTGTTTCTATTACTTTTCAATATATTTTTATTTTTTAATATTTCACTCGCTGGATCATACGTATTCTTTTCTTTTCTTGATGACACTGCATGTGGCTTATCTACTGGTGTACTCGCTGCAAGAATTCCTTCTCGCATGTTTGTACTTTTTCGCATATACGCGAGCTTACCGTCAGTTTGGGCTTGACTTATTATATTTTCAGCTTGAATTAATTTTTTCTTTCTATCTGCTTGAGTTTTACGTGTTTTTATAATTTTTTTGTTTCGCCTTTTTCTCCTGTAAGTTGACCTTTTCCAAGGGTCTTTTCCTCTTTTCCCGTAATTCCAATCTTCTTCAGATCCGGTTATACTCGCAATTTCTGACTCGTCGCTTATTTCTTTAATAAAGATTTTCCTCTTAGGATTTTCAGAATTTTCTGAACTTGAATCTTCTTCTTTAGTTTTATTTGACTTTCTATTTATTGCGCGTGTAATAAAAATTCTTGCTGGTGGACCGCATTTGTTTGCGTTTGGTTTCTGATTTTCTTGCTTATCTGCTAATTGATATATTTCTGCACGTGGTAATTCAGGATTTTCTTCGCCGTCTGCAATTATCGGATTTCTAGACAATGCATCAGCTGCATTATTTTTCCTTCCTGGTCTATACACTACATCAAACGTATATCCTCGTAAAGCTGCTTTTAATCTATTAAATTTTAAACCAAGCTTTGTGCTTGTATGGAAATGCTTTAACAGTTCATGATCTGTAACTTCTGTGAGTTTTGTACCGTATAAATAAGGCCTAAATTGTTCTTTTCCAAAAACTACTGCCAACAATTCTTTGTCATATACAGTATATCTGAGTTCGCTTCCTTTTAAACATTGTGAGGCATATACACAAGGTCGATCTTCGCCGATTTTTTCTTGATTCAATATTGCGCCTATCGCATTATCCGACGTATCTGTTGTTACTATGAATGGCTCGCTTAAGAGGAGGTCACGTATATCTGTCCTTTTCTAATAAAAAAAATGATTTTTTTACAAAAACTTATAACTTTAGCAAAAAATGAAGAGAAAGCCGCATCTCGTATTAAGAAAAGCAATATTTTCTTTGATAAGAAAGAATTAATTTTATTGCTTTGTTTTCAAGAAAACCTTGAAAAACTTAAATCATAGAGGTTAGGGTGGACAATTTGGTTTTTCAAGGTTTTCTTGAGAACGAAGCAATAAAATTAATTTTTTCTTATCAAAGAAAATATTTCTTTTTTTGATGCAAGATGCGGCTTTCCCTTCATTTTTTGATAAAGTTATTAGTTGTTGTAAAAAAATCATTTCTTTGATTAGAAAAGGACAGAGATACGTGACCTCCTCTTAAGTTAGGCGCGGCCAACACAGGCTCTTCGCATAGCTTCTCACGTAACGTGTCAAATGCTATTTGATGTTCTTCTAGTCACAGAAATTTCTCTTTTTTTGAACTTAATATATGTAACGGTCTTGCTATGCTTGCAAAATCTTTTATGAATCGACGATTATAACCAACAAAGCCTAAAAATTGTTTTACTTTCTTTTTATTTGTTGGTATAGGATAATCACGCACTGCTTCTATCTTTTTAGAGTCTGTTTTAATTTGCCCTTTTCCTACTATATGTCCTAATACCTTCGCCTCACGTCTTAAAAATTGACATTTCTTTGGTTCAGTAGTCAAGTTTGCCTTTGCAATGCGTTTTAAAAATCTCTTAAATCTTACTGCATGCTGTTCTAAATTTTCTGCATGAACTATTACATCGTCTAGATAAATCTCTAATTCTGTACCTTGCAAGCCCTGCAAAGCTAGAGCCATGGCCCTACTAAAGGTCATAGGTGCTTCACATAACCCCATATAGCCATACGTTTATATTGATAAGTACCTGATGGTTCCAAAAAAGCAGTTTCATACGCGTCTTTTGAATCAATCTTTACTTGATAATAGCCGTCCTTAAGGTCTACGGCGGCAGAGACGGATTTCAAAATTAGCCGCCCCTACGCTAAGAAATTGGTGCCGCCCCCTTGTAAGGAAATTAAAGTTTGAAAAAATATTTTTCCTGGAGAAAAAAGAGGTTCAATAATTAAAAAATCAAAAAAGACATTGTTAATTTTCTTTTAGTTTAAATCAATTGGAAAATGAACAAAAAAGTTCAATTTTAAATGAAATCAATATTTTATTTAAAAATTCAGTATTGAATTAAATATATGCCTTTAGATTATTGTCTTGTTGCTAGAGAGAGTTCAACATCATACAAGCAATAATTGTTATCCTAACATTCATATCCCATTGCAACTTTGTGCCGTTTGGCATATGTAATAATAAAAAAAAATTTTTGATGTCTCTAACATAGAGCTGCTTACATCTTATTGACGATAGACAAATAAGCAGTCTCATGCTCAAAACACACTTTATTTTTCAATTCCGTATGGGTACGTTATATATGTAATTTTAATACAGATCTATCTTTATTTAAAGAGATTTTTCTTTCAAGAAATTTTTACTTTCAAAGAGATATTTGCTAAATGATCATTAGAATTTATTTAATTAAAAGAAGTTCAAAACACGACAAAGTATCTAGGTTAAGAAAAGCATTCGATGCCCACACAGCATGTAATTTCACAGTGAAAGATGCAATGCAAGGTTACAATAAAATATTGCTGCAAGGTTTCACTGCCACCTTGCAGCAGCATTTCAAATAATATTAAGAGTCCGCTGTATCTCTGTCCTTTTCTGATTAAAAAATTGACTTTTTTCCCAAAATTAGCAACAAGAAGCAAAAATAAAGAGATGGTTTCGATGTGTTTAATAAAATGCAATATTTTCTTTGATTAGTATGAATTGATTTTATTGCTTCGTTTTTAAGAAAAGTTGGAATAACTTAAAAAATTAGAAATTAGTGTCAAATAATGGGATTTTCAAGTTATTCCAACTTTTCTTGAAAATAAAGCGGTGGAATTAAATTATTCTTATCAGAGAAAATATTGCTTTCTATTACACGAATCGAAACCATCTCTTTATTTCTGCCTAAAGCTATTAGTTTTTATAAAAAATAAATTTTAAATAGATTCGGTAAAACAGGTAACTGTGTCGGTATACAGTTGACTCTTAACACTAAAATCTCGCTGCAATATTGCAGCAATCTTGCATTAAAACATCACAAAGAAATTTTGCTGCAACCTTGCAATAATGTTTCGAGAAAACATATCACGAAAGGTTGCTACAAGGTTACAATAAAATTTTGCTGCAAGTTTTCACTACAACCTTGCAGTAGCATTTCAAACAATATTAACACTGAAACTTTGCCGTAACATTGCAGTACTTCCTCACTGAAAAATTACTAATAAACTCTGCTGCAATCTTGCAATAATGTTTCAAGAAAACATTTCACGAAAGGTTGCTGCAAGGTTACAATAAAATTTTGCTGCAAGGTTTCAGTACAACCTTACTGCAGCATTTCAAATATTAAATAATAAGTTTAAAAAATAATTAATATAATATTCAAAAGAGAAATATAATATTCAAAAGGCTTCAAGAATCATGTGATATTTTTGGTACATAATTTTCTATGAAATATTTTTGTAAAAGTTTTAAAAATTTTATTTTTTATATGTATGTTATATTAAAAAAAGAGACTCATTATTTTAAAATATAAATAAATTATATTTTACAACTTAAACTTTATCTTAAAATAATTTCAACATTTCAGTATCCTAAAAATTCAACTTTTCTATGAAATCGTACCAAAATTAATGAAAACTCAACTTTGTATAAAAATAAAGAAATAAAATAATGAAATCTGACAGAAACCTTTTATTGCAACCTTGCAGGAATCTTTCATCAAAAGACTGCTCCAATGATACATGTTAATTTTGTAGCAATATTTCATAAAACTTTGCAGAAAGATTACTGCAAGGAACATAAAAAGGTTACTGCGACCTTGCAATGAAACCTTGCAGTGAGCTGCCAATGGAATCTTGCAGAAATATTTTATTGTGATCTTGCAAGAACCTTTTATAGTAACCTTGCAGAGATCTTTCATCGAAAGATTGCTCCAATTTTACATGTTAACTTTGTAGCAAGATTTCATAAAACTTTGCAGAAAGGTTAGTGCAAGGGACATAAAAAGGTTACTACAACCTTGCAATGAAACCTTGCAACAACCTTACCAACCTTGTCAGCAACCTTGCAGCAAGGTTCCATGCTGTGTGGGTGTCGATGATTTAATAGTGAGTAACAGAAAATTTTCGTAAATGTATTTAGTATGAAAAGTTTAAGACAATTAATTCTATATAATATTTAGGAAAAGTATGGGAAAAAATATTAATATGTTAATGAAACATATTTCAAGTTTGATGAAAGTGTGTGATTTTTAAATAGGCCATATGCGCATTGTAGTCTAGGCGCCCAGAGGGTTTCGTATGAAGTTAGAGGTCCAACCAAGCAAGTAGGTGATTCATATGTATTTCGAGGCACTGAATCCGAATTTGCAACTTGCTTTTCGCGCAAGTGGTCAAGTAATTTGTTATAAACAAATTAATTGTTTAAATCGCTATAGTTTATAAACTACAATAGATGCAGTAATTTTCTCTGCGAAAATTTGTTCTTTAATAAAAAAAAAAGAAAATCGGTATTGTTGCATGTCGATTCGATAATTACAACCAGAGATATAGCAAATATATTGCAAAAAAACGTAGAGACGTAGCGTAAGTGCGGAATACCCTGGTAAAAAACCTTATAACTCGACAATTAATTAATATTTTTTGAAGTTTAACATGTGTTTGGAAAATGTCAAAGTCTCAGCTTTAATGATAAATTGTTATATATTATTTTCAAATGTTGATAAATAAGCTAGAATGATTCGAAGCAGAAAAAATTTTCAATTTTTCAGAAATTTGTTTATAACGAAATAATATAGATTAGAGAACAAAATATTTCTATATTTTTGATATAGAATGATAGGAAATTTGATCTAGTTTAAGAATCTGTCCGGTTTTTCAAATTTAAGTAAGTAGAACCTGAGATATCGCAAATTTAAGCTGTAGCGCCAACTCCTTGCAATACGACATATATGTGCAATATGGCGATCGATTTCCTTATTAAAAATTCTTTTATTATAAGGTAAGTAATTTCCTTAGAGCATATACTACTGGAGGCAGCTCTGAATGCACCGTGTGCGTGGTTAGGTTGAGAAAGAGAAAAATATACTAAGGTTGATAGCTATCTGTATCTCTCAGTCATGTGATAAGGGAATAGGGAACGAAATAAACCAATTATGTGCCGGAGAAAAAGAGATATCTGTCAACCTCAATATACCTTCCGCTCTCTCAACTTAACCACGCGCACGGTGCATTTGAACCGGCCTCCAGTAGTATATGCTCTAAGGTAATTTCATTCTTTTGTAATAAAATTAATTTTAACTCTGTATTAGGAAATTGAATAAAAATTTAATGAAAAAGGATTCAGCTAAAAATAGATGACTCTAATAAATCGGAAATTTAGAACAAATTTTTTGAATAAAATAGATTGTTGTTCTTTTTGCAATTGCAAAAAAAAAAATAAATGTAGAAATACTCCATAAGTTGAGTAAATTGTTTACTATTATAGTAGAAAAATCAATGATTATTCAAAACTCTAAATTTACTTAATCTAAATGTATAATACATCATTAATATTATGACAAAGTATATAAAATAGAGTCAAAAGTAATATTATTAGAAAAGGATGAGATTACTTACCTTATAATAAAAGAATTTTTAATAAGGAAAGCGATCGCTATATTGCACACATATGTTGTATTGCTAGGAGTTAGCGCTACAGCTTAAATTTGAGATATCTCAGGATTTACTTGCTCAAATTTAAAAAGCCAGACAGACTCTTAAACTAGATGAAATTTCCTATTATTCTATATCAAAAATATAGAAATATTTTGTTCGCTAATTTATATTATTTCGTTATAAGCAAACAAAATTCTGAAAATTTGAAAATTTTTTCTGCTTCAAATTATTCTAGCTTATTTATCAACATTTGAAAGTAATATATAACAAATTATCATTAAGAGGAGGTCACGTATCTCTGTCCTTTTCTAATCAAAGAATTGAGTTTTTTACAGAAACTAATAACTTCATCAAAAAATGAAGAGAAAGCCGCATCTCGTATCAAAAAAAGCAATATTTTCTTTGATAAGAAAGAATTGATTTTATTGCTTCGTTTTCAAGAAAACCTTGAAAAACTCAAGTCATAGAGGTTAGGGTGGACAATTTGGTTTTTTAAGGTTTTCTTGAGAACGAAGCAATAAAATTAATTTTTTCTTATTAAAGATTATATTCCTCTTTTTGATACAAGATGCGGCTTTTTCTTCATTTTTTGCTAAAGTTATTAGTTAATGTAAAAAAAATCATTTTTTTTATTAGGAAAGGACAGAGATACGTGACCTCCTCTTAAAGCTGAGTCTCTGACATTTTTCAAACACATGTTAAACTTCAATAAATATTAATTAGTAGTCGAGTTATAAGGTTTTTTACCAGGGCGTTCCGCGCTTGCGCTACGTCTCTACGTTTTTTCGCAATATATCTGCTATATCTCTGGTTCTAAATATCGAATCGACATGCAACAATAACAATTTTTCTTGTTTTTTTATTAAAGAACAAATTTTTGCAGAGAAAATTACTGCATCTATTGTAGTTTATAAACTATAGCGATTTAAACAATTAATTTGTTTATAACAAATTACTTGACCACTTGCGTCAAAAGCAAGTTACAAATTCGGATTCAGCAGCTCAAAATACATTTGCATCACCTACTTGCTTGGTGGGACCTCTAACTTCATACGAAACCCTCTGGGCGCCTAGACTATTGACTCATACTATGGGGTTTCTGCTTAAACAATTTATTTTGTGTGTGCCGCACCCATTGAATTTGCCGCCTTACGCCATGGCGTTTTTGGCGCCGTGGCAAATCCGTCTCTGTGCGGCGGTGATATAATTTGCTGACGCAAAATTTTCTAAGATGTCACAAGTTAATGGCAGTGGATAGCAACTTCCTACAGTGATTTCATTTAGTTGGCGAAAATTTGTCACCAAACGCCAGCGTTTCTTGCCCTAAGTGTCAGGTTTCTTATTAACTATTCATGCTGGGCTACTATAGCTCGACATAGATGGTTCTATAATATCTTTTTTCAGTAACTTCTCTATTTTTTGCTGCATAATATTTTTTAAGGAGGTTCTTGCATGAAAATTCTGAGATTACACAATAAAGTTTCTTATTATTTAAAATGTCCTGAATCTGATCGTATGCTTAATTTATGGGCTTGCCGTGCAAAATTTAATATAATCAGAACTTAAAGTTTGAACTTTTTTGTACAGGCTCTTATGGGACTGTGAATAAAATATATCAAAATTGAGTATTTGCAAAGCAGGGAGTGATTTTCTGAAAAACAGACAGATGAACAAATGTCTAAAAGAAAGTTTCCTCTTTCAAATGATATCTAGTAAATTACTCATTGCCGTGGTAAATATTGAGATATTACACGTTAAAGTTAATAAACGTCTTTGCGACCGGATCAAGAGAAGCCATGTTTTTCGCATCACTCAACAGCGACAAGAAAAGTGCGCGAATTTCGAAAGTTTTAAATTCTTATAACAAAATAAAATTAATAATATTATGTGTAAATATATATTATTTTTTTTGAAATTTTTTTATGAGAAACTATTCTATTTCTGTTATTTTTACATTATTTCTTTAAATTTCATTATATTATTATCAAAATATTTAAATAGAAATAAGCAAACTTAATCTAAAAGCAGAAACCGGTCACAGACGCCATGTTACATACATATATATATATATGTATGCATTATACTACGCGATCGAATCCATGATAATTTATTTACATTCTAAGTGCGTAACGCGCAAAAAAATGCAATGTTCATAGTACATTTAAACGTAAAAAATAATTATTTAATTTTCAAAAATAAATATATATATATATAAATATCTATATTCACTTTTTTATCGACTTTGACCTTAGCTGTACTCGCAAGAACCTCCTAAGGGGCCGAACTATCTGTCTTTGTCTAATAGCGTTTTTCATCATTTATATAAACACTATCCTTTATAACAAGAAAAAAATAGCAGCCCCCGCTAGATATTAGTATAATTAGTAAATTTTGTAATAACAAACAAATTTTTTTACTGCGTAGTTTTTGAATAATTAGAGACCTACCAAAAAAAGATAGGTTATATTCTAGATTGCTAGTAGGTCTCTAATTAGTCAAAAACTATGCAGTAAAAAATTTTATTTTTATTACAAAATTTACTTATTATACTAATATCTAGCGGGGGCTGCTATTTTTTTCCTGGTATACCGGATAGTGTTTATATAAATGATGAAAAACGCTATTAGACAAAGACAGATAGTTCGGCCCCTTCTTAAGGCTATCGGATATCTGTGTGGTTTCACACGTACTGGCTCTTCATTAATCGTTTTTATTTTATGTGTTAAAATATTTGTTGCTGGGAGGAACTCATCGTCTAAACCGAAAACGAAGGGGTTCTCGGATATCAAGCTTCGAACATGCTCTTTTTCTTCTTTATTTAATTCCTTCAAGTCTAACACTTCCATTATTTTTCCAACTCTTTCTTTTATTTCACATGGAGTTTTATTTGCTATGCATCTGTCTACATATTTTATTTCAGCATCGGAAACTTCGTTTCCTTCGTGGTGGCCGTCCTCACCGGCATAAAAATCGTTATCTTTTTTTATAACTTCGCATGGAAAAATTTCTACCTCTGGAGTAGGAATTTCAATATTTTTATGATTCGTATTTATATATACTGCATATGCTCTACCATTTTTATTTTCTGTAATAAAATTTCCAAATAATATTCCAGGCCCTAAGTTTTGAAGTGGCACCCAGCCTACTTCTACATCATTATTTATAACTTTTGCAGCAATAATGCGTCTCATTCTCGCGGGAATTTCCACTATTTCCACTTGCTCAAAGGGAATCGATAATTTTATAAAATCAATGCACTTATGTACGGCATTTATGTCTGTTGTGCTCACTAATAGTTTCCCAGCCTAATAGCCCATCTGTTTTTACAGAAAAGCTATCTGGGACAATATAGACCTCACACTGTAGTCCTTGAAGAGTCATATCTGCTCTTCCTAACGTATACATTTCCCCTGGTACAACGCGTGTAATCTCTAAAATGTGCTGCCTATCTATACTTGTATTTTCATTTATACATTTGGCCTTTATTACGGAAATATCTGCTCCTTAATCAACATAGAATCTTGCATTATTTTCTTTCAAATTCCGACTTTGCAGTTTAACGATAGATGGATTACGCCCTGCGCACGCGAGTTTCATTGTGCGCTTAATTTTTACATGCTTTTTACTATTATTTAATATATTCTGATTATTATTAATTAATTCCTGCCCGGCGCCTGAGGATTGCAGCGGACATCCTGCGAGTTTAAAGGCTCGTTCATTTTATTACTTTGATTATTTTCATTTGTCTTTGCGTTTGAATCCCGTTCTCTATCCGGATCGCGCGTTTGATTCTCGTTCCTGTTATACTGATATCTCTCGCGACTATTGTCTCAACTGCGACCTCTATTAAAACCTATATCATTTCTATTATCATTACGTGCATTATTACTATAACGCGGCGGTCCTTGAGCATTATAATTATATTCATTATTACGTGAGTCATAGTTTCTGTTTCTATTAAACCCACTGTTGGATCTACTACACCCGTTTCTGTAATTATTATTAGCATTTCCATTGTTATAATTATTATTGGGATTGTTTCTGCTATAATTATTATTATCAAAATTTATATTGTAATTATTATTACTGAAATTACTTCTATTATAATTGTTTCGCGGACCGTTTGTATAATTTTTGTTATCGTTTGACTGTTTTCTTTTATTATTATTAACATTTTGTGAATTATTTTTATTTTGTGCATGAATAATACCATTTTCGGCATCATTTCTTAGTATTTGACACTCTGCCGTCGCGTGCCCCATCTTATCGCAATAAGCGCATTGTATTTTATCATATTTCTTCTTAATGCACGCGCCTTCCTTATGGCCTTCTTTGTCACAATAGCTACATTTAACTGCACTTGTACCTGTTTCTATTTTTACAGGCGTGGCTTGCATTGCTTTTATTTGTGCTTCATACACTTTATTTGTATTTAATAACTGATGTTGATTTTGTGTCATTTGCACCATGTTATTAATATTCGGTTGAGACCATAATGATAATGATTGTGTATTTTGTGCTACCGAATTTGCGGGTTGCAGGCCGTTTATAAATCAGTTTTGCATCTGTGCAAAAAGTCGCGCCTTTTGTTTATTCTCAAAATCAGCTGCAAGTTGTATAGCTTTTCTTAATGTTTGAGGTTTTTCGCAACGCACTTGCATATCTAAGAGTGATATTAATCCGAACAAATAATATTGTAAGGCATCTCTTTCTATTAATTGCTTTCTTGCTAATCGATCTTGAACATTTAATATCGGCATTGTATCGTAAATCGTTAATAATCGATTCAATAGAGCTTGTGCGCGCGCGCCAAAATCTGTTGCTGACTCGTCTTGTTGCTGTGTTATCACTTTTAATTGTGTAGATAACTCTTCTAATATTGTTACGTTATTATACTGTGCCTCTAAGTCTGCTATAAGAGCTTCTATCGACTCATATTGCATCAAGCGCGTCGTGAAAATATCCGCTGCTTTTCCAGTGAGTTTTGTCGCCAACTAGTACATAATGAAAATTTGACAGCCTGGCCCGAAATTATTTACTATGCTTCGCAGCACTGAACAGAATAAAGGTAATTTATCTACGCTGCCGTCAAAGGTTGGAATTTGTCTGATCGCTTGGTGTAATGATAAATAAGGCGTATTTTGAAAATTTGGGAGCTGCATTCCCGGCGCTGAATTTATTTGTTGTGCGTTCATTGCGTAATTAGAGTTCATTGGCGTGTTGAAATTAAAATTTGAAGTAGTTCGCGCTGGTATGTTATTCCACGTCTGCGGGCTATTTTGTGAAAAATTCGTATTTGTTAGAAAAGTGCCATTATACGGTATTGAGGGACGTGTTAGTTGTTCTGGATTTAAGTTTGCGTTTAGTCCCGGTGTTATCCACTTATTTGCTCTTTTATGAGCTTTTGCCGCTCCAAACTGTTCCGCTCTTTTCAACTGCATATTTGCTTCCGACTCACTATTCGTCTCTACTATATTTGTCCGCTGCATTGCACCTACTGACAGTTTCCTACCGATATCCCGTCTCATTTCGTCAATTTCTCTCACAATTTCTGATGTAGTTCGATTCTCGTTCCGATCTTCTGCATTGCAAACTCGCGACGCGATATTTTTTTTAAATATTTGATAAAAAAAATTCGCTAAAAAAATATATTTACTCGCTGTATTTAATTAATCAAATTATTTCTCTCTCTCTCTCTTTCTCAAAAAAAAAATTCTCTAATTTAATTGACGTGCTTTTTTTTGTTAAGTTTATTTCTTAAAAAATTTTAATTTTTTTGCTAAAATCCTCGTTGCGTATCCCACACCGCTGCCACCAAAAAATAATATGTTACGTGGGATTTAATTGATACGCACTCCTATGGGGAGTGTGAGAATGCAAATAAATTAACGAGAGAATTAGTGATAAGTGACTAATATTTATTATAAAGCAAATACAGTATGAGAGAGAGACTAGATACAACTTTGTTCTAGAGTGTCCGGCGATGGTCTGTCGCTCGTCGTCGTCTAAAACGACGATGTAAGTTGCCCGCGACGAAGTGCCGAATCAGCACTTCGCGCACCGTGCGACTCTTGGTCCGGAAACTCGGAGTCGCATTTCTCTGAGTTTCTACATTATTTTATGCTTTATACTTTAATATACGTACAATATAATGTACGTAGCACTATATATATATATATATATATATATATATATATATTGGAATTTTTACATTTCGTAGCTGTTAATCGCAATATCTCATAAACTACATTCAAATTGTAATTGAAAATTTAAACATTTATAAACGAACTAATAATTAACATTTTCCAACAAGATTCACGTAAATTCATCGTTTTATTAAAGAGATAAAGTGTTTTGAAAATGTAATTATTAGATAAACGATGCACGTTTCGTTCACATTTACGTTGCTGCGCATGCGCAACTGTATCATATGAGCGCTATCTCTTTCTCTCACAGCTAGCTTTCTCTCTCTTACCGCATGAACCACCTTATTATGTTTGCTATTTTTAAAATGTACTCTTTGTAATTTTTATCATCTTCCGAGAAATTTGTATTTATTAAATTATTATTTATACAAAACATTAAGATTTTTATTGTAAAATTTTTAATATCAATAGGGACATTGTTCCAATTGTTAAATACTTGAATAATATTATTTTTTTTTTGCTTTTAATAAATGAATGATAACACAGGCCCACAAAATGAAAAAAAATGTCTGAACTTTTGACCGGACATACATATTCCCATGTATTTTTCGACGCTGAATCCGAATCTGTAATAAAAATATAGGGTTTTCCTACCTTTTCTCAGAGTTTTATTGAAAAAACCTCATTTTTTACGGTTTTTTTGCGGTTTTTCGAGTCTAGAAAAAACAAATCATGAGATACGGTTAATTGGACTTCAAAATCGAATTCTACGGGAAAAAATACACGGGAAACCATACCTTCAAATTTTTTTAACGCGATTCTAGTCCTCTGTATGGGGCTGAAAAGATGAGGAAATCGGTAAAAGTCGAAATTTTGCCTAAAATGGATTTAAACAATATTAAAATTTAATCATGCGTCTTTTGAAGAGTCGATAAACATTGGAAATACTATCCTGGGGGTTTTTCAGATTGCTGATCATGAATTTGAAGTCAGATTGTGTAAAAACTACTTCTAGAGGGCGGTGACAAGAACTGTATATGGTAAATTTATCGATTTTTTTAAAATTTTACGTCTGAAATACTAATTTTAGAGTCTTTCACAGCATTGACTGTAAATTCAAGATATTAACTTAGCCTATTGTGTACGTTAAACTTAACATTTTGTCTACGTTTGTCTCTCTCTCTCTCTCTCTTATTACATACTGCAAGAGGGATCATATTTTTTTTTTAACGCTGATAGCGCCATCTCTTGGATAACGTATACACTAACTTCACTGTTCTTTTGATAGAATCTAGTGGTAACAACGTGGAATTTGCTGCATGTTTGATTTAATTGCTGTATATTACAATAGTGCAGTATATTGTATGCAGTTGTACTGCAACTGGTTTTAAGTATTGTCTACAACATAACCTCAATCTTTTTGGTGCAATCATCTACCACAAGAGGATTCTTATTTGCTTAGTGCTGGTGGCTCCATCCCTTGGATGACCTGTATATTGGCATCTTTGCCCGTCTATGTGATACCTGATGGTAATTTCTCCAGTTAAGGCGCTTTTCCACTATTATCTTGTGCTCTCTCTAATCACAGTCAAACGAATCTTACTCTGTACAAATTAAGCCGCTTTTCCACTTACAATAACTGAAACTTGGAAGCAACTCAGAGTGCATTTGTTAAGCTGCTTTTCCACTTCCAATAACTGAAACTTAGAAACAACTCAGAGTGCATTTATTAAGCTGCTTTTCCACTTACAGCAACTGAAACTTAGAAGCAACTCAGAGTGCATTTATTAAGCTGCTTATCTACTTTTAAATATACAACTGGCACCAAATTTAAAATTAAAATTTAAGATTCGTTTGATTAAGCTATTTCTATCTTGGAGGTCACTATGTCTAATCAGTGTGGTCTCTGTTTTAAAAACTTTAGTGCTGCATCTAAGCCTCAGCTTTGTGGTCGCTGTGGCAAGACCTATCACAGCTCTTGTACCAAATTGCTCTTAGTCAGAGATAATAATGACCAACAAGTAAAGGTATGTAACTTTTGCATAGCAGCTGCAAATCCTGATTGCAGTCGATCACGTTCTAGTTCTGTGGGTTCTATGAGTGATGTCTCAGCTTCTCTGTCTCTGCCGCGTACTCCAACTCCGACACTACCAGCGCTACAAACAAATGAACTTTTGTCTTCTATATTGAAGAAGATGGAGAAATTAGATAAGCTGGATGATATGGATACCAAGATCAACAATATCGGCACTCAACTATTGACACTGGATGGGAGATTTACAAGTTTGGAGACGCGAGTGGATGGTATTGCTGTGGCATGTGAGGAACGTTGTGGAGCAGCTGAGGCAAGGCTTGACAAGGTTTGTCAGGATTATCGGGAGCTTAAGGCGAAGCTGGAGGAATCTCTCTCTGTTGTGCCTGATCGGGCATTATCTGACCCTATGGCTGCTAAACTACAGGAATTGGACAAGCTCAATAAATCTTTACGGCAACAGTGTGATGTTTTGGCGGCTGGCCAGCAGCGTCTTGAGCGTGCATCAGACTTGGTGTTTGGAGGCCTGGTTCCTAATGAATTTAACGATCTGAAGAACGGTGTCTTTGCTGTATTGGCTTCTCTTAATTCTGGTTTTGCTCTCAGTGACATTGTTTCGGTTCGACCTTTGTCGCGACCTGCTACAGCTCGTAGTACTGATGATAGTACTGCTCCTTCTGCAACAACATCCCAAGGTGGTCCTCCGCTGCTTACGACGCCATTGCTCGTCACTATGAAAAGTGCCTCGTTGGCGCGATCTGTCATCGGAGCAAAGATCAGGATGGGTAGCCTTCATACCTCAAAGATCAGGAGTGACCTTTTGCAGGGAACTTTATCAGTGGAAACACTTACTCCTTCCTTGATCAACATCAATGAATATCTGCTACACTCATTGCACCAACTGAAGTTGAGAGTGCTCAGGAAGGCCAAAGATAAGAGGTACAACTTCCTTACATTTGTGCGTGATGGTAAGATCTTCGTCAGAAGGAAGAAGGAGGATGCAGCCATTCGTGTTGCATCGGATGACGACTTGGATGCTTTTTTAGCAAAGCTCTCATTGATATCAGCCAACGACGATGTAACCACTTAACATCTGACACTGGGGTAAGCTCATTCTCTCTTCCTTCTCACTCTAACACACTTCTTCCTTCTAACAATACTATTTCATCGGTCATTCATGATCATTTCACTACTAAGGATGGTCTCAGAGTTTGTCATTTCAATGCCAACTCTATTAGAGCGCACATTGAGATGATTAGACTCTTTTTGGCTTCTCGCCCTTATTTCCACGTAATAGCTGTTACTGAGACCAAACTGGGCCAGATAGTTTGTGATTCTTTGATTGCTCTTGATGGGTATGTGCTTTATAGACAGGATCGTAACACCAGGGGAGGTGGTGTTGCTTTATTTGTACACTGCTCTCTCACTTCTGTGCGTCTCTGTTCATCCTCTGGAAGCTGGAGTGGTAAGCCTGGTTTACCTGAGTATCTCTTCTGTGAGGTCAACTCATCTGACTTGGCTTCACCCATTTTCGTTGGTGTTGTTTATAGACCACCTCACGCTCCATTTTCGGCCAACACGGACTTTATTCCTGATTTGACCACTCATATGCACAATTATAGTACTAAGGTAGTTTTAGGAGATTTCAACACTAATTTGTGTTCTGAATCTGATGATTCTGTGTTCCTGAAGAGCCTTATTAAGGAAAATGCACTTTTTTCAGTGCCTTATGGACCTACGCATCATACTTATTCCTCTGATACGTGGCTCGACTTGTGCCTTGTCGATGCCAATGACTTACTGCTTGATTATTGGAAGACTGATGTACCATTTATTGACGGACATGATTTTATTGCTGCGACTGTGAAGTCGTCTCTCTCTAGGCCTACACTTAATAATTTTACTTATCATGATTATAAAGCGGTTGATGAGGCTGCTATTCTTGATTATTTTCGATCGCTGAATTGTGCTGTGTGTAACGGTGACTCTTCTCTTTTGGCTCGCCTTGAATGTCTTTACACTCATCTTAATGAAGCTATCTCACGGTTTGTGCCTGTTAGGCGTGTTCGACAGAGCAAGAGTCATCGTCCGTGGTTTACCTCTGAGCATCACCGCTTAATCTCTGAGAGAGATAGGCATTACAGACGCTTCAAACGTACTAGGCTGCGTGCTGATCTTATATGTTATAGAGATGCTCGAGATCGGGCCCATTCATGCATCGAATCAGCTAAATTACTGTATTACCACGACAGACTATCTAAGATTACTGACGCAAGACAGATCTGGAAAGAACTCAAGAACCTGGGCGTATGTTCCAGCAGTAGTGACTCTCGACATTCTTTTTCAATTAATGATTTGAATCGGTATTTTGGTGGTGTTGCGTTCGATCCTCTGGTCCCCTCCATTTCTGATTACATGAATACACTTGCTCTAGATGAACCACTTAAACCCATGTTTAAGTTTAATCCAGTTACTTTGGAGGAGGTATGGATGGCTGTTTGTCATTCAACTTCACAGGCCAGAGGGTTTGATGCTGTTCCTCAATCTTCTGTCCGTGCCGCATTTCCGGTCATTGGGCCTTTGTTATGTCGTATTTATAACGACTCATTGCGTGAATCCTTATTTCCTTCATGCTGGAAGATCTCACTGGTCACTACAATAAACAAAATCTCCTCTCCTCAAGCTTTTGGTGACATTAGGCCAATTTATTTATTATCTTTTATGTCCAAGGTTCTTGAACGTCTAGTCCATGATCAACTCTACAATTACCTGACTATACGACAGCTACTGGACCCTTATCAGACTGGATTTCGAACTGGACATAGTACTCAGACCGCACTACTGAAACTAACTGAGGACATTAGACGCAATATGGACAGACGCTATGTGACGTTGCTGTTGCTATTTGATTTCAGCAAGGCATTTGATACGGTATGCCATGTCTCTCTGCTCAGAAAAATGTCTTCTCTTGACATCTCGCATTCAGTTGTGCGTTGGTTTGCGTCTTATCTCTCTGAGAGACAGCAGACTGTTATTGATGCAGATGGTAATGCATCTGACTATGTAACATTAAATACTGGTGTTCCCCAGGGCTCTGTCCTTGGTCCACTGTTGTTTTCTATATACATCAATGATGTGGCTGCTGACTTCCATGCCGATGTGCAGCATCTTATCTATGCTGATGATCTTCAGGTGTACATTCACTTCCCAATTGCTAAGTTGGCTTCTGTTACTGCTCTCATGAGTGATCAAGCTGTCAGTATTGTTAACTGGGCGACAAAAAATCATCTGAAATTAAATGTGAGCAAAACAAAGGCTATTATTATTGGATCTTATTTCTATGTCAATATGCTGCCCTCATTACACATCACTGGTGTTCCAATAAACGATGATCTTATTAAGTTTGAATCTTCTGTTCGTAATCTTGGTGTATGGCTTGATAGTAAGTTGAACTGGAAGGACCAAGTTGCGCATGTGTGTAACAGGAGTGACTCATTGCTCTATAGATTAAATTTCTTTCGAAAAAGTACCACCATTGCACTACGTAAGCATCTTATCCGTTCTTTGCTGTTTCCTTTACTTGATTACTGTTGTTTGGTCTATATTGACCTTTCTGCTGAACTCGATCTGAGGCTTCAAAGGGTTGTAAACTCTGGTATTCGTTACATCTATGGTGTAAGTAGGCGCGAGCACATCTCTGTTTATAGGTCCTCTCTAGGCTGGTTATCCACTTTGGGTAGAAGAAACTACTTCGCTACTACCTTCTTATACAAAATGTTTTTGCCATGCTCACCTTCATATCTTTATTCTAGATATTTGTGGAGCCGGCCTGTGAGGGCACTGAGGGGTGATGTGAGACCGTTAACCATTCCTTTTTCATCTACCGAGTATCACCAAAGATCGTTCCTGGTTGTGTCATCGCAACTATGGAACGGTCTACCATCATCTTTAAGAGATTCTTCATCGTTGGCATTATTCAAGGCATCAACATATTCGCACTACCTTTCCCTTGAGAATGAGCCTCTGCTTCGAGCTAGGCTTTAATTATTTTAATTACTGTATCATTATTTTAATTATATTTTTACTTAGTATCTCATTTTATATATATATACTTACGAATTTGTATTATTTTTGTTGTACAACATAATGTACAGTTAATAAATTTAAATATCTATCTATCTATCTATCTCTCTCTCTCTCTCTCTCTCTTCCGATGTTTTTTTTAAATTGGCTTACGCTTACGTACACGTTTCTCTTCGAATGACCGATGTAGTGGATTTCTGACACGTTTTTGTCCTTTTTTCGCAGCTGTTTCTCTTTTTATCATCCAGCAGTAATCTGCTAACATGTTGATACCCCAGTTTCCTTGAAATCTACGTTCAAACTCCTTTAAATCTTGGTGAAATCGTTCACCATGCTCTTCACTAAAGTCTCCGTTATTTTCAGGAAACTGATCAACGTGTGAATCAAGAAAATGAAGTTTTAAGTTCATTAGACAACCCAATTTTTCAAAATTACGTACCATTCTTTTCACAATAGCTTTATAATTCGTGTCTTTGGCATTACCCAAAAATTTCGTCGATACCTCTTTAAAACTTAACCATGCTGCCTTTTCAACATCAGTCATGCTTTGTTCAAAGTTTTCGTCTCTAAATAAAGTTCGGATTTCAGGACCATCAAAAATACCTTCATTTAATTTAGCATCAGATTTATGGGGAAATACTTTGCTTATATATTGGAAGCATTGACCGTCCTTGTCCAAAGCTTTAACTAATTGCTTTATCAATCCAAGCTTTATATGCAGAAGCGGTATCAAAATTTTCGAAGGATTAACGAGTGGATCTTTTATAACATTCTGTTTTCCAGGTTCAAACGATTCTCTTGATGGCCAAATTTTCTTTTTATAGTGTTTTTCTTTATCTCTGCTATCAAACATGCATAAATAACATGGGTACTTCGTAAATCCAGATTGTTGTCCAAGTATCATAGATAAAATCTTTAAATCGCCACATATTTGCCATTTATGTTCTCTATATTTTATTTTCGTTAAAAGTAGTTCAAGATTGGAATACTCTTCTTTAAGTACTGTTGAATGTGCTAATGGTATAGGAGCATATTTATTTGTGATATTGAGGAGTACTGCTTTAAGGCTGCGCTTTGATGAATCAATGAATAGTCGCCAATTTTCAGGTTTGTATATGTTGGGTTTCAATTCATCAATAAGACCTTTCACGTCCGTGCAATAAACCATATTAGAATCATTCTTGAAATAATTTCTAAAGCGCTCTTCTCGATTACGATATGCACATACTTTAGTACCCTTTGTCAACATATTTCGTCTCTTAAACTCTGAAGCCATAAACTCTGATTGTTCCTTAGATAAACCACTCTTTCTAAATAAATCGTTCAGACTTTTTTGATCAAACTTTTCAACAGTTCGTTCTTCACCCTTAGGAATATACTCTTCATCACTATCCAGAGAATGTTCTTCAGGTGAACTTAGATCTTCTTCATTTGATGAGCTTCCGTCTGCGGCAATCAGATTTTCAGTTGTTTCATCTGTCGAGTTTTCATCTACATTTAGATTCCCTAAGCCTGTTGTAAAACTATCTCTCGAATCTTTATTTTCAAAAATATCTATAAAATTCTTGGATGGAAATTCTATACAAGAAGTATTAGGATATACTATTCCTTTTTTCTGTATCTTGTCTAAACCTTGTATCTTTGTTAAACAAAAATAGCAATCATTTTCATCTTTTGGTTCCTTCCACTTTGTAGGTATAGTAAATTTTAATTTGGACCTAGCCTGACTGGTGTTGTATCGATTCATCATGGCATAACATGAAGCACATATATAATGAGGAACCCAAATTTTATCCTGTTGAGAAATCTCAATATCAAAACATTTTTGATAGATAAAATTAATATTATCTGTGATTTTTCTTTTGTTTCGTTGTCCAATATATTCTGAACATACATAACAGAAATTATCTTGAGATCCATTACACGTATGGTTAAAACTGTTATTGGATGTACCAGCGCAGTTTAAAAAAGGTTGAAAATTTGAATTAGCCATATTGTTGAATTAAACCCCACACACTAGGAATCCTGTTCCGATCGCAGGTGAGTCCGCCGTCCTAGGGGTGATAACTCTCATACCTCCCCAGGCCTAAGTATGAGAGCTTTCCGACTTTGACGAGGACAATGTCAACTCGTCGTCGGACACACTACGGCATCATTCTCACATCCTAGTGCTCCCCCTGCAGGACAGCGCGCCTTTGCTGGGTTCGTTACTGCAAAGTATTGAGTACACCGAATCATTCTACACATCCCATTTTCAGGGCAGTTGTCATCGTGACCAATACTTCGCAGCAGCAGGTTTTTTTTAGGTACCCTTATAGAGTACTGATATATATATATAGCTTTGGAAAAAGATCATAAGTCCCATTCGTTTATAAACAATGCTTTAAGATCAATGACAGTGTACAACAGTGATTAACTGAACGGAGCTTTAAAATGAAACCGAATTCATTTCTAAACAACAGTACCCAGTTTTACAACAGAATAAGTATAAATAAAAAATTGACAGATCAAATTGTCTCTGACACAAACACACCAAATGAAGAAGATCTAAGTTCACCTGAAGAACATTCTCTGGATAGTGATGAAGAGTATATTCCTAAGGGTGAAGAACGAACTGTTGAAAAGTTTGATCAAAAAAGTCTGAACGATTTATTTAGAAAGAGTGGTTTATCTAAGGAACAATCAGAGTTTATGGCTTCAGAGTTTAAGAGACGAAATATGTTGACAAAGGGTACTAAAGTATGTGCATATCGTAATCGAGAAGAGCGCTTTAGAAATTATTTCAAGAATGATTCTAATATGGTTTATTGCACGGACGTGAAAGGTCTTATTGATGAATTGAAACCCAACATATACAAACCTGAAAATTGGCGACTATTCATTGATTCATCAAAGCGCAGCCTTAAAGCAGTACTCCTCAATATCACAAATAAATATGCTCCTATACCATTAGCACATTCAACAGTACTTAAAGAAGAGTATTCCAATCTTGAACTACTTTTAACGAAAATAAAATATAGAGAACATAAATGGCAAATATGTGGCGATTTAAAGATTTTATCTATGATACTTGGACAACAATCTGGATTTACGAAGTACCCATGTTATTTATGCATGTTTGATAGCAGAGATAGAGAAAAACACTATAAAAAGAAAATTTGGCCATCAAGAGAATCGTTTGAACCTGGAAAACAGAATGTTATAAAAGATCCACTCGTTAATCCTTCGAAAATTTTTATACCGCCTCTGCATATAAAGCTTGGATTGATAAAGCAATTAGTTAAAGCTTTGGACAAGGACGGTCAATGCTTCCAATATATAAGCAAAGTATTTCCCCATAAATCTGATGCTAAATTAAATGAAGGTATTTTTGATGGTCCTGAAATCCGAACTTTATTTAGAGACGAAAACTTTGAACAAAGCATGACTGATGTTGAAAAGGCAGCATGGTTAAGTTTTAAAGAGGTATCGACGAAATTTTTGGGTAATGCCAAAGACACGAATTATAAAGCTATTGTGAAAAGAATGGTACGTAATTTTGAAAAATTGGGTTGTCTAATGAACTTAAAACTTCATTTTCTTGATTCACACGTTGATCAGTTTCCTGAAAATAACGGAGACTTTAGTGAAGAGCATGGTGAATGATTTCACCAAGATTTAAAGGAGTTTGAACGTAGATTTCAAGGAAACTGGGGTATCAACATGTTAGCAGATTACTGCTGGATGATAAAAAGAGAAACAGCTGCGAAAAAAGGACAAAAACGTGTCAGAAATCCACTACATCGGTCATTCGAAGAGAAACGTGTACGTAAGCGTAAGCCAATTTAAAAAAAACATCGGAAGAGAGAGAGAGAGAGAGAGAGAGAGAGAGAGAGAGAGAGAGAGAGAGAGACAAACATAGACAAAATGTTAAGTTTAACGTACAGAATAGGCTAAGTTAATATCTTGAATTTACAGTCAATGCTGTGAAAGACTCTAAAATTAGTATTTCAGACGTAAAATTTTAAAAAAATCGATAAATTTACCATATACAGTTCTTGTCACCGCCCTCTAGAAGTAGTTTTTACACAATCTGACTTCAAATTCATGATCAGCAATCTGAAAAACCCCCAGGATAGTATTTCCAATGTTTATCGACTCTTCAAAAGACGCATGATTAAATTTTAATATTGTTTAAATCCATTTTAGGCAAAATTTCGACTTTTACCGATTTCCTCATCTTTTCAGCCCCATACAGAGGACTAGAATCGCGTTAAAAAAATTTGAAGGTATGGTTTCCCGTGTATTTTTTCCCGTAGAATTCGATTTTGAAGTCCAATTAACCGTATCTCATGATTTGTTTTTTCTAGACTCGAAAAACCGCAAAAAACCGTAAAAAATGAGGTTTTTTCAATAAAACTCTGAGAAAAGGTAGGAAAACCCTATATTTTTATTACAGATTCGGATTCAGCGTCGAAAAATACATGGGAATATGTATGTCCGGTCAAAAGTTCAGACATTTTTTTTCATTTTGTGGGCCTGTGTAATAATATAATCTATCTGTTTCTATAAAAGAATTGATGTAATCATTTTCAGATGCTATGTATTCATCTATTTGTGAATTTAAATTTTGTAAATAATCTTCTTCAGCATTATTTGGTATTACATAAGAATTTCGTTCTGGATCCCACTCCATATCTTTCATGAAATATGAAAATAATATTATTTTCGAATTTATGAATATTTATATATTTGACTATTGAAAATTTCTCTCCAAACAATATTGTTTATTTTTGATAAATCATCTGAATTACTTTAAATAAAAGTATTTTTAAAAGTTTTACATCTAGATTAAGCAACATATGATTGACCGTGTAAAAACAAACGTCTTTTAATGAATGAACCTACATTATCAATGCTTTGACCCTGAGATTTATTAATAGTAAGATTTATAAAGAATAAATGGTAATGATGAATTCTTTCCTGTATTTAAAGTCATTTTTGGTATCAAAACTTTATTCCCACTTTTATCACTGGTAATTATTTCCGCTTCGATATTATGATTATATAAATTTATAATTTCTAATCGTGTACCATTGCATAATCCTTCTGATATACTTCAATTTCTTATTAACATTACTATGGCATTAATTTTTAAATTTAATTTATGCGGAGGTAAGCCTTCTTTAATTTTATTTAAAAATTCAATTTGTTAATTAAAATGAATGTTATCATCACTTTACTCAACATCTTTATGTGTTGCATAATCGATACTGCAATAAGTTTTAACTTCTTTATTTAATAATTCTAAGACTTTTTTATTTAATTTATTAATTTCTCCATTATGAGGAGCTAAAATGACTTTATAAATAGAATAATTTGTATTAATATCAGGAAAAATTTTTAAACAAATATCTTTTTTCTGTTTTTAATTCTTTTTCAATTATTCAATTTCTATTCCTGTGTTTAATTACTGGTAGAATTTGATGAAAATCACCACCTAATATAATTAATTTTCCACCATAAGTAATATTATTATAACAAACGTCTTTTAATGTAGTATTAACTAATTCTAGTACTTTTTTTGGAATCATTGATGTTTCATCCCAGATTATTACATCAGATTCCCGTAATTTCTTTTTATCTGAATCTAATTCTAGAAATATTGTTTGAATATTATTTAAATCTACAGGTAATCTAAAAATTCTATGACTTGTTACACCTTTTGGTAATAAGGTAAATGCAATACCAGTCCAAGCCATCGACATAATTTTTTTACCTATTGATATAAAATTGAATATTAATGTTTTATATAAAAAAGTTTTTCCTGTTCCTCCAGGACCATCAATAAAATACACTGTATTCATGTTATTAATTTTAGTTAATTTTTTATCATCATTTAATTGTTTAAACATTATTTTGAAAATTTTTTCACTATCAATAATTTCACTTTTGTGATTATCATTTAAATTAATTAAATTTAAGTTTGGTTGAGGTAATACTTCAATAAGAATTCATATGCTATCATTTTTTTCCACAACTTACATATTTATATATACATTTTGGAATCACACCTGGCACGGGAATGCAGATTGTGCATCAAAATGACAAACCATCACTAAGAGGAAATTAAGGATCTAGGAGGTAAGGAAATCTTGGAACCTTAGCACACCAAAGAGTAAGCCATATTTCTGGAAGAAAATGCCCCCGCTACCTTAACGACAAAGCAATTTTTCAGCATCATCTGCGGAAGCTCATGACATGGTAGCCAGTTCAATATGTGTCACCAGCAGAACTCACCACTATATGTAAAATCAGTGGCTGAATAGTCTGTCGAATCTGCTACAGAGCAGAAGCAAAGTACGAGAAGAGTCAACAGCGATACAAATATTTTTATCTAGTCTATTACGAAGGGCGTCAGGATTATAAGTCTATTTATAGTAAATCACAACTTTTATGCATAAGGAAGGCTGAAGATT
Organism: Anastatus disparis; assembly: GCA_017163975.1. NCBI lineage: Eukaryota > Metazoa > Arthropoda > Insecta > Hymenoptera > Eupelmidae > Anastatus > Anastatus disparis. Next base: position 2,911,176 of record JAFFSR010000207.1, on the reverse strand, counting down.
GTTGTGGATGTATAAGAAAAATATTCTGACGGACCAAGGAACTCAGATACCAAGGCAGAAGTCCTGTGGAGCTCCATTCCGACAACCTACAAGATCTCTTCTATTCCCTAACCTTTATTCACTACCTACCCTCCTTTCCGACAACCTATAAGATCCCTTCTATCCCCTAACCCCTATTCACTACCTACCCCCTGCCTCTTCCTCTTTTCAATGACATCTCTTCTGCCTTCCATCTGAATGTTTAACACCTCTTATATGCTGATGATTTGCAGCTATATGTGCACTTTCCGATTGCTGAGCTTGATCATTATACTCCACTAATGAGTGAACATGCTTCATTGGTCGCAGATTGGGCATCCAGCAATCACCTTAAGCTGAATATTAACAAGACAAAGGCAATCATAATCGGCTCTTATTATTATATCAATATTCTAACCTCCATGCCGTCTACTGGTATCTGCATAAATGGTGAGACAATCGGGTTTGAGTCATCTGTTCGTAATTTGGGCGTGTATTTTGACAGCAAGCTGAATTGGAAGGAGCATATCACACATGTGTGTAATAGGTCGTTTTTTCTCCTCTATCGACTCAATTTCTTTAGACGAAGCACTACTTTTGCTCTACGTAAGCACCTTATTCGTACACTGCTGTTTCCGATTCTTGACTATTGTTGTCTTGTGTTTACTGACCTTTCTGCTGAACTCGACCTTAGGCTTCAGAGGGTTATCAACGCTGGTATTCGTTACATCTATGGTGTAGGTAGGCGCGAGCACATCTCTCCTTATAGGCTCTCTCTGGGTTGGTTATCTACTGCAGGTAGAAAGAACTACTTTGCCTCTACTTTTCTTTTCAAAATGTTTTTATCATGCTCACCTTCATATCTATTTTCTAGATATCAGTGGAACCGGCCTGTTAGGGCTCTGAGGGGGGATGTAAGGGCATTGACCATTCCTCATTCTTCCACCGAATAGCATCAACGCTCATTCACTGTTTCATCCTCGCGACTATGGAATGAACTTCCATCGTCGCTTAGGACTTCATCTTCACTCTCATCTTTCAAGTCGACCTCTCATGCGCACTTCCTCTCCCAAGAGTCTGGACCTCTGCTCCCAGCTTAATTATTTCTTTGCTTTTTATTTTGGTTTTTATTTTGCTTGTATTTTTTATTTTTGTAGTTTATTATTATTATTTTTTATTTTGTACTTTATTTTTATTTTTATTTTTATTGTCTATTATTGTTATGATCTCTTGTAAACTATATTTTTGTTGTACAACATACTGTACATTAATAAATTAATTATCTATCTGTCTATCCTTTCCTTTTTTTCTTTCGCTCTTTCTCTGTTCTTTTTTTTGTTCATATTTATACCTTTTTTTACAATAACAATAGCGTGAATGATAATACATCAGTAGTGTAATAAAACCGTGTCAATAGTATAAGTAGTACTGATAAAGATAGTAATAACTTTGGTGACAACCTTAATAATAATATAAGTATGTACAAATTTACAAATTTTCCAGGATGAATTTTGAACAAAAAATAATATATATATCTATAGCCTCTATAGCCTAGGTTTTAACCCAAGCTACGTACCATGTCACGTCAAGTCTAATTACCAAGGGAGATGCAAACATTACAACTGTCCCAAAACTTCTAGGCCGACTGTATTCATATTTCATCTACATACTGAACTAACGATGATCCCATTGTCTCAATGGGACGCAAACGGAAGAAGACTTGGACTGCTACTAGAACTATATTTTCACACCTTTTTGATCTCATAATACCTTTATAAAGCCATCAAAATGCGCACTTATAATTATTAAAATACAAAAAAAATAATTTTTTTTCTGATCTTGGCCATAGCTTGACTTCATCGAGGACGATGAACCTTCTCAACTAGGGAGGTGTAAAGTCCTAAAAAGGTGTTCTATTTTTTCCTTCTATCTCTTCTAATAATTTTATTTTATCGTTAATCTCTTATATTTTTAAAGCAACGGCCAACACCAGAAGATCTTTTTTTTTTATTTCGTCAGCTTATGAAATTACTATATGTTGTCTATATATATTTTTTTCTCTTCTATTTTATCAAACCACCGGAAATATACGAACTTCATTCCCATTTATGGCTTGAACGATATGTACTTCGACCAACGCCGGCTTACAAGTTAGCGCGTGTCACCTATTATTTTTATATATCTGTTTATTTTATCAAACCATCGAAAATATGTGAATTACATCTTTTTTGATTAATATACACTTCGACCAACATTAGCCTATGAGAGTGAACCCAAGTTCAGTATGTGTCATCCTTTATAATTCTATTATCTTTTTCCCACCCTTGATTTCCTTTTTCTCCAATATAAAACGGCTTAGGACTATCCTCATAGAGTTCAGTCTAGTTCAGTCAATTAGTCAATCAAGCTTGGATGCTATTATAAACCTTTTATACGCTAACTTTGGTACAAAATTATTTCAACTTCAAAAATCATACTCAAAATTCAAAATTTTTAAATCCAAATTATTAAAGTTTGAAATATTATATTATTCTTAAATTTATTCTATAAACCAATAATTTTTACTTCAAAAGGCGTATTAAAAATTCAGAGATCATAATTATCCAGACTTGACGAGGCATAATATATTGCGAAGATCGTTGAATCGATATAATAAACAAACACTTAAAGGTTCCCTCCTGAAAATAATCGCGGAACTTATGATGCAATATTTTGCGTCACTTTTTGTGTCACTTTTTGCGTCACTTTTTGTGTCACTTTTTGCGTCACTTTTTATATCACTTTTCGTGTCGCTTTATCGAGCCAAAAGTGACGCAACTTCTTGCGCAACTTATTGCGCAACTTTTCCAAAAATATAATATTTAATAAATTATAAATATTTTTTTTTAATTTTATTTATATAATTTAAAAGACAGTGAAATACAGAATTAAAAATACTCAGAGCATGATTTAATTGTCCACGTTTAAAGAATTAATTTGGAAAAAATCTCTCAAATAAATTGAAAATTCTTTATCTAAATTATTAAAGAAGTGTTAATAGTCCAATCAATAGAGCAAAAAAAAGGCTATTTTAGATATAAATTAGGGGCTTCATGAAACCTATATAAAGTTGTTAAAACATACCCTATATTAAATGTAACAAAAAAAAATCGGTAGGAAATGCTCCAGGAGGCTGAAAAGTTGGCCAAAACAGCTCTTCTATTTCTCTGAAGCAACCTATGCATTTTAGCGAAAAAAGTAATTGATAAAAGTATTAGAGAATAAAAACATACACTTTGAGTACTGTCGCGATTATTTTCTTCAATGAGTTATTGCAAAAAAGCAAGAAAACATTAAAAAATGGCCATTTCTTGGATATCAATCATTTATTTCAGAAATAATTTTTCAAATATTTTTAAACTCTCAAAAGGAAGCCTTCATAAATACGAACAGAAAGAGAGGTTGGAACAACAAATTGGTTAATTTGTTGCTGAGATATTCCCTATTATTTATCCTAACACGCATAATGTTTATTGCTATAATTTTTTTTGGCTGAACATATTGAGTTGCATAAGGGCTTAATCTTTTTATGGAAGTTCAAATTTTCATATTTCGATAAGAGCAAATAAGAAAATTAGATTGCAATATTTTTTATAATGCTTTAAAAAAGAGGGTGTTTTTTTATAAATTAATGAAGCTGGGGCTGCATTTATAACTTTTAGGAATTTGCTATTTAAATATTCTCATAGCTCTGTTCGAAACAAAGATTTAAAATAAAAAGAACTCTCTAAGGCCAATAGGAGCCGAGATAAGATTTTTTTTTTAAATCACAGCCACTTTGTTTATAACAATTAAGAAACGAATGAAGCGTCATTTTTTAGTTGAAGACTTATATTTTAAAACTCTATGATTAGACTTTTAAAAATGCGACTCTTTATTATTAAAACTAAAATAATAATAACATACAAATAATAACGTCAAGGTCGCAGTTGTGGTGGAGATGCTTATCTTTGCGCGTGAGGAAAGTTAACAAAGAACCCCGTTCCAATAAAATTCGTATAAATTAACCATCTTTCCATAAATAATAGACCAATTTTCAAGTTTTTTATTAATCTGGGATACCTTGAAAAATTAGTAATATTGGTGCAAATAGTTTTTCAAAATAGGGTGTATTTAAGTTAAAACAACTGTACCTAATACGGACACCTTCAACGCAAATGATTGTTGTGGCTCACTAAATCAATATTTTCAGACGTGTAATATTTTAGAGCTAAAAGAATGAACTTTAAAATGAGATATCATAAGTGCCATTACGATCAATATTTACGAAATGCGCGCGGATTTACGTAAATCTTGTAAATGAACTTACCTTATTATTTCTTGTAATTATTACATTTGGAACCTGGAGACAAGTTTTATTAAAATTTTTATTGTTTCTTTATGTTAACTAATTATTATAATTAATTTTCAGTTTCAATAGATAAAAAAGTAGTTATTAATAATTGCAAAAATTGTAATAGTAGTAATCAAAATTGTTATCTTGTTTTTATTATATATTCCTTACATGAAAATTGTAGTAGTTTAATTTTAGAGAGAAAATAAAAATATATTTAATGATGAAAAACAAAGAAAGGTAAAAAAAAAAGAAGATAACAATTTTGATTACTACTATTAAAATTTTTGTAATTATGAATCATTATTTTTTTATTTATTGAAACTAAAAATTAATAATAATAATTAGTTAAAATATAAAAACAATAAAAATTTTAACCAAACTTGTCTCCAGGTTCCAAATGTAATAATTACGAGAAATAACAAGGTAAACTCATTTACAACATTTACGTAAATCCGCGCGCATTTCGTAAATATTGATCGTAATAAAACTCATGATATCTCATTTTAAAGTTCTTTTTTTTAGCTTTGAAATGAGATATTACACGTCTAAAAATATTGATTTAGTGAGCCACAACAATCATTTGCGTTTAAGGTGTCCGTATTAGATACAGTTGTTTTAACATAAATACACCCTATTTTGAAAAATTATTTGCACCAATATTACTAATTTTTCAAGGTCCCAGAATAATAAAAAACTTAAAAATTCGTCCATTATTTACGGAAAGACGGTTAATTTATACGAATTTTATTGGAACGGGGTTCTTCGTTAACTTTCCTCAAGCGCAAAGATAAGCATCCCCAGCACGACTCCGATTTAGACTTTATTATTTGTATGTTATTATTATTTTAGTTTTAATAATAAAGAGTCGCATTTTTAAAAGTCTAATGATCGATTTTCAAAATATGAGCCTTCAACTAAAAAATGACGCTTCATTCGTTTCTTAATTGTTATAAACAAAGTGGCTGTGACTTAAAAAAAAAATCTTATCTCGGCTCCTATTGACCTTCAAGAATTCTTTTTATTTTAAATCTTTGTTTCGAACAGAGCTATGAGAATATTTAAATAGCAAATTCCTAAAAGTTATAAATACAGCCCCAGCTTCATTTATTTATAAAAAAACACCCTCTTTTTTGAAGTGTTATAAAAAATATTGCAATTCAATTTTCTCATTTGCTCTTCACAAAATATGAAAATTTGAACTTTTATAAAAAGCTTGAGCCCTTATGCAACTCAATATGTTCAGCCAAAAAAAATTATAGCAATAAACATTATGCGTGTTGGGATAAATAATAGGGAATATCTCAGCAACAAATTAACCAATTTGTTGTTACAATCTCTCTTTCTGTTCGTATTTATGAAGGCTTCCTTTTGAAAGTTTAAAAATATTTGAAAAATTATTTTTGAAATAAATGATTGATATCCAAGAAATGGCCATTTTTTATTGTTTTTTGGCTTTTTTGCAATAACTAATTAAAGAAAATAATCGCGACAGTACTCAAAGTGTATGTTTTTATTCTCTAATACTTTTATTAATTACTTTTTTTGCTAAAATGCATAGGTTGCTTCAAAGAATTAAAAGAGCCGTTTTGGCCAACTTTGCAGCCTCCTGGAGCATTTTCTACCGGTTTTTTTTGTTACATTTTATATAGGGTATGTTTTGTTATCGCCCTTAAACACTCTATATAGATTTAATTAAGCCCCTAATTTATGTCCTCAAAATGTCTCTATTGATTGAACTATAATAAAATAAAAACTTTATTGAAAATTAAGAAGTTTAATTTTATATGATAGAATGTGTATGTGTGTAGGCGTGTATGTGTGTGTATTTGTATATATGTGCATGCATATATCGACGGTGGCTACAAAAACAATCACAGCTTTGTAATTTACTACGAAAAAACACATCTTCAAAAGCACGGCAAAAAAAACACATCTCCAAAAGTGTGGCGGAAAAAAACACATCTTGTGTGAAAACAAATGGTTTCCACACATTCAAAAGAGGATTCGGATTGGCTAACAACCAATCTAGGAGTTCCACAGGGTTCAGTGCTGGGGCCTCTGTTGTTTTGCCTTTACATTAATAACATCCGTGACACGCTCGACCCCTGTTTCGTCGAGCACATATTATATGCTGATGACCTCCAAATCTATACTCAGAAGATACTCCCTCATGAATATCCGAATGAAGGTATTCGTATTATGCAGAGGGCGGCCAGGGCGGTGTCGGGTTGGACTGTCGATGCTTCTCTCACATTAAATGCAAGCAAAACTAAGGCGATCGTTTTTGGCAGTAGTCGATTTATAAATGACTTTTATGCTGGTGAGCCAAGAACGATTGAGCTTGGAGGAGGTGCCGACATATCCTTCTCTGATACCGTTAAGAGCCTTGGTGTTGTGCTTGACGCTAAGTTGTCATGGGAGCCGCACATTAATATGGTGACTAAAAAATTTAATAGGATAATGTATAGTTTGCGGTTCTTTCGTCGGTACACCACTGAGGCCCTGCGTAAACAGCTCGCAGCGGCCTTGCTGTTTCCGTACCTCGACTACTGCCCAGTAGTTCTGCTCGATGCTTCGCAGGGGTTGAGAAGACGATTACAAAGACTTCAAAATTCATGTGTGAGATATGTATTAGGCGTAGGAACGGGCGATGATATCTCTCCTCATAGAGCTGCGCTTGGTTGGCTGCGTACTGATTCAAGGAGACAGTATTTTATGACTGTACTTATGTACAAAATCGTGCGCATGAATACTCCTGAGTATCTAGGGAGTCTCTTGTCTAGATATGTACCTAGGGTAGCCACTAGGGGAGAGATTAAGGATTTCGCGGTGCGTACTGAGACTGGAAGAAATTCCTTTCAAGTTCAAGGTGCACATTTTTGGAACTCCCTGCCTGCTGATATAAAAATCTTCCATCAATCAGCAAGTTTAAAGCCACTCTGAGGAGGTATCTACTCGACCTCGATTAAACAGTATTATTTTCGGACTATATCATATGTGTTAATTTATTATGTCTCGTACCTTTTATAGATTTAAGGCATGATTGTATTTATTGGCGTGATTGTAGTATGTGTGTGCATAGAGTGAATGATTATATTTTTATTAGCTTGACTTGTACTGTATACTGCTGATATTTCGACTGCGCTCTTTTTGATTTTATGATTTTATGTAATTCTTTTGACTGATAAATATTTGAGACTGATTTTTAATTATATTATTTATACTCTTTACGTGTATTTATTCGTGTTATCTGTGATATCGCTTTTATTTAATTTATTGACTTACTATTTCAGTATTATTATCTCTATTGTGTTTTATGACTGTGATATCATACTGTACTATTTCAATTTTATATATGCAAGGCTATTTCAAGTATTTTATGTATTTTAGCTTTATTTGTAATTTGATTTGTTATTTTACACGCTCTTTTTGTAATTATAATACAAAATAGAACAATGTCTATCTATCTATCTATCTATCTTTAAAAGTGCGGCGAAGAAAAACACCCCTTGAAAACACGGTGAAAATTTTCGTTCCATCATAAAAAATTGAACTTCTTAATTTTCCATAAATGTTTTTATTTTATTAACACTCCTTTAATAATTTAGATGAAGAATTTTCAATTTATTTCAAAGATTCGTTCCAAATTAATTCTTTAAACGTAGACAATTAAATCGTGCTCTAAATATTTTTGATTCTGTATTTTAACATAATTTCAATTATGTAAAAAAAAATTAAAAATAAAATATATATAATTTATATTATATTATATTTTTGGAAAAGTTGCGCAATTAGTTACGCAAAAAGTTGCATCACTTTTGACTTGATATAGCGACATGAAAAGTGATATAAAAAGTGACGCAAAAAGTGACTCAAAAAGTGACGCAAAATATTGCATCATAAGTTCCGTGATCATTTTAAGGAGGGTTATGACGTTACAATTTATTTCAATCATACGCCAAATTTTCATTAATTAATTTATCATTTTTATTTAATTAACAAATCTATTAATTTTTATTGAATTTTCATAAATACATACATTTATTAATTTATTCATATAATTTATTTCAATTCGACAATTAATTTCTTCAGTGCTGCCATTAAAAAATCAAAAACCATTTTTTTCTGAAATGGTGCCTTTCTTCAAATCTAAATACAATGGCACTTCTTTTCAGCCTCAAATGAATTAACCCCTCTTCTCAGTCCGAAATGAAATGACACCTTTCTTCAATTAGAAAAAAATGACACCTCTCTTTAACAAAAAATGAAATGACACCTTCTTTCCCGCTACCGTCGATGTATAAACTAAAGATCTCTGGAAATTTCGAGATCAATTATTTGAAAATAGGCTAAGAAAGGCTATGGTAAGTATTAAAATTAAAAAAATCAAATTTTTGAATAATCAAAAGAATTTTAAGCGTCGGGTAGGGTTTTTTTATAATTATTTATAGGTCAAAGTTTTATATTAAAAACATATTTAAGGTGAAAAAAAAAATTTATTAATTAATATGATTAGAAAAAAAATTATTATTACATTTGAATTTAATTTCTTTTCAGGCTTAAGGTATCAGGAGCTTAAGCTTGAAAAAAATCAAATTTAAATGTAGTCTTTTTTTTCTATTGATATTAGTTCATTTTACCTTATATATAATATATTAAATATAAAACTTTGATCAGTTTACTCTGTGTCTCCACAGAGAGTAGACGTGTTTACAGTGGCTCTCTGTGCTTAGTAAACAAAGCGTCTCATAGTTGGCTTAGTATACTGGGCTTCGGCCCCTTCAGCTCCATAACGAGTATAATAAATTCAAAAATTTAACAAAATCGTTCAACGGTCCAAAAAAGTATCAATCAACATAAAATGAGTTCAGTTTCAAATCCAATCGTCTCAAAAAATGTCAGTTCAAACATGATAACAGAAAATAATGATAGTGAAAAAAATGTAACAAGTGCAAGTGGTAAAAGTCAAGTTAGTGTCAACCAGGTTAGTTATGCAAGGACCATACAAAGAAATCTCTTCCCAAAACATAAACAAGGCCTTATAATAGATTGCGTAGAAGGATTAAATCTAACCGACTGCACTATGGCCGTTGGCAACATCGTTCAAGCCCAAAATTAATTCGTCGAGAATTTCTAGGAACCAGCAAAATAACTCATTATACGAGCCATGGAATTTTAGCAAGGTGGATTTGAATCTATACAAATCTGAAGTTGATAATAACATCCAAAAGTTGAATGATCCTTCTCAACTCACAAACCTTAATATAGACGTATTAATCGACAACCTTAATAACATAATGCTCTCCAGTGCTAAAGCTAGTATTTCAAAATACAGTAATAAACACAACAAAACTCAAACATGATGGTGGAATGAAGAATATTCCAACGCTTGCAGAGAGTCCAAACATGCCTTCAATAGATATAAAAAACACAAAACCACAGTAAACAAGATAGAACACAATAAAAATAAAGCCATCTATAAAAGAACTATAAAAGAAACTAAAAGAAAATGCTGGCTAGACTTTGTCCAATCTCTTGATTCAAACTCACCCGTCTCACTCATATGGAAAAAAATACAAAGAGTACAAGGCAAACACAAATCAAGATTTATTTCTACTTTGATAGACGAAGTCAACAAAACAATCCATGAAACAACAGACATCGCCAACAAGTTCGCTTCTACCTTTTCACAAAACTCCAGCAACAGCAACTATAACAAAGAATTTTTAGACTTCAAAAATAATTAGAACTCCACTCAAGAAAAATACGATGACATTCCGGATATTCCTCTTCCAAACTCTCTAATAGATTAGAACGAAGCAACTTAAACACTCAACAACTGCAAAAACTCCAGTGCTGGTCCAGATTCTATTCATAATATCTTCCTAAAAAATCTTTCTCTTTCGGCTATTAAATATATCCAAAAAATATTTAACATTATCTGGTTACACAATATATTTCCGACTCAGTGAAGACTAGCCACAATAATACCTATTAACAAACCTAGCAAAGATTCTTCATCTCCTAAAAATTACAGACCAATATCTCTGACTTGCAACATCTGGAAACTCATGGAAAAAATAGTAAACAAAAGACTAAAAACCTACCTCGAATTTAAAAATAACTTCTCTCAACTTCAAAGCGGCTTTAGACAAAACAAATCCACCATCGACCACCTTATTTTGTTAGAATCAGAAATTTGCAACGCATTCAGAAAAAACCTACACTTGGCAGCAGTATCACTGGATTTGAAAAAAGGCCTACGAAACCATATGGAAAGACCGAGTGATCCACCTTCTCAAAAAACAAATAAGCGGCCATATACTCGAATTCATAGAAAACTTCCTAAAGGACAGGCTCATTCAGGTAAAAGTAAACAATGTATTCTCAGACAGATTACCTCAGGAAAACGGAGTTCCACAGGGATCGGTAATCAGTGTCACTCTTTTCCTGATAGCGATAAATGAGCTCACAACGTACATTGAAGCCCCAACTGGATTTTGTATGTTTGCCGATGATCTAACAATATACACTATAGGAAGGGACTCTCTAATTACCGAAAACATTCTGCAGAACACACTAAATAATATCTTTTCATGGTCTATAACTACCAGCTTCAAATTCTCACCAACTAAAACCAACTATATTATTTTCTCAACCAAACAAGATGACTTCAAGATAACTCTCAATTTAAACAATCAACAGATACAAAAAGTCGGAGAAATTAAAGTTCTAGGGCTCACCTTTGATAGAAAACAAACATGGAAAAACCACATTTAACATTTGAAACACGAAGCCCACAACAGACTAAAAATAATAAAAACCTTAGCAGCTAAAACCTGGGGAGTGAGCCAATCCCTTCTACTAAACACATACAAAGTCACAGTGTTATCGAAAATAGACTACGGGCGTATCATTTACGGCTCTTCAAAACACGCAAACTCCCTGGAACCTATCCACAATAAAGGTATCAAGATCGCATTAGGAGCTTATAATACCAGCCTTACCACCAGCTTACATTAAATAAATAAATAAAAAAAAAAACTTTGATCCATGAATAATTTTAAAAAACCTCATCCGATGCTTTAAATTCTTTTGAGTAGTCGAAGAATGAATTTTTAAAATTTTGGTACTTGCCGTAGACTTTCTCAGCCAATTTTTAATCAATTGACCTCAAAATTTTCAGAGGTCTCCAGTTTATTTATCTTCACAAAAATATGTATTTTTATCAACTTTTTCTAAACTAAACTTTTAAATTATTTTTTTTTCTAAACTAAAACTGTTATTTTTCGAAGTTATATACACTGAAGATCTCTGGAAATTTCGAGGTCAATTGATTGAAAATTGGCTGAGAAAATCTACGGCCATGTACCAAAATTTAAAAAATCCATTCTCCGACTAATCCAAAAAATTTTAAGCATTGAATGAGGTTTTTTAAAATTATTATTGGGTTAAAGTCTTGTATTTAATATGAATCGCTTCATGTAAAAAGGGATCTATGCACCATTTCTTGCAAAATCAAATCAAATGTGGTTTAATACTTGCGAATTCAACCCATATTATGTTTTTTGACAAGAACTTTATAAAAGTTAATATTTAAAAATTGTTAACAAATTCCTTTTTGCATGAAGTGATTCATACATACACAGTGGAAAAAATTTGTAATTTTAACACTTATAAGTGTTACAGATGAAACACAAATTTTTTTGTGTTAAAAAATTTACAAATATTTTTTGTGTAATTTTTGAAGTTAAAATTTGAACATGAAAATTCATGAATAATACAAAATTTTGAATAATAAACTTTGTGAATTTTACAAATTTATTTGTGTTAAAATATAATGATTGAAATGATAAGATATTAAATAATGAGTTTCTCGTATTTCTTTCTGTTAATATTACGAATCTAACGCTCTACCGACTAAGTCACTAACCGACTCTATTTCCATACTTATATGATATACTCATATTAAAATATAATTGGCTTTTTTCTTGATCATTCGTTTACGATCGCCTACAACAATGTAATATTGTCAAATGAGTTTAGTTTATTTCTGATTTTATTGATCCACTCCAACATCCATCATTTTATCCTTTTTCTTATATTTCTTTATCTCTCTCTCTCTCTCTTTGCTTTCTCATAGAAAAAGCATTGTATCGGCAAAAAAAATTATTTTCAATTATTTTATTAATTTGTACATATTTGGTCTCAAGGAGTCGAAAAAAATGATTTTTAGAAAATGGCTGTATGTGTGTGTTTGTGTGTGCGTGCATGTATTCAGTAAGCCAACTGGATCTCGAAAACTACTCGATGGATTTGCTTCAAATTTTGCATGAAATTTATTTTTTTGTATAACTTGGGAGGAAACTATTGAGAATTGGTTTTCTTAGCGTAGTTTTAATTTCAAAGTCATTTATATGGAAGAAAAAATTCAATTTTTCATTTTTTTGGTATTTTTGGTAAATTATCCGATGAATCTGCTTAAAAATTCGTATGGAAATAATTTTCTAATAGACTAATGAAAATTTTATATTTTTTCATAGAATAGAATCGTTTGCTTATCCTTCAATCTATTGAGCTCTGTCCTTATTTTGGTATAAAAACATTTAATTTATTAATAATAACGAAAAATTAGATTAGACAAGGACAGAGCCATACATCCGCCTCTTTTGTAGTTTTTTTCTGATTCGTGTCTACATTGGAAAAAACAAGCAATTATATCTGTTTGGTTCAATGTAAATAACGCTTTAAGTTAAGTTTCCAAAGCATTTCTTGCTTGGGATAAAAGCAAAAATATCTTGTGTAAAAATGAAATCTTCTTCACTGCTAAGCAAACGTTGCTTGAGTTAGTAAGATAATATAACCTTATGTCGCTTTCCTAAGTCGACAAAGGAGATTTCGTTTGTGTCACCGTAAAAAATTGCGTTGTTTGTATTTCTACGTGTAAATAATACTAAAAAGTACTGTCAAAGGAATGAAAAATACTGATACTACAATTTACCAAATTTTTTATTCTTAATCCAGAAGTTTTAAAAATATCTCTTTATTACAGCCTTCCATTTTCACTAATAAAAAGTCTAATATAAAGATGTTTTGGAAACATTTAAATAAAGATTAAAAATTTGCAAAACTGCAATGTCGGTGACTATCTAGAAATCATATACCCAATTATATCTCGTTAACTCAAACCGGTCAGTTTTTCTTTTAAAAGCAGGCAATTGAGTTTTTTGTTATTTACTCAAGTATTAATTGGTGTATCTGTAAATTGAAGGTTGAGCGCAATAGATATTATTAGTATGAATATTTATGCACAAGGACAAAAAATTACAAGAATAAGGAACGCAAAAATATTATAAACATAACCTTTTACTTCATCGTTCCTTACTTTTCTCGAAAAAAAAATCGGTAGAATTTTTTTTTCTTGTGCATAAATATTTATAATAATAATATCTATTGCGCTCAACCTTTAATTTGCAGATACACCGATTAATATTTGAGAAATTAACAAAAACTCAATCAGACAAGGACAGCAAATCCAGCCTGCTCTTAACTTAAATAATGTTAAAGAATATATAAATTTCATTGAAAAACATTAAGCTTACCAACATTGAGTAGCATATTGATCGTGGAGGCAATTTTCAAGGTCATTTTAAAACCAAGATTTTTTTTACCGATGATCTCTATTTTCTATTACAGATTTGGAGTCACGGTTATATCCATACTACTTTTGTATCCTATACATTAGAATAGCGCTTATCATTCTCATCACTTCTTGTGCAAATGAGTTTTGGACAATAGTCATTTTATATTTTGTATGTGAATATAATTTTGCATATGACATTTAAATATTTTGAAATTCTTTGATTCCACAGCATCACCGAATATTGTAGCTGGAAAATTGGGTTTACGAATGACTACACTGCATGAAGAATCATCTTATATAGGAAACTGCTTATCTTCACCAACTCAAAATAATGATAAAAAGATAAATGATACAGAATATTATGATTACGATAGTCATCAGGTAAAGCTTCTTCTTCTTATTATTGAAAAGTTAAATCTTGTTCTGATTATAAACAAAATTTCTATTTCAGGATACCCGTATATCTTTCAAACCTTTGACATCTTCCCGTACATTAGATTCTTTCGTGGAATCACAAAAAATTCATACGCCAAGCATAAGCAGTAGTGGCTATGGATCTCAAGCAGTGTCCACGTCAAATTTAACATCTGAAGAATGTAATTCTATGAAATCAATGAATATTGATGAAACTCCAGATTTAGAAACTCAAAATTTTGAAGAGATACGAAAGTACGAAAAAATTAACGAATCATTTATTCAAGAGGCTTCTAACGACTATCTTGTTCTAAACACTGAATGTAAGAACATGAAAACTGTATTGAATTCTAATGTGAAAAATGAATTATACAGCTCTGATTTTCCGTCTGGCTCCATAAAAAAAGATAAATCAGTTTTTTTAGAAATGCAAAAATCAAATGAATATGAAATTTCAACAAATGAAACTAAAATTCAGATTAATCAAATGTTCCATGAATCAAATACAAAAAAAGAGACAAATATAGAAGTTACTCAACTCTTCAATTCTCCTGTTGATAGCTCGTATAAAAGAAATTCAACTATTCAAATCAAGCCTCTGCTGGAAAAAGTAAAGAAATTTTCGTTTATATAAAACTAAGAAAATGAGTCTAAAAAAATTGATACTCAATTTTTCTTTAAACTTTAGGATAATTTTTTTATTTATTCAATTGATAAACAAGTTAATTCTATGTAGTTTAATACTTTACTTTATTACAATTGTGCTAAAGTTACGAATAAATAATTCAATTTTGAATAAATAATTCATAGAGATCTTGAATAAAATCGAATCAATTCCAAAAACTAAAAAGATTAGATATTTCAAAAATTATTAAAAATTAAATCAATATAGAAAGTAAGTACGGTGCACACTTGACTAATTAATATTTACTTTGATGTACATTTTTATCTTCATTTAAGTTGAAAGATTGAAATTATAACTTTAATATAGTTTCGTTAAGAGTAGCTAAAAGCTCTTTGTATGAAAGCGTTTTAGGAGTGATTTTAATATTTTTAAATATAAAAACTCAAACATAAAATTTCATTGTTTTAGAAAAATTTAATGTCAATAGAAATTTAACAGAATAATCTGCGATGTGAGAATTTCAGTAAATGTAATAATTTATACTTTTAACAAATATATTAATCTACTAGTGAACCAATTTTCACAAGCAAAATCGGTGTATCAAAAAAAAATTTATTTGTGTAAAGGGCGCCAGATACACCACCAACTAGCTAGCCGTAAGCATGAATCTCAAGCTGCCTTGGATCGGGAGGTGGCTTTATTCGAGTAGAATTCTTGCCTGAAATGAAAGGGGGAAAACACACACACAAAAAACTTGCATTTAACTTCACTCAGATGTATGTTTAAGAAGATCAATTATTTTATTCAATTCTAACAAATTATTTTTGTTTTCTACCTAATCGCGCACTCTCATGTCCCACACACAAAAAAAATTTATAAATTACTCTTCATAAGTTTAATTTAAAAAAAAAATTAAATATTAATTTTCTTTCTACTTACAGCAAATTAAAATAAAATCAATTCACTTAAAGTCCTTATTGGTATAATAAATGAGAAAAACTTGAATTATAAATAAAATAAATCACAAAGAAAATTTTCAATCTAAAATGACGGTCTTCCGGTGGCCATTTGGCTCGCTTCGCGTCTATCTCTCTCTCTCTCTCGAGAGAGAGAGAGAGGGCGTCCCCTCCGAAAAAATTCCTGAAAGAGGTTCTTAAGCCTTGCACGAGGATCTTTTTTCTAGAGGTTATAAAGAGAAAGAAATATAAGAGAGATGTAGCTATATAGATATTTTAAAAAAGTCGAAGGAAAGGGGCGTCAAGACCGGCTTTGAGAAGAAACTTCGCTGCTTACTGTACCTGTAATATAGTTTCGTACACCGACACGGTTTCTCTCCAATGGCGTAAGTAGCGACACACCGGCTTCCTATTGCTCTCTATTATAAATCGCTTTTAACAATAGATTTTTTCACTTCGCGGAGTGAAATTTGTTTTAGGGGGTCGTCTGAAGGGGTCAGTAGGCATTGGCTGCATTTGTATGCATCTGCATGCATCTTTTTTGTGACTCTGTGACGATTTTCCTAACTCTGCACTGCTGTTGGTGTAGTACTTTGATTGCTGCTGCCGCTGATTTTGCATGGAGATTTTTTGCTGTTCCTGTGACTGGTCTGTTTGATGGTGTGTAGTGCAGTGTTGAAGTTGTTTTTTGGTGCATTTTTATTATTTTTAGCGTCTTAGAGTGACATAACCTCTAATTTTTTTGCGCCAATTTCTCTGTAGTGAAATCCTACAACATTATTATATGTGGCGCCATCTATTGCATCTATTGCATACTTCTTGTACTATTTAATCTCTCTTGTTGGATAACTGTTATCATCGTTAATTACCATCGTCAATCAAAATTAAGGCACTTATCCACTAGTACTTCTAATTATTAATGCACATCAAAACTTTTATATTTAATACGTTGTATTATTGTAGATGACCATTATCTTCATCAACTAAATTGGTATGCTATTCCACTACTACTTCTTATTTACGTCTTAGAGTGGCGTAATTTCTGAATTCTTGTCGTTGATTATTCTGTACTGAAATTCTACAACGTTAATATACGTGGCGCCATCTATTGCATACTTCTTGTACTAATTAATCTCTCTTGTTGGATAACTGTTGTCATCGTTAATTACCATCGTCAATTAAAATTAAGGCGCTTATCCACTACTACTTCTAATTATTAATGCACATCAAAACTTTTATAGTTGTCACATCAAAACGTTTAATACGTTGTATTATTCACACAGTATAGTGTTTTTCTTTTCTCCGCTCTGTTCTGTTTTTGCATCTCATCTTTCCCCGACGCTAATTTTATTTTATTTTTTATTCTTTTCATTTTTATTAAGGTCTTTATATACTTAATCTTTTTCACACTGCATAAACTATGGCACCATCAACACACTGCAGTTTCTGTTCTAAGGTTTTCACCCATACCTCCAAGCCTAAAGTTTGTGGAAGGTGTGAGAGAACTTATCATAGCTCCTGCACTACTTTCACATCTGTTAGAGATCAGGATAACAAAACTATATTGATGTGCAGTCTGTGTTTGGCGGCTGTAAATCCTGATTGTTTTCGACCGCGATCAGGCTCCCTTTCCTCTGCGCACAATGCAACTCTCTCTCCATGCCCACCTAGAACGCCATCACCATCAACAGCTATGCCACCAAATGATATCCTGGCTGCCATATTGGAGAAAATGAATAAGCTGGATAAAATAGACTCCATGGATACCAACATAACTGCTATTGTATCTCGACTTACTGCACTTGGCGATAGGTTCACAGCGCTTGAATCTCGTGTGGACGCTATCAGTACAACCTTTGAGGAACGATTGAGCAGTAGTGAGGCTACGCTGGAGCAGTTTCGTGGAGAGCAGCGTGAGCTCAAAATGAGAGTGGATGGTTTACTTGCCACGTCTTCTGATGTGTCTGCGTCTTCAGCAGAGTCTCTTTCTGCTAAGCTCCAAGAGTTGGATAGGGCCAACAAGTCCTTGTCGCTTCAATGTGAGGCTTTGGCTGCGCAGCAGGTGCGTTTTGAGAGGTCTTCTGATCTAGTAGTGGGAGGATTTGTGCCGGAGGAATTGAAGGATCTAAGGTCTGCTGTCTTGGCTGTGTTGACTATACTTGACTCTGGGTACTCTCTCGGTGACATAACATCGGTTCGACCCCTTAGGCGCTCTCTAGTTGTGGATGGTGCTGCGGCTGCTGGTTCATTGGCGACTGATGCAGCGTCTGCAACAGAATCTGCCTCTTCATTATCAACATCTGCATCTGCACAACATCCTGTTCGTCCATCTACTGTGCCTTTACTTGTCACTATGAAGAGTGCATCATTGGCTCGTGCTGTAATTGCTTCTAAAGCGAAGTTTGGAAAGCTATCATCATCTAAAATAAATGATCATCTGCCTCCTGATAATAAAAATGTTGAGTCTCTGACATCGTCGGTGATTAATATAAACGAGTATCTGCCTAGCTCATTACATCAGTTGAAGCTGCGAGTCTTAGAAAAGGCAAAGGATAAAAAATATGACTTTGTCACATTTGTGCGAAATGGAATGATATACGCTAGGAAGAAGGGGGATCGGATACCTGTGCGTATTACTACTGATGCTGACCTGAATGCTTTTTTAGCAAAAATAACTCCCATCAGCAACGGAGAAGCGAGCTGATTCGAGATGCTGTGGTAAGTCCATTTTCTTCTTCCTTCCCTTCTGATTCTCTGTTACCTACTAATAATACTTCATCTTCATCTACCATTACAAAACATGTCTCTACTGAGGATGGTCTCAGGGTTTGTCATTTTAATGCCAACTCCATTCGTGCTCATATTGAAATGATAAGATTATTTTTGGCTTCTCGCACTTATTTTCATGTGGTGGCTGTGACTGAGACAAAGCTGGGTCAGATAGTCTCTGACTCGCTTATAGCCATAGATGACTATGTGCTTTTCAGACAGGATCGTAACACTAGAGGTGGTGGTGTTGCTCTATATGTTCATCGCTCACTGGATTGCATACGACTGTGTTCTTCAAAAGGTGGCTGGTGTGGTAAGCCAGGCTTACCTGAATATCTCTTTTGTGAGATTAAAACTCATGATGTTGCTTCTCCTATTTTTGTTGGAGTAGTCTACAGACCACCTCATGCTCCATTCTTGGCTGGAACTGATTTTATTCCTGATCTGTCATCTTATATGCATGATTATAGCACTAAAGTTATCTTGGGTGATTTCAATACAAACCTATCTACTGATTCTGATGACTCTTTGTTTCTGAAGGGTTTGATCAGGGAAAATGCACTCTTTTCTGTGCCTTACGGTGCAACTCATCACACTGCCACATCTGATACTTGGCTAGATTTATGCCTTGTGGATGCAAGTGATTCCTTGCTTGATTATTGGAAGACTGATGTGCCATTTATAGATGGACATGATTTCATTGCAGCCACTGTCAAGTCTTCTCTTTCTAAGCCTGTGCTTAATGATTTCTCTTATCGAGACTATAAGGCTGTTGATAACACAAGGCTGATTGATTATTTTTCCTCTTTGGATTGCTCTATCTGTAATGGCGATTCAGATCTCGAAACTCGTCTTAATTGTCTTTATGGCCATCTAAGTGAAGCAATTTCACTCTTTGTTCCCATTAAAAAGGTTCGACAGGGTGTAAATCGTCGTCCATGGATCACTGCAGAGCATCGTGGTTTGGTTCATGATAGAGACCGGCTTTATAGACGCTATAAACGCTCACGACTTCCCTTTGACTTGCTATCATATAGAGCTGCACGTGATCGTGCTCATGAGAGCATTGAGTCTTCAAAACTCCTTTATTATTATGGCAGGCTCTCTGGGCTAAATGATTCTCGGCAAATCTGGAAGGAGCTGCGTAATCTCGGTATTTGTTCGAGTGGAAATACTTCTTGTCACCCTTTCTCCATTGATGAGCTAAATTTTCATTTTTCCAGTGTAGCATCCGATAGATCGGTCACCTCAGTCTTTGATTATTCGAATACTTTAGCTGAGGATGAACCATTTAAACCTATGTTTACGTTCTCTGAGGTGTCGCTGTTTCAGGTTGGTCAGGCTGTGCGTAGTTTTACTACGCAGGCGAGGGGTCCAGATGACATTCCTCAGTCTCTTATTAATACTGCATTTCCTGTTATCGGTAAATTCTTGTGTCGCATTTTCAACGATTCCTTGAAAGAATGTCTTTTCCCATCATGTTGGAAGTTATCGCTTATTAAAACTATTAATAAAGTTACTTCTCCACAATCTATGAATGATATTCGACCTATTTCCTTATTATCGTTTCTGTCAAAGGTACTTGAGCGTCTTGTCCATCAGCAGTTGTATGAATATTTGTCCACTAGACAACTATTGGATCCGCGGCAAACTGGATTTAGGACTGGGCATAGTACACAGACAGCCTTGTTGAGACTGACAGATGATATTAGACTCAATATGGATAGACGCTATGTCACCTTGCTTTTGCTATTTGATTTCAGTAAGGCATTTGATACCGTGAACCATGCTATTTTGCTTAGAAAAATGTCATCACTTGATGTCTCCATCACGGTAATCAGATGGTTTGCCTCTTATCTTGCGGGTCGTCAGCAGGCTGTTATTGGCGAGGGTGGTAATGTATCTAATTACCTCTCTCTTAGTATGGGAGTTCCTCAAGGATCTGTATTGGGGCCGTTATTATTCTCTATATATGTGAATGATGTTGCTATTGATTTTGGTCCTGATATTCAATACCTTATATATGCTGATGATCTTCAGGTATATGTCCATTTTCCTTTGGATAAATTGGATGTTTACTCTTCTATTATGAGTGCACATGCTGTTGCTATCTCTGATTGGGCTGCTAGAAATTGCCTTAAATTGAATGTCGGTAAAACTAAGGCCATAATTATTGGCTCCTATTATTATATTAATTTGCTGTCTACTATACAGGCTGCTGGTGTCCAAATTAATGGCACTACTGTTAGGTTTGAATCTTCTGTTCGGAATTTAGGGGTGTGGTTGGACAGTAAACTGAATTGGAAGGAGCACATCTCTCAGGTTTGTAATAAGTCTTTTTCTTTGTTCTACAGGTTAAACTACTTTCGAAAGAGTACTAACATTGCTCTTCGTAAGCATCTGATACAGACTTTACTTTTTCCGCTCATCGATTATTGTTGCCTCGTTTATTCTGATTTGTCGGCTGAACTTGACTTGAGGCTTCAGAGAGTCATCAACTCTGGTATTCGCTATGTTTATGGTGTTGGCAGACGTGAGCATATTTCTGCTTATCGTACAAAATTGGGCTGGTTATCTACCTCCAGTAGAAGAAAATATTTTGCATCCTCCTTTCTTTATAAGATGTTCTCTACTAAAGTTCCTTCTTATCTTTATTCTAGATTTATTTGGAATCAATCTGTTAGAACATTGAGGGGTGCTGTGAGGCCATTGACTGTACCACCTGCAACTACTGAATTTTACAATGGATCGTTCTTGGTCACTTCATCCTTCCTATGGAATGAGCTCCCTGAGTCAATTCGAAATTCACCATCACTTCATTCATTTAAATCTTCAGCATTTACTCATTACCTCTCCTTAGAAAATGGACCTATGCCATCACAATAAAAATAAAAATAAACTGTAACTTAATTATAATCTTTAATTCAAATTATTAAGTTTTTATTATTTTCTTCTGTTTCTGTTTTAAATACTGCTTTTACTCAATATTATATTTTATTATTACTTGTATATAACTGTATAAAAATTGTACAATATAATGTACATACAATAAACATATATATATATCTATCTATCTATCTCTCTCTCTCTCTCTGACTCTCAGCGCTCAATACGCGCCCACGTGATACCAGAAACGAATTTTTATATTTTTCACTACGTACGAAAGAAAATTTTTATTTTATCACTATTTTGTATTATTCGCCCAACCGGCAATTAAAACGCGTCTCACCGGTCTAGATTTTAATTTTGGTAACACGTGTTCACGTAATTCCCACACTCCGGCACTCACGGTCTAACCTTAATTTTTAATTTAATTTAATTAACAACAAAATAAGAAATTTTAATTCTATTACGCTTTACTACTAGTCAAAATTCAAAATTCTACACTTAATAAATCAATCGAAATTTTATCTCTACTCTTTCTCTTACGCTTAATAAAGATTTTTAATTTTCTTTACGACACTTTATAAATTTTAATACAACGAAATGAAAATCGTTATCTACGTCACTTCGAGCACTAATAAGAAATTTTCGCAAAACCACTTCACTGACTCTACAATCAATCGGCGACAGCCGTTGATTTACAAGAAATAAGCGAATTTTTCTGGGCGCAGCCCACTCACCGTTGCTGAATTCTGTAGTCTCCCAGGTCGATACAGTCAACGATGATGAGGTTATAAAAAGCAGTGGAGAGTTGGTGCTGGCGACAATGGCGGCGGTCTCTCGATCTTTCTCTCTTTCTCTCTCTTGGTCGCTACCGGCGACGTCAAAGGTTTTTGTCTGCACCTCGCCTCTTTGAACTCCTCGATTCCTTTCCTTCCTTCTCTCCTCAGCAGCACACGAAAAAAAAGAATCCTTTTATAAATTTCAGCGACGACACGAGAAAAAATATATATTCATCCAGCGATTATAAAGAGTTCCGATGTGGCACGAGGTCGACAGTTGAATGAATTCTCCCAAGTCTACTTCCTTCTTCTTCGTTCTTGTCATAATTGTGTGTCCTTCTCTAATTTCTTTTTCTTCAATTACTCTTCTACATCTCTTCTGCGATGATTCTTATTGGTCTTCTTTTACTTCTTTTTTAACACACACACATTTAGGCTCAATTGTCTGCACTTTGTATCATAAATTCTTTAATGAACTTGCACGTTTATTAATTCACAATGCATGTTAATTTAATTTTTGGATACTAGTTAAACAATTTTTATTCTTTCTCTTTCTTAATATTTTATTCTCTGTGTTTCTCTTTATTTATTGTCCTTTTCTATCTTCTTACGCGCAGATTGGTCGTCACCGGCTACACATAGAAATTTTACATATACATATACATACGTGTACGTATATGCATGGTATAGAGGCTCAGCTAAGAGAAAAGAATCGTTACGATTCCTTCTCTAATGCTCTCTCTTCATCTTTCTTTATTGCCTCCTTTCTCTCTCTTCGCTCCATGCGCGAGAGATCGACGAGCCAACACTTGAGATTCGTTTTCTTAGAGTGCGAATCTCCCCATCTCTCTTGCACATTATCGCTGTTTCACTCTTTTCTCTTCTAAGTCTTCTTCATGGTACCGTAACTCCTAGCGCACACGCGGTTGTTCATATGTATTAGTATGTAGATTATCGCTTAACAGGCTGCTACAGCAGCACCGGCGTTCATATACAGGGGCTCTTGATGTATTAGTAATGGCCGCCGCGCGCGTCTGCTATACATGTGTCGTCGTCGTCTTGTTATACCGGTAAACAAAAAAAAACAATCTCATTAAATAACTATCTTTTTTATTAATTTGTCGTGCGCCCGGGTCGGTAGTTTTTGCTGGTGGTGTGTCATAGTGCGGATCGGGGAATGTGCAATAAATAAATTATTTATTTATAGTGGCGTACCACGTCACAAACTCTTCCCCCCTAAGCTGGACATTTGCCAGAGTGGACTGCTTACAATCATTATGCTCGCGTAACAACAACGACTCTCGCCACCGATCCGTTCACAGGTTATAATATACAGTTTCCTTAAATTTATTATACATTCACTATCACCGTTAATGTTCCCAGAAATTACGCTTACTTAGTTACTAACTCATGCATTGTTTACTATATATATATTTTTCGAACGCGAAGGTTATTGGGTGAGGCTAGGTTGGGTTAGAGGGTTTTGGGTACTTTTATGATATGACTACGTACAATAAATTTATTAAGTATATATATATATATATATATATATATATATATATATATATAGGTATTAGTAAAACAATACAGAAAAAAATCATTTAGGATCTTAACTCACTATATAAAAATTCTCAGTGCTCCTGGTCTTCAATACTCCTTGTTCTCTTTTCGGTCGTCTTGTTCTTTTACTCCCTGGTCACCCACAATCCCTATTAATTTTCCCCTTTTCTTCTCTTCTTTAATCTTCTTTCTCTCTCCTTAGCCTTCGTTGCTCCCAAATCATGCTGGTGATGATTCGAACTCGGGTAGCAACACTGAGTCCCGTTAAGGTCTCAACAAGACGCAGCATTTGGGTGATCAATCGCTCCTCTAAGACGTCCTGGAGGATCTCATCCCACGTTGTTGTTGGGAGATCACTCAAGGCCTCCGCCAATCGACACATTTGCTTGATTGGCTCCTCTTCAGTTGTTGTTTGAGAGGTGGGCGTCTTAGAGCCGGGTGCTGGGTCTTGTGGCCTTCTCAATGGTGGTATGGGCTCAGTGGTGGTGGTTGTTGATGTTACTGTTGTTGGAGTTGTTGTTGTGGAGATGGTGTTAGTGGTGGTTGTTGTTGGCTTGGTGTTGGTGATGGTTGTCTTGGGCCTGGTACCAGTTGATATTGTTGTTGTTGTGGCTGCTGGGGTCGCTGTTCGTGGCGGAAGTAATTGAGGCCCCGGAACGCGGCCAGGCTGGTGGTAATGGTAGATCCTGGCTACTTCTTTTTCTCCGTATTTGATGGTTAGGTGCCTCCTGTGCGGCTCACTTCAGCGTGGGCAATCGGCTAAATCCACACTTCGCCAACCGCAGTTATAACAGTAAACGCTACGTCGAGGGTGTGGGCACATCTTCGAGCGATGTCCATGCTGCGAGCAGTTGAAGCAAGCACCGGGAGGAAGATCTACCTTGCATTCCGTGGGTATCCTCTTTACATCGTTGAACAGGACCCCGCTGGTTTTTACAGGCAGCCCAGTTTCAGGTGCCTCTCGTAGCCATCTACCACTGGCGTCGCGTCCTATTAAGTCTGGAGGTGGTGCAGGAGATCTGGTGGGAGGAGGAGGTGCAAGTGACTCGTAGTCGTCAAGCTGGAGCTGACGAGGCCCTTTGATCTTCTTTTTAGGAGGCGGAGGGCGCGTCTCATCTTGGCGATTACGAGCACCTGGCCCATCCAACCCTCCAATCTGTAAGAGCTCCTCTCCTTTTTCTCTGCCTGAGTTCCATGCCAGAGGCTCCCATACATGGCTCTTAGCCACCGGTAATCCCAGCTTGGGATTAACTGGCGTTACTGTGCTTGTGGGCCTGGAGTAGCTGGTCTGGCTTAGCGTAGACCCCGGTGCCAATACTACGTTGTCCATATTCTGGGCTAACTCCTCTTCTACCTGGTCTGCCCAGAATTTATTCTTCTTTTCTTTATCCTCTTCCCCCCACTTCTGTATCATTCGTCTTCGTTCTTCTTCTATTTCTCGTTCTATCTGAACTGCTCTTCTTTCCTCCTCCTATTTTCTTCGGTTCCCAATAAGCGCCCTTTCCAATTCTAATTTCTCTCTCAGTTCTTCTTCTTTCTCTCGTTCGATCCTTTCTACCTGCTTGCGGGCCAATTCTGCTTCTTTCTTTTCCATCTCTTGCTTTTCTTTCCTTTCTTGCTCTCTTCGTTCACTCTCTTCCTTTACCCTTTGCTCCATCCTTTTCATTCTCTCTTCTTCTAATCGCACTCTTTCTCTCGGGGTCATTACCGGCGAATTTATCGCGACGGTATCCTTTCCTGTGCCACTCTCCTTTTCCTCCTCTTTTTCTTCTTTCTGTAAGTGAGAGTCTGGATTAGTAACGTTCGATTCTTCTGCGATGCTAATCCAGAACTCCCTATTTTCCTCTTCCTTTTCTCTTTCTATCTCCGCTGCCTTCTCTAGTTCTTCCAGAGTAGGGGAGTACACTCCTGTTTCAGCTATGAGTTGGCGGGGTCGGTAAATTACTGGCTCCGTCTCTATTGGGCTCCGTGGTGGCGACAAGGTTGGTAGTTCGCCCATTATGTTTCTCACCATACGGTGAGCTAACCGACTGAGGTCTCTACGGGGGCCTACTGCGCGACTCATTATATTCCCTGTAAGTAAAAGAAAAAAAAACACAAAGGGCTGTTGGTAAGCGGGTTGTAGGGTATTAAATGGGGTTCGAATCTGGGTTTTTCCGAAAGGATATATATCTTTTGAGTTCAGAAACGTGTACCATCGCATTACGCTTATCTTTTTCGGTCTCAAGTACGTATACTAACGGCGATTTTATTTCTAAAACTTTGAACGGCCCGTCGTATTTTGGCGCGAGTTTCGCGGAAAATCGGTTAGCTGCATTCGAAAGTACATGAGTGCGTCGCATGACCATATCCCCTACGTTAAACCGAATATCTTTTCTCCCTTTGTTATATTCTCTTGCTTGTTTCTCTTTCGCCTTTTCGATGTTCTTAATGACCAAGTCTCTCAAGGCATCCAGCCGTTTCATTCTGTCTGCCCAATCTTCTGGATTTATTCTAATAATAGGTTTGCTACTCTCTACTTCCTTTCTCAAGCTCTTTACAGGCATAGGGTGCCTCCCATAGTTAAGAAACGCTGGTGAGGTTTTAAGTGTTGACTGCGTCGCTGTATTTACTGCGTGCCTAAATTCGTGGAGATGCTGATCCCAAGTCCTATGATCTTCCTCTACAAACGTAGCTATCATGGTCTTTAAGGTTCTATTCGCACGTTCCACTGGATTAGCTTGCGGGTGATAGGTGGGGTCGCTACTCTGGATACTCCATATTCCTGTAGTACTTGGTCTAGGTGTTTGTTAACAAATTCTTTTTCATTATCTGTCAATAGATACTTTGGAGTTTCCCACCTGAATAGAATTAATTCTATGAATGCTTTTGTCACTGCTTTCCCATCAGCTGTTCTTAATGGCTTTAACTCGACCCATTTAGTGAAAAGATCCTGGAAAACTGATAGGTATTTATTTTGGCTCTTATTTGGTGGAAATTCCATCATATCAGCTGATACTACGAGCCACGGTCTCTCAACAACGCGGTTTCCCATTAATCCTTGAGGTCCAGTTTGCTTGATTTTGTACCGTTGACAGTCGTCGCACTCCTTCACAAATTGAGTTGTGTCATAATAAACTCCTGGCCAATAATACTCTCTTATTACTCTATCATAGGTCTTCTCTAGTCCTAAGTGCCCTGAGGATGGATGACAGTGAGCATCTTGCAATATTCTTTCTCGGTGTTCTGCAGGGACAACGAGTCGCCATCCTTCTTCTCCATGGGTCACTGGGTCGAGTAAAGGTTTTCTTCTAAATCTGTATAATAATCCGCCTTCTATTTTCCATCCTGGGTATTTATAAGGGTTCGTTTCTATCTCTTTGACTCGCTTAATATATTTTTCATCTTGGATCTCTTTAAAAGCGCACACTTGTTCTTCTTCTTCTTCTTGACCTTCGTACATTTTTGAGAGAGCATCAGGTACGTGATGTAATACTCCACGTCGGTGTACAATCTGAAATGACCATTGCTGCATTTTCAATACCCATCTTGCTAGTCGTCCTATTGAATCTTTCAACTTCTGTAACCACTTTAACGCGCTATGGTCTGTGATAATCTTAAAGGTATAACCTTCAAGATAAGGTCTTAGTTTCTCAATTGCCCATATTACTGCTAACAATTCTTTTTCCGTAGTTGTATGGTTCCTCTCTGCTGCTGTTAGTACTCTGCTCACGTAGACAATTGGGTGCTCACCGTCTTCATGCTCTTGAGTCAATACTGCTCCTATTGCGAAGTCACTGGCGTCACATTGTACCGTAAGTGGTTTGTTAAAGTCAGGTCTTGCGAGTACAGGCGCTGTTGTTGAGGCTCTTTTTAGGTCTTCAAACGCGCTCTGTTGCTCTTTTCCCCAACTCCATGCCTTGCTTTTCCTTAACAGTTTCACTATTGGAACTTTGTTCTCTGAATCTCGCTCAATAAACCTCGAATACCACCCCACCATTCCAAGAAATCTTCTCAATTGCTTTACAGTCCTGGGTGCTGGATAGTTGACAACTGTTACAACCTTGTCTGGATCTGGTCTTAGCCCCTCATTGTCTAAGATGAATCCAAGGTAGGTGATCTGTGAGCAGCGTATCTCACACTTTTTTCTGTTTGCCGTCAATCCAGCGTCTACCAGTCTTCGCAACACTGTTTCCAGCCATTTTAAGTGATCCTCGAATTTTTCGGTGGCTATGATGATATTGTCGAGATAACCAAACACGTTAGGTTCACATTCAGGTCCAAAAAGAGCATCGATGAGCCAGAGGTCATTGGTACGTTGGTCAATCCGAAAGGCATTTTCTTGAATTGCCAGAAGTCTGAGCTAGGTACTGAGAAAGCAGTGTACTTCCTACTATTCTCCTCCATCGGAATTTGGAAGTATGCTTGCTTCAGGTCAATTTTGGTTAGGCTTTTCTCAGCTTATCTAGGATTGAATCCATGCTAGGTATAGGATAAGCGTCCTTCCTAGTGACCTTATTCAATTCTCTATAGTCCACACAGAATCTGTACTCCCCGTCAGGTTTCCTAAGTATCACTGGTGGACTACTCCATTCACTTGCTGACCTTTCAATCACATTGTTTCGCAACATCGTCTCTATCTCTTTATGAGCGATTTGCAACATCATCAGCGACATTCTTCTAGATATCTGTTTTATTGGTGCAGCTCCCATCACGTCTATGTGATATTCTGATAAATTAGTTGTCTTAGGTATATCCGTTGGTTGTGGTATGATAGTATTTACCAGGTCTTCGATTAGCACTCGTTGTTCATCATCTTACTCTATTAATCCTGCACATTATCCGAATACTAGTGTTTGTGTTTGAGCTTCATTGTTAAATTCTCTCCATTTACCGTCTTTCATTCCCCATAAGTTCTCGCTGAATTTGATTTCTATCTGCCAAAGTCTACAGAAGTCTATTCCTAGAATTACATCATGGTCTAAGGTAGAAATTGCTTTCATCTCCATTCGTCGCCACACATCCATCTACTTCCAAATCCACAGGTAATTTTCCAACAATTCGAGCAGATCCTCCTATGACACTTCTTATTACTGTTCGGGCTGGTATCAATCAATCTTTGAATTTCTGGGTTACTCTTGGTCCTATCAATGACACCATTGCTCCAGTATCGAATAAGGCCTGGTATTGTCTACCTCCGAGCACTTCATCCAGGAAATTCCTATTTTCATTGCACATGCCCGCCACAGCATCATCGTCATCTCCAGGTTCAGATCTGTCTTCAGTCTTTACCGGTAAGCATCTCTCCCCTACTAAGTTAGACTTACTCGCTTTCTATCGTGGTTTAATTACCGGCATAGATGGATGTTGTTCTTCTCCTTCATCTAAGGCACTTAATACACGGTTTAATTCTGCTAGCTGTTTGAATCCTTCCTTTTCTTCATTGTCTGATTCTTCACTGAGTTGTAATGCTTCTTGTTCTAATAATTCTAGTTTCTTCTTTCTTTCATTTAAATAAGCCATGGTCCTCATAATCCCTTCTCTAGAGTATTTTTCTGCGAACTCGAGTGGGGAGAGCATTCTAATGGTCTCTTGGTTCTCTGTTATTCCTATAATATTCTTTTTCTCATCTTGAATTTCTAAATCTATCCACGTTTCTGGGGTGGGGATCTTTATCACGTTATTTGGGGTCATACATTCGTTTGGGTGCTTTCTATCTAGCTCTTCTCCGCCGGTGACCAATTCGGTGGCATTACGGGATGTTGCATGAGAGGGGAGGGTTGAACTAAGTTCTGCCCCCCGCTGCTTCGTTTCCCTGTGATTGCTGAGGAGTATTCTTCTGTGGGTTGGGTCTCGGTGGCTGTTTGTTTGGATTTGTGGTCCAATTCGCGTTTCTCGTTTGTTATTTGGGTTAGGTATCGTTGGGTATTAGGTATTGTTGGTTAGGACAAATGTTAATGGAAAGTCCCATTCCTCCGCATGAGCAACAAATTCGTTGTGGACACTCTCTTGCTCAGTGTCCAATCACCTGACAGGTATAACACGCCGAATAAGTTGGTTGACCTCTAGCTACTCCAGTGGCTCCGTTTGCTACGTTCGTGGTCTACTGATATTGCTTGCCTTGGTTATACTGGGGTCTTGTTGGTACACTTCACCAGTTAACCTGTGGTAATACATTCGGAGGCCATGCGACCATAAGCACCTGACCTGTCATTACAGGTGGCTGTGTCGTTGCCACTGTGTTCGATGTTTCAACAGGTGACGAGTTCGTCTCAGCTTGAAGTGGTGTTGTTTCCTGTACACCTGCTACCTTAGTTCCTCTTTGCTTGTTAGGCTTCCTCCTCCGTCGCCGTGGCTTTCGTTGGGTCGTATTCGAAGTTTCATCTCTATCACTCTCTCTTTCACTTGCGGTCTCTTCATATTCTTCTGCATTCGCAATTCTTGGTTTTTCTGTTCTTTTAGGAGCGTCAAGTGCTGCACCCTAGATAAACATCTTCTCTCGTGGGGGTGGGGGTTGATATCTATTGTTCAGGTCCTTCTGTTTTTCCCAACGCCTACCTTAACGCCTGGGATCTTCGTAGGTCCCTATTCTCTCACCTGCCATAAACTTACGATACTCTGGTAATAAATTCCTGTATGCTGTGTCTACCTGTGTTCGCAGTGACGGTGGATTTTTAAAGTATCCTACTATGCACCTGAAGCAGGATATAAAGTTAGAGATACTTTCTCCTTTGGCTTGAGTCCGTCTTTTCAGCTCATCGAGAAGGTCTACCCGTTTGACATTGTCTACGTACTGATGTCTGATAGTTCTGTTAAAGCTCTTCCAGTCATGTACCTCTAATTCGGCGGTCCTATACCATATGCTTGCTGAACCTGTGAACACGCAGGGTATTGACCTCAGGAGATCTTCATCTGGAATGCCGGTGTTTTTTCGGCAGTTGCCTAACCTGGCGAGAAACTCCTCCGGTCCTTCTCTATCATCTCGGCTGAAAGAAATTTTCCAATTCCTCAGCGTTTTGTTGGTAGCGTTGTCTCGTTTAGTCATGTCGACATCATACCTAGCGCTGCCTCCATAATCTTCGTCGCTGCTATAGTCTTCGGTGTCGCTAGAGCTATGTGAATAGTCACTATAGTCGTCGTCTCTTCGGTTTCTTCTACCTCTTGGCTCATTATATTCCCGTGGTGCATTTCGTTGATGACCTTGGTTATTTCTTAACTGATTAACACCATGATCTCTGGCGCCTCTGTCATCTCTATTGTCACAATTTTCTCGTCTTGGGGTTTCTCTGGCTATACCAATCCTAGCGCATTGATGCTGGTCCCTACCAGCATCTAAGCGTATATCTACCTGTTCACGTAGCGCATACTTTCTAGCTATACAGGGTATCTGCTAACTAGGAATTCCTAGACTTGCTGGATCGAGGAAAGTGGCATAAGCGTCGGCGATATTTTCCTCATTATCGTTTTCTTCTCCGTCGGGCATACAGAGGTCATCCATGGCTATTAATTCTTCAATAGGAATTTCTCTGGGGCTCGATATTACTGCTGGTGATTGCTGGCTTTGTACAGCTGGAGTAGGCGCTGGCGTCTCTGGTCTCCAAGTATTCGTGGTGTTCAACGTCCACCGTGGGATTTGTGTATTCCTGGAGTTCTATCCTACGGAACCTAAGATGGACGTCACATCATGGAAGTAACCTAGAGGTGCATGGTTGGACATAGTGATATTCCTTGCGGCCATTCCAGTTGCTGACATTGCTGCTCTTGCACTAGATACCGTCTGTAGCGACGCACCACCAAAAGTACCAGCCACGGTGGTGGTAGGAGTCGTGGAAGTGGTGGTCGTGACTGCTGCCATACAAGCAAGGGTTTGCACTACCTGGGTCTTCGCCGGCGGTGCCTTCGATCCTGCTGTTACAGCTGTGGTTGCTTCAGACCTAATTCCACTTTGGCCAGTCTGTTTGGCTCCTCGCTTGTTGAACCAAGCCTCCTGACGACCTCCTGGAACAGCTTCTGGATCATCTTCATCTTTTGATGGCGCCATTAAGAAATTACTGTGGCTTTGTCTTTCGTTGACTGCTGGGTTCCACGGTACTCTCTTGTGTGGTTCTATTTCCCGAGTGCTTGCTCTGATTAACCTACCACGTAGAACAGGTAACATTCCCTTGGTACTACAGCCCAGACTATCCAGTCTCTGTGACACCTCCCACGGGTCCATCTTCTTTACTACTTCTACTAAAGACGGGTTAAAATGGTCTAGTGGGTTAGTCGTACGCCGACATCTTGAACCTGTTACCTCTTGTGCCATTTCTACGTTGTCTCTTGAGCTAATTTTTAATTTTTATTATCTTCCTAAATCAAAAAAAAAGAAATTCGCGATTCTATTTCTCTGGAGTCTTCAAACAGAGGTGACGTATTGTTAGGTACACGCTTCTAAGGGTCTTTTACTATTAAGATTTGGGGTTTTTACCACTGTGCCTGGGTTAATCTGGGAAATTAATATGCAAATTATAATATATTTTAAATGAAATACACAACACAAATTCTTTTCATAAAAAGGTTTTCAATCTTATTAATTATTATTTTTTTCTTTATGCTTAATATCTTCTTATTTTTGTCTTGAAATCTTCTGAAAAAAAAATCTTTCTTCTCTTGATCTAATCTATTCTTTTAATTTTTAAATTTTCTTTCTATTCTTTATAAATTTTTTTCTACTTGAAATTTTAACGTATTTGTCTCTTCTTTTGGCAATAAAGGGTCTCTTCAATAACCCAGTTTCTTTGTAGGGCAAATATATGTGTAATTTGGGATTGAGAGGAATAATTTATATATGTATATGTGTATATATAAAGAGAATAATTATTATGTATGTGGGAAATATAAATATATATATATATATTTTGTACGAATAATTTATAATATATGTATATCTAGGTACGTTTGCTAGGGTTTTGGCGCAGTGGTCAAGAACAAGGCAAGTCTTAATAACTTTTTGCACTGATTTCCATTAGTCTACTCTAGGTTTACTTATTTTTTTCATAAATTTCTATTTAATAAATTTTATTGTTCGTAGTTGGGGTTAGGAAGGTGTAAAGGTTCGCTATGTCAATTAATTTCTATATATATCAATAAATATATTGGGGTAGATTTAAGATAATTTTAGTTACGCATTTTCTGGGGACACTCTTACAATCTAATTTTTATCTCGCTTAAATTATGGAAGGTGGTTTTATTTCCTACTCTCTACGCTTAACCGGTGAAAAAGGAGGTATACAGCAATTTTTTTGTTCTATTCTTTCCACGAAATTTCAACTAAATTACATTAATTTATAAAAAAAAATTTTAACTCGTTCAATTTACCGTCGTTACAGAAATTTTGATCTTGAATTAATGACTACATGCATGAACTTCGATTATTCCCAGTCAAATTACAAGTCTGAATTTTTATTTTCCTTTTTCACTTTGCTCGCCACTTCTAACAAGAAAATTCTACTCAGAATTTTCCTGATCCAAGCCCCACGTTGGGCGCCATTTGCGATGTGAGAATTTCAGTAAATGTGATGATTTATACTTCTAACAAATATATTAATCTACTAGTGAGCCGATTCTCACAGGCAAAATCGGTGTATCAAAAAAAAATTTATTTGTATAAAGGGCGCCGGATACACCACCAACTAGCTAGCCGTAAGCATGAATCTCAAGCTGCCTTAGATCGGGAGGTGGCTCTATTCGAGTAGAATTCTTGCCTGAAATGGGAGGGGGAAAACACACACAAAAAGACTTGTATTTAACTTCACTCAGATGTATGTTTAAGATCAATTATTTTATTCAATTCTAACAAATTATTTTTGTTTTCTACCTAGTCGCGCACTCTCATATCCCACACACAAAAAAAAATTTAGAAATTACTCTTCATAAGTTAAGTTTAACACAAAAAATTAAATATTAATTTTCTTTCTAATTACAGCAAATTAAAATAAAATCAATTCACTTAAAGTCCTTATTGGTATAATTAATGAGAAAAACTTTAATTATAAATAAAATAAATCACAAAGAAAATTTCCAATCTAAAATAGCGGTCTTCCGGTGGCCATTTGGCCCGCTTCGCGTCTATCTCTCTCTCTCTCTATCTCTCACTCTCGGCGCTCAATACGCGCCCACGTGTTACCAGAAACGAATTTTTATATTTTTCACTACGTACGAAAGAAAATTTTTATTTTATCACTATTTTGTATTATTCGCCCAACCGGCAATAAAAACGCGTCTCACCGGTCTAGATTTTAATTTTGGTAACACGTGTTCACGTAATTCCCACACTCCGGCACTCACGATCTAACCTTAATTTTTAATTTAATTTAATTAACAACAAAATAAGAAATTTTAATTCTATTACGCTTTACTACTAGTCAAAATTCAAAATTCTACACTTAATAAATCAATCGAAATTTTATCTCTACTCTTTCTCTTACGCTTAATAAAGATTTTTAATTTTCTTTACGACACTTTATAGGTCGCACAGATTGGTCGTCACCGGCTATACATGGAAATTTTACATATACATATACATACGTGTACGTATATGCATGCTATAGAGGCTCAGCTAAGAGAAAAGAATCGCGACGATCCTTTCTCTAATGCTCTCTCTCCATCTTTCTTTATTGCCTCCTTTCTCTCTCTTCACTCCATGCGCGAGAGATCGACGCGGCAACACTTGAGATTCGTCTTTTTAGCGTGCGAATCTCCCCATCTCTCTTGCACATTATCGCTGTTTCACTCTTCTCTCTTCTAAGTCTTCTTCATGGTACCGTAACTTCTAGCACGGTTGCTCACATGTATTAGTATGTAGACTATCGCTCAACAGGCTGCTACAGCAGCACCGGCTTTCATATACAGGGGCTCTTGATGTATTAGTAATGGCCGCCGCGCGCGTCTGCTATACATGTGTCATCGTCTTGTGATACTGGTAAACAAAAAAAAACAATCTCATTAATTAACTATCTTTTTTATTAATTTGACGTGCGCCCGGGTCGGTAATTTTCGCTGGTGGTGTGTCATAATGCGGGTTGGGGAATGTGCACTAAATAAATTATTCATTCATAGTGGCGTACCACGTCACGAGTCTTAGCTTTTTTCATAATTTTTCATGAAATATCCTAGAGTTGAAAGAAAATTTATATACTAACGTTCTGATATTCCTTCAGTAAGATTTTATTATGATTCTATTATGGCTCATTATTCCAGGTAACAAAAAAGAAAATAAAACTGCCAAATACGAAAATAACAATTCCAAACTCTCACGATAGAGCAGCACTTCCCCTAGTACATTCATTATCAGCTGAGAAATTCAATACTTTTGGATCTGAAAAATTACTACACCCTTCTGAATCGTTAGAATATGAAAAGGATTCATCTGTAAAAAGAAATGGTAATGTATTACATATTAATAATTAAGTCAATAGCACTGGCATTATATTCTGAATTACATGTTAAATCTGAAGATAAAATATAGCTTGCCTTACAATTTGATATTATTTATAAAAAAATTTATAATCCCTAAAATAGTATTTGCATTTGTATAAAATTTCAAGTTTAAATATACACATAGACATAGATATACCTGTTGCACCTAGATCTTGGGCCCTTGCGACCCTAACAGGGGTTAAGATTTTTTATCGAACACTTTATGCAAATCTTTTTAAAATTGAGGAAGTTTGAAAAAATAATGAAATTGGACGTTTTTGGGAATAGTTGGATGTCCAGCTATTTGCAAGTCACATGTAGCTATTCTTTTTTTTTATAGTGAGTATTTCCTCTTCTCCTATTTTATTTAAATTATTGAACTCTCTTGTTTTTTTTTTAATAAGGTTTTTCCTTTAGCTTTCTCCACTTTTCTTCCATATTATTTACAATTGATGCTTATAAATAAAAAATAAAAATAAAAATAAACTTAAAAATAAAAAAAAAGTGAAAACCTAATTATAAATAGCTGATACCGTATCGCCTTGATTGTATTAATAATGTGAGCACCCAGTGTATGTACGCCCCTGAAAGCATACATACATTCATATTACGATGTATATAGCTTCAGATGCGCACATAACTATAAGCACGAACGTAAAGCTCGCCTCAGCTCTTCTTTTAATATTATCTTTAAAAACTATAAGCACGCAAGACA